>BSBM01001185.1:1640000-2185000 GCA_027924585.1 Larix kaempferi
ATTTTATTGTGTCATCACTTCGTTGGTAAAAAAACATACCGTTAGTGTTTATTCCGTAACTTTTTCATTTCACAACCATTTTAAAAAAACTTGTATGCTGCACTAGAGGACACTAACCTCTACATCCTATAAAAAATCCAAGTCAAAATAACTACATTAAGACCTTCAAAGGCTACACCCACATTTGACGTACCGTTCTCGAAGTTTGACCACTTACATAATTAAAAAATAAATAAAAATTAAACATTTAATTTTGGAAAAATAGCGCTGCACTAGTGCTACAGGTTCTATACACATACACCAGATTTTGTAGCATGAAACCGTCATTTAGGGAATGAAAGGATGCACCCACAAAAACATATACCTTATCATTTGCCAAAAAAAAAGAGTGACTGTTAGAAAAAATGAAATTTGACATAGTTATGTAAATTTTCAATACTTAAAGGTTATAGATTCGGAAACGTGACTCAATTTCCTATGTTTCATTTTTTTAACTCGATGCAAGATATCTTGTGTAAGCATCTCAAAAAAACAAAGTAAGTTGAGGGATGCCTAATTTTTCAGTTTTCTATTGCATCTAATGCGCCAAAAGTGACCCTCATTAGCTTGCACATGCCCATATGTCATTATATTTAAAAGTGTGAAAATATTGGTAGCAATCAGCGTATATTATCAGCTTTTAAACATGTGGTTTTGCTAGTCTTGAATAAACTGATTTAGAATAGGAAGCTAATTGTGACAAATTGTTGAGTACATATATTAACAGCTTTTAAACATGTGGTTTTGCTACTCTTGAATAAACTAATTTAGAATAGGAAGCTAATTGTGACAAACTGTTGAGTAAATTGATTTGAGAAAATATTTTTTAATAAACTAATTTGAAATAGGAAACTAATTGTAACAAACTTAAAATTATATTGTTAAACATGTGGTTTTTGCTAGACTTGAATAAACTTTTAAAATAGGAAGCTAATTGTGACAAATTGTTGAGTAAATTGATTTGAGAAAATAATAGTTTGAAATAGACAACTAATTGTAACGAACTTGAAATTATATTGTTAAACATGTTTTTTTGCTAGTCTTCAATAAACTGATTTAAAATAGGAAGCTAATTGTGACAAATTGTTGAGTAAATTGATTTGTGAAAATAATTTTTAATAAACTAGTTTGAAATAGGCAACTAATTGTAACGAACTTAAATTTATATTGTTGAGTAAAGGGTTTAAAATAGGTAACGGAGTGTAACGAATTTCAAATTATAGTTTCAAGTAAAGTGATTTAAAACATGTAACTAATTTAAAATTATATTATTGAATAAACTTATTTAAAATAGGCAACGAATTTAAAATTGTAATATGAAGTATATTATTGAGTAAACTTATTTAAAATAGGCAAGGAATTTAAAATTGTAACATGAAGTAAACTATTTTTTATAAAATGATTTAAAATAGGCAACGATTTGTAATGAATTTTAAATTATATTATTTAATAAATTTATTTAAAATAGGAAGCTTGTAGTTTTTTTTTTTTAAATGTAAAAGGCATCAAGACTATGATTGAATAATGAAACATTTTCAATATTTTTATTGGAAGCCATGATGTGGATTTGAAGCTAAACTAGGTGTTTATAATCCATATCTTGTAAAACTGAATCTCTAGAGTGTATATAAGTGTTTATAATTCATATCCTATAAAACTGAATCTGTGGGATGTATATAAGTGTTTATAATTCATTTCTTGTAAAACTAAATCTCTAGGTTGTATATAAGCAAATCAATCATTAAAATGTTAAAATAGTAATATGTATTTGACCTCCGAAAGAATAGAAAGTTGTTAGTCCAACAATATTATGCAAATTCATCATGGAAATGGAAATTGGTGGGTGTATACATGAATGAATAAAGAGGGAAGTTGTCTCCATCCTTCTCTCTCAAATTGCATCATTCTTCCATCTATAACCATAAAAAGACTAAAGTAAAGATAAGTCAGCGAATTATCCCAAAATTCATCATGGAACACAATGCATTGATATGTGTATACATTTTGGAAAGTATCTAATTCCTAGGAGGATAGTTGATACCCATTAAATACCTTAACATTATATATCGAGTCCAAGGTACTTCCTAAAGATGAGAAATGAGAGAATGCTAGCATTTACCACTGTCAGCTGAAGCTTTTTGATCTCTGCAAAGGGTTTCAATAGCAAATCCTTTCCCATCTCATAATGAATATAGATGATAACATTTTCGTTGAACACACATATGTCAATGTATGGAGTTAGCACTATATAATTCTTCATCTCCCAATGGATATGAATGATAACATTTCTATTAACCATGTGCGCGTATGTCAATCTCGGGAGTTAGCACTGTATAATTCTTGATCTCAAAAGAGGAATTAAATTGCTTTATTAGTATCTTGATCATCGACAAAGAGCTTTGTCTTCTTCAGATACATAATGGATTATAATGATGATTCCTTAAGAGTATGAATCACTTGACAATGTCAGCCCAAAACTATTCAATTAAAACAGGGCTCAACTTAACTCTTTGAATCTGAATCCTTTATGTTTGAACTCATGAAGCATATTCAAGCATCAATCAAATTTGGCCATTCATTTATAAAAAATGTACAGAAATTGAAAAAATATGGAACTCGCTTAATTAATGTGGTCACACTACAAGAAAAATGTCATTTTATCCCCACATTAGAACCACTATTTGTAAAGGATTTAGAAAACCCTCAATTTTCAAATAGTGTTGCAAAAGTGGAGAAAATGTAGAGATATAAAAGTGGACATAAGTTTTTTGCTATAAAAATGGATTTTGTAAAAAAATATTAATTTTGGTGTTAAATGAATATGTGGCATTCCATGGTGTATGGTGCAAATTGTTCTCATCAAACAATTTGCATGTAACAATTGAGTGGTTTTGTAATTACAAGAGATCCACTCATTAAGTGGTAAATGGAGTGGTTTGACACTCATCATGGTTTTGTATGGGTGGTTCCATCACCATTACTATAAATTGTAATGCTTAACATTTAAATATTAATTATTAAACATTTTCATAATATTATTTTTATTTTTAGTGATAATATCTTATTTCATATGCTTTTAACTGTAATTTTTTATTTCAAACAATCAAAATTATAATTTTTGTTTAATATTCAACAAGTATTTCATTTTTAAATTTCAGATAAGAGATTCATTAATAAACAATAATAAGAACTAATACTTATCCGTGAGATGTATAACAATCGGTGGTGGGTGATGGTTAAGACACCCCTCAGCAAAAAGGTCATCAGTTCAAAACCCCACGGATACTAAAATCCAACCATGCTAAGGGTTGGTGCGGTCTAGGCCGGGTGCAATTCCTGAGTGATTTTGACGGCTTAGATGCCCCTAGTTCGTGGTCTCTCAGCCAATGGCGAACCCTGCTAGTTAAGGGGTACTACCACTTGCCAACAAAAAAAGGGAACTAATACTTGGAATATTCAAAATCAAAGTTATTATATCACTACATTTTAATAATCTTGTATTTATTAAATCACTCCCTTTATTTGCATGTTTACAAGGTTTGCGTACACAACATATTTTTTTTGTCATCAGTGCTCCTATTTTGTATGTGCGCAATGATGCTCAGTGTTGGTTAAGGTGCACTAGTTCTCATCTTTTGTATAAGTGCATTGGTGCTTCTTTACTGTAGGCACACCAATGCTCTAGGACTTTAAATTGTAATGATTACCATTTCAATATTAATTAGTATACATTTTTATGATCATATTATTTTTATGTTTTTGATAATGCCTTATTTCATATGCTTTTAACTATAAAATTATATTTCAAACAATCAAAATTATATTTTTTGTTTAATATTAGGAAATCATTTCATTTTTAAATTGTAAATAAGAGATTCATTAATAAACAAGGATATGAATTAATACTTGGAATATTCAAAATCAAAGTTATTATATCACTACATTTTAATCAATTATCATGTATTTATTAAATCACTTCCCTTTATTTGCATATTCACAAGGTTTATGTACACAACAAATTGTTTTTTGTCATAAATGCTCACTGTTGGTTAAGCTGCATCAATGCTCATCTATGGTATAAGTGCATTTATGCTTCTTTACTGTAGGTGCACTCGTGCTCCATTACACATGTGCACTAGTATGGTTTTGGCCAAAAAAACATTGGTGCTCCTCTTTGGTGAAGGTACACCGGTGCATCTTTGGTATAAGCGCACCAGTGCATATTTTGTATAAATGCCTTGATGCATATTTATCAAAAGCACACTGGTGCATCATTGGAATAAGTGCACCAATGCATCTTTGGCATAAGCACACCGATGCATCTTTGGAAGAAGTGCATCGATGGATCTTTGATAGAAGCACACTGATGCATCTTTGCCAAAAGTGCACCAATGCATCTTTGGAAAAACTGCACTGGTGCATCTTTGGCAGAAGTGCACCAGTAAAAATAACCTCCTCTAAAGCCTGTCATCACCAATATTTTTTAGTTATAATAAATTTCCCTAAAAGCCTCTGCTAAAACACCAGGTACCATTGGTGGAGGTTGTAACGCAGGTTTTTTGAAAATTTTGAGCAATCTTGTAACACTAAAAACCTTCACTATAATATCCGCTACAAGGCCTTTTCCTTGTATTGTTTCCATGAGCCTATGTTCCACCAAGAAAGGAAACATCGAATCCATTCAATTTATTGAAGGTTCCGAAGTACGACCTGGTGACATTAATGATTCTAGCTAAGATCCTAGTTAAGGGAGATATATTAGGACGAGTGGCTCAAATATGTTATGAAGACCACGAAATCACATACAAGAACAAGTTTATCGACCTAATTGCAGAGACATATCTTTGCACGAGTACAAGCCTTGACTCATCCATAAATTTGGTCGAGACATAAGAATGGGGAAATGGGGTTGCAGTGCATAGGTATCCTAAATCTGTTGGAAATACCACATTTTGGAAGGAGCCTAGAGATCAATAATTGCATGCAATTGTTATTAAGTTGTGTACATGGAGGATTTATGTGGTTAGATAGGGAAGTCTCCATTGATAGTAGGTTGATTGAGAATATTACATGATTTTCAGGAGTAGGGGAGGACCCATCGTCCTTGTTTAGAGGCAGAAGCTAAGATAAATCATTGACATAAAGGATAAAGGAAAAATATAACACATTTAGAGGACCGGGCGGATTGGATGTAGCCAGCATCAATGATGATTTGGTCAAGTTTTCGATGCAGGTGTTGTCCTGCAAACTAGTAATAAAATGTCACAAAGATCAGGTGCCAGTAGGAATAATAAAAACCATACAGAAGTGCACAATAGGTGTACAAATGAAATGGGACACCTTCCTAATAAATTAATTCCTATTCAACTACAAGGATGCACAAGAGAAACGAATAGAGTTTCACTATCCATGGATCTTGATTTTGATTGCACTAGTAGCATGGAGGGAGCCAAAGGAGACAAAGTTTATGGACAAAACACGAAAAACCATATCTGACAGTAAAGTGTGTGATCTTGTTGCATACCGCGCATAAGAACAGGTAGCAAGATAATAATATTGTGTTTTATAGTTACAAGGAGGTAATCCAGAGAAGCATTATGAGCATACCTTGAACCCAACCACAAGTGATCGAAATGTATAAGGTAATTGAACGATTTAAAGAAGGAATGCATCATATGTATGTTTAGGAAAAAAGGGACACAAAAAACAATGGTTGTCGATGCACTTTAGACTGACCGAGTAGGATGTTAGTCTTATTGTGAATGTCTAGGATGCAGAATGGAAAGTCCCAGTAAAAACAAAGGAAGAACAAAAGGAAGAGAAAGAGCATAAAGAAGAACAAGAAGAAGAACAAGGAGAACAAATAAATCATGTAGGAGACACCACACAAAACAAAGGACAAAGCGTGAGAGAGAAGATAAAGGAAGGTAGGATCTTCATAGAAATGGAAAAAGAGGAAGGAAACAAAGCAATCCACAGTTCAGGCATTGACGAAAGATGACTTGGAAAAGATTGGTGACCAAGTCAAGGAGGTGATGGAAGGAGCATTGGAGTGATTTGCACATAATCAAGAGGAAACACAGACAAGCATACAGGAGTAGGTAGATTCATTGCGTCAAGTTTTGGAGGCAGCAAAAATAAATCCAAGCATAATAAAGGAGAAACAAACAATGAGCACAATGCAAACAACAAATCAAAGGAAAACGGTCTCTCGGCCATCATCAACATCAGCACCGAACCATAGCTTGAAAATATTAGTTGGATATTTAAAGTTCCCAACAACATAGATGAAAGAACTCGCACTAGTGGTAATATCTATTGACTTAGTCTTATCACATCTACCAATAGATGTGATACATAGTTTGTAGACAAGTGTCTCACAAGAAATTCAAACACGAACAGATTCAACGTCTATGGAGTGGAGTAAAGTATCGATAGATCAAGAAGCACTATAAGATAAATATGATAAGCTATATCAAGAAAGAGAAGCTACACAGGGAAACAAAAGATTGTAGTAGATCATAGTAAATTTGTACAACATCATACCCGAGATACAAGTAGAAGTCGACAACTCGGTCAAAGAGGAGGTAACAAAGATAAGTGAAGTCATGGAGGGATTCCAAGAAAATATAGTGGACTTATAAATGGGCATAGCACTGGGTACCCCACTTGAAGAAATGGAGCAAAGGGAAAGAATAAACACCGTGACAACAACAAACATCAAGACTTTGGAAGAAAAATGAACAAAGATGTATGAGGAAAGTACATATATTTGGACCTAGTTGATAGAGGATGTTGAGTTGAATACCATAGAGCATAAACTATAGTCTACGTAGGAGAATGCATAGAAACTGAAGGAAAAAATGAGCACTCTGCCTCTAGCACAACATATGGCTACAATGGTTGAAAATAGGCAATAATATATGGAGATCAACCAATTAATATCCCAATAGAAAAGTATTGCGTAGAATTTGGAGCCACTGTAGGAAGAAGAATTCAAAGTGACAGAACAACTTGTTGTATTGCAAGTAGTACTAAAACATACAATAGAAGATACAAAGTAGAAATTGCAGGAACCATCACAGTGCAAGAAGCAAAAGGAATAACAAATCAGTAAACAAAAGCAAAGGAAAAAGTTTCCACTGTGAAATAAACATTGAAAAATATTGTACCTATAACGCTACTATGGTAAGAGCACAACGAAAGATTGAAGTGGCTCGAGACGAGCCAAAGGTGGGAGTTGGAGACTTGTTGGAGAAGGTATTTTGGACTAGTTTTAGGAACTGCGTGCAGGGAAGTGGACCACACGATAACAAGCTAAACGACGAGCACACATAAAAGGAAGAATTTAGTTAGAAACCATTGGGTACTTGTTGTCCACTTAGTTTGGGATAAGCTCCCATTTTGAAATACATATAAATATGTAAAAAGGGGTAATGTGAGAAGTGGTTCTATTTGTGCTTAGAGTGCTAAGATTTATGTATTGGAGAGAATTTGAGTGCATAGTTTGGGATTTCATGGTTAAGATAGAGATCTAATGCGTAGCACATAGGTTTTATAAGATTGTTTTGATGGTAATAAAGAAGTGGGCTTGTAGTGAATGAAATGATTCTTTGTTATGTTGAGATGAATGGTCTGTTTACTGCACAAATGTGTTATGATCTATTTTTTAATCTTAATAGTATGAATATGTCATTTGTTGGTATGGATATACAATCTATTCAATGAATGAATGATATGATGTTGACTATTACGCGAATGTTATGAATGATTAAGATTGGTTAGAGTGAATGCCTCTTACCCCTTCAACATTGTGGAAACTTGGTTCGTGTAGTCCCCATAGATGCCTTGGGTGAGACTTCATATTCTTGCAGATTATATTGAAAGGGCTTGTATCTCAGGGATTTGTTGGTGAATTAAGGTTAATTAAAACCTAGGCCTGTCCTCTGAGCACCAAAAACCATCATCTTGGTATGCAACCAATTCCCAGATATAGCATAAAAATAGAATAAATAGACCAAAAGAAAGTAATCCACGCCTTAATAATGAAGAACTGTCATGAATAACAATCCTCTTCGAGGGAGGAACCTCCTTACATAATGTACTAAGTATATAAGATAAGACAAGATATAATATTGGCTAAAATGAAAATATATCCTTCCTATATATAGGAGACAAAGTTGTCCAATAATAACTAATAGACCCACTAATAGACCCAAGCAAACATCAATATTATTTGAGACACCACAATATAGGGGGTAATGTGCCACTCTGTAGGGGGTAATGTGCCATCATTTAGGGATTAACATGCCACTACCATTGAAAGAGTGTTTTCCACAACGCTGAAGTAGTTCTGGATGTTGTTGTATAAATGACTTATCTTCCCATGTTGAATCTTACGTAAGTAGATTCTTCCATTTAATGAGATACTTTGGAATTGATCAATTCCAAAGCTGTATGATTCTTGTTTTAGTGATTTCTTTGGGCTCCAAGATTATTTTTCCTTGGCCTCATCAAGTTCTGGCAATATCGTTTGAATTGGTAGCTTGTCACCTATTACCTTATTTAAACATGAAACATGGAAATTTGGATGGACTCGTGAAGATGTAGGCAGTTCCAACTTGTAGGCCATACAACTGTTGGGTAAAATATATTCACTCTAATTCAAAATTTAAATTGTCAACTCGAGGAGGGAGCTTGTGAGATGCAATCACTATATGTGCAGGATTGAAGGATTGAACTAACCTAAGCCGACTAAAGATGCAAATGTGTTAACATGCAACTATATGATTTTAAACTACTTGCATGAATTTCATAATTCAAATGCAAGAATTTATTCTATCTATGAAAACAGGAAACTGATTAACAAATGAAGCAAGTAGAAAACTTAATAAAGATGTTTAACTGAATTGTCTTTGATTTGGAAAGTAGAAAACTTGATAAAGATACTTATTATAGATGCAAGTAGAAAATTTGATAAATATATTAAGTTCTGATCCAAATCTTATATCATGAGCATCTTCATTATTTGTATGAATGGAAACTAGTCTTGTAATTGACAAGTTAAAAAAACTAAAAAAAATTAGAATTATTAACTATGATTTGAAAACAAACTACTTAGAAAACAAGACTGATCAATTCTAAAACAGTAACTAATTAGCAAATTAGATATGAAGAATGTAGCTATGGAAGAAGGTTGAAAGAGGGTTAAGGAAGAAGTAAGAGAAAGGAGGAAATAATTACAAGGCTTAATTAAGAACTTTAAGTAACATGAAATAAGCTTTAAATTAATCTAAAACTGTTTATTGGAATCAGGAAGAATTATAGTTGAAAGACAGAAGAAATCAGATTCTGAAAAAGGCCTAAAATAGTGCAGAAAGTGTAAAGATCCGAATGACGATCCGAATGCTTGTCTGAATGGTGGTCTGAATGACAGTCCAAATAGAGGAAAACGAGTTGAATTAAGGAAAAGAAGAATTTGGATGATTTAATGACCAGCTGGCTTATGCATATGATCCTACTGTGCAAAGGGAGTAGTGGAGAGATTATTTAGAAGCTAAGTTAACAAGAAGCTATCTATTCTAGTCATTATCTAAGTAGAGGAATGATTTCTATGAGATATAGGAAGAAGGTTAAGATGGAAGAAGAGAGAGTTAACCTACAGCAAAATAGAAGAAAAACTAACAGAAGAGAAGAGAAAGAAGCTAATACAAAATATGGAGGAATTTGGAGGCAATATCTAACTAAAATGATGAAAGAAGAATTGGAAACAAACTGCAAATTATTAAATTATTGGTTGAACATTCCTAGTTCAGAGGAAGGGAGATTATATTAACAGCAGAATATTAATTATAGAGGGATGAAGAAGATGACATATATAGGAAAACGAAATTGATTACACACACAGGAAAATAAACTAACTATTTGCAAGAAAAGAAATGCATAAAAAGATAGATAAAACCTCTGGTTGATGAGGGGCCCTTCCCAGCAATCAGAGGGGAAACAAAATCACTGTGCTACTACCAGTAGAACATCAACATACTGCTACTTCCATTAAATTGAGAAAATTACAAAATAATTATGTCTATGCTATCTGCTCCTTCAAACTCTTAACAACTGCAAACTAGCTAAACTTGACTCTAGACTCTACCATCTCAGTCACATAGACAAATATTTATACAATTTCATGGGTGAGAGGGTCAACAGAGTCGACCTATCTAATAATAGAATCATTTTTATGACTGTAACTGTTGGTTAAATGATGCATAACAGTGCAGGGAATGTCGACCCAACTTCTTGGCGTCAATCCTACCCAACACGAACAACTGAGCATTCGTTTCCTCAAAACGTGGGAAGAAGCATGTGCTGGAGCATCGATGTGGGCACAGGAGTTACGTTGGAAATCTAAGCGTGAATAGGATGGACTCCTTCCAGAACAATGGCGTGAGCAGTCAAGAACAGGCGTGCTTGATCCTCGGCTGAATGCACAAACAAATCGGGGCTTGGCGTGTTGATGAAGATGTGGGATGCGTTGTCACGTTTAGCAAGTATAGGATCAGATCTTCTAGAACCATGGCTCATTAACCATGCCCATTGCATGGAAAACAGAACCCACGTGCCCCTTTTTGCATTTAACGGTCTCAGGTAAGCCAACCATGGATTTTGTGGGCTAAACGAGAGGCTGAACGATGAGCTGAACACGTTTGAACTTAGTAATGTAAGCACACGGTCTGAATGAAGGGTCATTTGAAAAACGCAGCCTGCAAATTAAAACATAAACGTCAATTATGCCCAGAAAATGTCACTTTAGCATAAACAAATCATGATATAGAAAGATGTAAACAAGATTTATGCAATAAATAAATATATGCATACCCGGACTGTTTGACGGTCTGAATGGTAAAGAAAATAACTTAATATAGCAAAAGATGATAGAAACAACACCATTCAGAGTAAATTTATTGATAAAAAATAGTGACAAAAATGGACGTCAACAACAACCAATCTTTTGTAGAACCTTATAGGGATTGTAGTATTTAGGTGGTAATTTATTATCATTTTTGGTGTTCTTAAGGGACATCTATTTGTATCGTTGTAGTCTTAAAAAACACCCAATCCCCCATGTCAAAGATTCATTCACTATGGTGTTGATCGGCTTGTTGTTTCATTCGATTATGTGCCAAAGTCAAGTTGTCCTATAAGAGTTGAAGGACTTGTTGTTGATGCTCCATGTGGTCTTCCAATGCTTGAACCTTATATGAGTATTTTAGTGAAGATGTGATGGATGGTAGATGATATCCATAGAGTGCCATAAATGGGGTGATTTTCGCTAATGTATGGAAGGAAGTGTTTTACCACCATTCTTCCAAGGGTAACCACTTGACCCATTTTGTTTTTTATCAACTGCAAAACATAGAAGATATTCTTCCAAACATTTCTTCAATATATATTTTTTTCCATCAGATTGAGGATGATAAGATGATCTATGAGCCAGTTGAGTACCCAAACAAGAAAATAATTCAGTCCAAAAATTGTTAGTAAAAATTGGATCCCTATCACTTACTATAATATTTGGAGTACCATGTAGTTTTTGGACTATCTCCATAAAAGCAATGACGATTGTGCTAGCTTTGAAAGGGTGAGATAATGCAAAAAAGTTTGCATATTTATTAAGTCTATCAACAACCACCGTGGTGACACTCTTTCCTTCATACTTTGGTAAACCTGTGATAAAATCCATTGAGACCTATGTCCACCGTTGGCTTCGAATGACAAGTGGTTGTAGAAGACCTGGGGTCTTAATTGTTTCTAATTTATTTTGTTGGCAAACCAAAAATTTTATCAAAAAATTTCGAACATAGTTTTAAGACCATCCCCAAAAAAATATTTCTTGACCATGTGGTAGTTTTTAAGAAACCCGAGTACCCTCCTACTGGTGAGGAGTTGAATTCCAAAAGTACCTTTTGCTTGAGTTGGGAACTCTTACAAAGATATAAGCGATCCTTTTACCATAGAAAGTCATATTTCCACATAAATGTATTAGAGGAATTGGGATCCTACAACTTCTTTTTTATGAATGTCCATATTTCTTCATCATTATTCCATTCATCCCTTCTTTTTGTTATCCAACTCGTTGGATGATGGAGATAGAATAGAGAAATGCTTCAACATCCTCATCTTTCCTAGAGAGTGCATCAAATGCAACAACATTTTTCTTCCCCTTTTTGTAGATGATTTGAATGTAATATCCCAACATCTTTGTTACCCATTTTCGCTACTCTTATAAAGGTATCTTTTTTTCCAAGAAATATTTAAAGATATCATGATCAGTTTTCACCTTGAAATGTATTCCTATGAGGTAGGGGCACCATTGCTTTAGGGAATGTAGAATTTCTATCATTTCCTTCTCATAAATTGGTTTGTGTAGATTCTTCCCCTTAATTGGCTGAATTTCAAAGGCAAGGGGCCTTCCATCTTGAATTAGAACAACACCAATTCCATTCCCTGAGCCATTGCATTCCACAACAAAGGTTTTTGTAAAATCAGGTGTAGCCAATACTGGAGCTCTTCACATGGCGTCTTTGAGTTCCTCAAAATCCTTAGTTGCATCTGGAGTCCATGAAAATGCATCGTTTTTCAGTAATGATGTTAAGGGTGATGCTATTCACCCATAATTTTGAACAAACTTGCAATAATATCCTATCAACCGAAGAAATCCCCTAAGGTGTTTTAGGGTTGTAGGGATCTTCCATTCCTAGATTGCTTTAATTTTGTAAGGCTTGACCTTAACGCCTTCATGAGAGACGATATGACCTAGGTATTCCACCTTTTGTACTCTAAAGAAACATTTAGAGGGTTTTGCATATAATTATTGTTCCTCCAATAGTGTGAGCACATTATCAACATGTTGAACATGGGATTCCCAAGATTTATTGTAGATTAATATATCATTAAAGAATACTAACAAAAACGTTTCAAGAAAGGGCTTGAAAATGGAATTCATCAAACCTTGAAATGTGAAGGGTGCATTTGTAAGGCCAAAAGGCATGACCAAAAACTCATGATGGCCTTCATGAGTTTGGAAAAAAAAATTTGGAATGTATTCTTTCTTCATTCTGATCTGATGATATCCTGAGCGAAGATCTAGCTTGGTGAACTAAATTGCCCCATTTAATTCATCTAACAATTCATGAAAAACCAGAATGGAGAATTTATCTTTAATAGTGATCTTATTGATCTCTCTATAGTCTACATACATACGCCATGAGACATCCTTTTTGTGCACCAATATTACTAGAGATGAGTAAGAACTTTGGCTAGGTTGAATTATTCTATCCTCTAACATTTATGCAACCATATGCTCAATTTCACTTTTCTGGGCATATGGATATCTATAAGACTTGATATTGGGCAGAACACTTCCTGGAACCAAGTGAATAGCATGATCATGTTCTCGAGTAGGTAGGATACCTGTGGGAATATTATCAAATACCTTGGAATGATTGTCGAGCACCTACTATAGATCGGGAGAGATGGACAATTTAGGTGTTTGAACATCTAGTGAGAAAAATTGTGCAATTACACCTCGTTGTTACTTCCGCAAAATATTGGTCATGCCATTAGACTTTATTATCATATAAGGTCTCCCTATGATACCTCTTAACACAAATTATTTTCCTCCCTGGAAAAATTTCAAGAAAAGCTCTTGAAAATTAAAAGCTACTATTCCCAAGGATTGTAGCCGTTTGAACCCTAGGACCAAATCAGCCATGTCCATTGGAATGGTGACCATTGGACTATTTTGGAGATACTCTCCCATAGATATATCTATCTTATGATATTTTCCTGAGCAATTTATAGTTCCTCTATCCACAACCATCACCTAAAACTTCAGTGCTAGATATATAAAGCAATTTAAATCTCGTGCTATCTTACAATGAATAAAATTGTGATTACTACCAGAATCAATTAGTACTATTACCATTATCTTCTTGATATATACTTATATATTGAGAGTTTGAGGAGTGGTAATTCCATCCAATTAATTTCAATATATGGTGGGGTGAATTTCTTCTACTTCAATCCCCGATGTTAGTTCTTGGTGTGAATCCTCTTCTTTTGATGCTTCTTGTTCATTTTCTTCCTCTTCTTCACAATCTATGTAAAATAGTTTTTTCTCAATGCACTTGTGGGCCTTACTATATTTGCTATCACAACTGTAAGAAATCCATTTTTCTCTTGTTTCCTCTAGTTGTTGTTGTGTTAACCTTGTAGGTTGTGGATGACTCGAGACCACACTTCCTTCCTTACAATTGTAAGTGGTAGACTTTCTTGTTGCCATAATTTTGTTTTCAACTTTTCTTGCCACCTTAAATGCATGCTCCAAGGAATTAGGTTCCCAAAGTTTAACCTCATGTTCGATGTTATCCTTCAAAGTTCCAGTTAAGAGATCTAACAAATTATGTTCTTAAATATTCCTCACTCTAATTTACTTAGCTTCTGAAACTGCTTGATGTGCTCTGTAACTAGGCCTTTTTGCCTAAGATTTACCAACTATATAAAGAAGGTATTACTATTTATATCCCCATAATGTGCAATCAATTCTTCTTGAATATATACCAAGAAATAATAGAGTCCTTTTTACGGTCACAAAGCCATTGGTACCATACAAATTGATCAGGATCTAAATATAAGGATTCAATAGTTACCTTTTGCAAAGTTGGCACTTGGTGTAGATCAAAGAATTGCTCCATCTAGAATATCCAAGTTATTGGATCATTTCCATCAAAATTTCTCATGTCAATTTTGGGAATAGAGTAGTTCCTTAGACCTAAGTTGAACCCATGATGATGTAGTGCATCATCAAATTTATGGGTCTCAAACTTCTTTTTCTCCAATTGTTTTTCAATTTCCGCAATACATGACCGAAATAAGTCCCCTTTTTCCTCCATATCCTCTTCTTGAGTAGATGAATGAGGAATAAAGTCATTTTTTATAGCATTCATATGTTCCTTCAATTCTTGAAGATCTTCTTTACTAGCCATCCACTTGAGATCCTCTTTATGGGACATCCCCTTGATATCCTCTTTACTGGCCATCTTTTTTAATTCCCTCTATATATCACTTTTTTAGTTTAAGAATTGAGTAGATGTCACTACCATTTTACTCCACTCCTCAAACTTTTCACTTAATTGGGTCAAGTCATGTCTTAATTCTTCATTTTCTTCATATGTCGGGGATGAATCCTCAGGTGTTTTTCTTGGAGTGTGATTTTTTACACTTACTTTTGGTGCAGTTTTGAACAATATAAGTATATATCACACCCTAGGGTTCCCACAAACAGATCCTTCTACTGAAATTTACTCAAATTTAAAATTGAGTACCTTTTTTAACCCTAAATGGAACATTGTTTTATGGCAGACTTGAAACTGAGGTAAATTTGAAATTTTGGCTCCTCTTGGTATGACAATTTAGCCTATTCTAGCCTGATGTTTCATGTGTTTTATGCTGTAGGTCTAACCTAATTTGGATTCTCCAGTAATAATTTATTGCAAATATCCCAATACTTCTTATTTTTGGTCTATCGAGAAGAACAAATTTGTACGGTGTTACATGTGTCCAATAATTTGTATTTGAGGCTAAAAAATATACCAAATTTACCTTGGTCTATCTCCTTTCAGATGCAATATGTCTCACTCAATTTGGATCTCACATGCCCCATATATGACCATTTTCCCGAGAACACATGTTTTAGACTAGTTTTTGGACTAGTAAAAAACCCTAGCTTCCAAGGTGAATAAATCTGAACCTGTAATGTATCAGGATATGAAAATTGGAAAAAATATATATTGGCATTTTATAGAGAAGGGTTTTTAATATTTCCTTCTAAATACTTGTAGAAACAAAATTATAGTGAAAATTCCAAGATGACACGTTTTGAAGAAGTCAGTCCCAAGGAAAGAGCTCTGATACCCAATGTTATACAACCAAGTCCCACATATAGCATAAAAATAGAAGAAATAGACCAAAATAAAGTAATCCACGCCTTAATATTGAATAACTGAGATGAATAACAATCCTCTTCGAGAAAGGAACCTCCTTACACAATGTACAAAGTACATAATACAATATAAGATACAATGTTGACTAAAATGAAAATAAATCCTTCCTATATATAAGAGACAAAGATGTACAAGAAAAACTAATAGACCCAAGCCAACATCAATAATATGTAATACACCACAATATAGGGGGTAATGTTCCACTCTATAGGGGGTAATGTGCCATCATTGAGGGCTTAACACATCTTCACTATATTGGAGGGAAGTAATGTTTCAAAATTCTATCATTTATAAGAAACTCCAATTCTTTTCATTCTAGGTTCTCAAGATGAATGGATCCTTTTCCTACTATCCTAAATACTTGGAAAGGTACCAACCACGACTTTTCTAACCTACCATGTTTTCCTAGTTTAGTTTCTTCTTATGCTTATCCCATAAGAGGACTACATCACTAATCTTAAATGCTTTATTTCTTGTGCTTTGATCAAATATTCCTTTTGTTCTTTCCAATTGAATCATTATTTGATCAAATATGTCCCTCCTAGCTTTGCCAAGTTCAATCAACCTATCTATGTGTGCTTGCATCCCTTCATAATATCAACTATATTGTTGCAACAAATCATATACTTGGATTTGTAAATGTATAAGGAGCCTACAATGTTTTGCCCATATACTAGCTTGTAAGGCAATTTTTTTTTTTATTGTCATAATGATTTTATCTTCCCATTGGTCATATTTCAATTTTCTATCCCAACTTCGTTTGTTATCTTCAACCATCTTCACCATCTTTTTAGATAAATAGATCAATTTCTTATTAATAGATTCATTTAAACCATTTCCATGAGGATAATAATTCGAGGAATTATACAACAAAATATTGTGTTGCATGCAAAATGTTGATATCTCAATCATACTAAAATCCTTTGCATTGTCATCCATGATTTTTATGGGATATCCAAACCTTGATACCAATTTATCATCAATAAATTTCACTACCACACTAATAATTACTCTTTTTGTAGGTACGAATTCAACACAATGGGTAAAATAATATGTGCAAATAAGAATGTACCTATATAAATTGCTTGAATTTTCTTTGAATGGACTATAAAATCCATTCCCCATTGTTGAAAGGGTACCTCATTTACAATTGGATTTAAAGGAAGCATAGGCAACCTGGGATTGCAAGTGAAAAATTGCCATTATTGACAAGATCACGCAAAATCATATACATCTTTAAGTAAGGAAGGACAGTAATAACCACCCCCATAATATTTGCAGTATTATATCTAGGAGCATAATTCACATCACACACTCCAAAATACATCTCCTAATTAATAATTGTGATAGATTCCTCGAGTCTAGAACATTTGAGGAGTATCCCATCTAGGTTTTGTTGACACAAACCCATTCGACAGGGGTTCCTCACGCTTTCGACACCCAAGCCACTGCTATCTCCCTGAGCACCGGCCCAGACAAGTTTAACCCTGTCCAGCAACACTTGTGGAGAAGATGAGGTCTCACCCGAGCTGTTCAAGGGAGAGTTGACAGAACCATGTTTCCGCCGAATGAAGGAGGATGTTGTGCATTAACTGATTAACTTATTGCAACATTCAGAAATAGATCTAAGCATTCAACTCAAGCATTAAGCATAATTGAGACATCATTCAACATATCTTATCATTGAAAGAACCATAAATATGCAACAGATATAACAGTAAAGCATTAATCGTAGCAAGGAAAAATCACATTGTTCAAAGATTCATATCGCATAATGAATTTACCATAAAGAAATCGAAAAGACATAAGGATTCTGCTCAAAAACTCTGTCACGTCATACTTATCTCCGCAAAAACCCAAATACAACAAGATACTCAATCAACATACCGAGATCTCAAGATGTTCTTCTCTTCGGCTATCTAGGTGTATCCAGGTGTATCAACACTTACAAACCTACATCTACTTATAGGCTTGCGCCTTTACATTTACGGTCCACTTGGAAACCGCCTAACTACTTCTTAACAAACTCTACAAAAACATGACCCAAAACCCATATAATGCGGTCCAAATGGCCCAAAATACATATGACGTGGTCCAAATGACCCAAAATACATATGACACAGTCCAAATGACCCAAAAACTACAAAAAGTACTATCGCCATATGCGCTGCTTTCCTCCTTTCGCGGTACCTTTGGTCTTGCGCAACATCCGCAATGTTGACTCATCAAACAGCCTGCCAACAGGCCCCCAACACAATCTTGTGGCTCACCCTCGAGCAATGTCAACTAGACATTGTGTACTGAGTGGTCTTCAGCCTAAAGTCTTCATATTGTTGATCAACCTCCTGGACCTTCTCCTTCACCGCCACAGCCACCTCTTGGCTCTCTGTCACATCTTGCGTGGATGGATGCTCAGTCATCTTCTCTACAACTTGCCAACGACCCTCTTGTACAACCTGCAGTGCGGAACTGGCCTTGAGCAAAAACTGGTCTCCAATCTCTTGGAACTCCTCCAGTTGCGCACTGCGCTTTTTCTAATGCTCTTCAACCTTTGTGATGTGCTGCTGCAAATCCTTCAGCTATGTTGATTTGGTGACCTGAGTAACTGGTGGTAGCATTCTCAGCGACACCTTCAATGTTGCTAGTTTCCCTTCTGCTTCTTGCCACAGCTTGGTCAGTAGTTCTAGATTCTCATCCTCAACAATGCTGCCCCAAAACTGCATGGTCTTGGTAGTGAGATTTGTTGCTTCTTGTTCTAGCTCTCCCATCTGTGTTGACACCTCCTCGAGGGTGCCCATTCATTCATCCACCTTCTCTTTTGGTGTGCCAGGGTTATTTAGAGCTGCTAACTCCGCATTGTCCCGATGTAATTGGGCGATGACAACCCCAAGTCGTTGCGCTTGCTCGACCGGATCCAACTGTGCAGTGGGCTTCGGTATGTGCTGATATGATTCAGAGACTCCCACCTCCAATCGCAATCTGCTGTCCAAAATAGTGGCTTTCTCCACTATTAGACGATCCTTCTCTTTCTTCAATTCTACTATCCTCAGAGAATTTGTAGTGTGTTAGCAACCATTGCTTTGTAGGGTCGTGCCTTACCTGCACATGAATCGCATGAGGCTGAATCACAAACAGCACAATCTGCTTGTACTTCGCCATGGTTTCTTCAGATAAGCGAGGCACCTTCATCGCTACATCTTGAAGCATCTCCAAATACACCCAAAACTGCATTGCACAATCCTTAAGGCGCTCTGGTTCTTGCACCCACCACAAGTTCTGATAGCACGCACCCTCATAGTTTTTTGTGGCCTCATGAACTTCCATCCCATGGTAAGTGTTAGGCTCCTTCAAGGTGACAAGCGTGACCAACATCAGGAGCCAGCTGTACATGAATAATCCCTTCCCATATAGGTTAGCTCCTGCGTCCTTCACCAACTGGTTCAACAAAAATAGTGACCAGTTCATCTGTACGCCTTTCGCACACTGCGCTGCAAACGCCACGACCCCTGAATTACATGGGTTGGGTCGATTATCCCATACCACCTTGCAAAACAATATCTTTGCACAAGTGAGGACGACCTGATCATTAATACTTCTGGTGCGGTGGGCACGGCAGTCACGTTCCAAGCCGTAACGCAACACCAACTGTGCTGCCCTCTTCTTATCATTCTCCTTCCCTCTGAAGTATTGCGAAGGGTCCACTCCATCCTTCGGCAACCTAGTGATCTCAGCAATCAAATCAACAGTGACTGGAATCTGTCTCTCCAACCATAATGTGCCACCGTGGAAGCAGGCCAGCAGCTGCTTCACACGAGCATTAACCTATGGAAATCGCCTAAAGTGTGGCATGTTGATGAGTCCGAGCAATCCTGCTTGGGCCAACCCACACGCCCCATCTTGCGGAGTCAGCTTACCGCTAATTTGCATCCCTAACACATAGGGATCCGATGTAATGTCCTTATATGCCACCATGTGGTGGTCATCATATTTTAGGCGCATCAATGCCGACATAATATCTAAGGAGCACTCCATTCTTGCTGGTAGCGCTGGCATCCGCATGAGGTATTTCTGATTGTTCGTGAGCTTTCGAGGCGATATACCAGGCCAACAAGGGGGAACATACCCAGGGATATCCGCAGCTGATAGCCCTTCCCAAGCATCTGAATCTTCAACTCTGTGGCTTGATTGTCCCACCTCCGCTTGGACCTACTCCACGGCAACGACAAATGATCGCAGCTGTCATTTGCTCTATGGGGACTCAGAATGATGACCCCTCTCTGCTTCTTTTGGATTCCTATAAACGCCGATCCACCCGGCATGATGATGACCTCTTCTTCGATGCTTACTAGCCTACCTGGTGACTCTACACCACTGGAAACTTTGACCATAGGTGTACTTGGCATGCCGCATCAGGGCCACTCTTGGCTCAACAGTTCCTCACCCTCCGACACAACTTGTGGCCAGCAAATGCTCAACACCTAACTCAACAATTCAATTTAACAAGGCAACACTGAGCTATCCTTCACACTTTGCTCAATGGTTCCTTCCAACTAGAGCCAACCCCTTTTTATAATGCTGAATTACATCCTTAACCATCATTACCGAATCAGACCATTCATCATGACCAAATCATGCCTTAATTACCCAAATCTGCCGTCGATTATGTCAATCTAACAGCCAGATCCGCCATAAATGCCGATCATTGCATCATGTGCTGCTAATTAACTGTCTTTAAGTCCCTGCATTTATTGCTGATTTGACCTGGTCGCGACCCTGTTGCTATCGCAACCCATCACCTAAACTGCGATACGTGTGCTCCAACCTGCACATTCTGTTCCTCCTGGTGCGACATCCTAGCACCTAGCATACTACATTTTTTTTGTTGATGCGACTCAGGCATCGCCCTACTCCAAGCCCATCCTGTAGGGCTTCAACCTGCTACCATTTACCAACTTTGGGAGCATCGCTCCATCTAACTGCTACAGTTGTACTGCTCCTCCTGAAGTTATACTACTAATGCGATATGGACCAAGCGAATGCATCTGCAATTTCCCTGGATGCTTCATAAACTTGCTCTCATACAACAGCACCAAGTCACCCTACTGAAACTATTTGTTCTTGATATGGCAATCATGCCAAGCCTTCTGCTGATCCTTCTCAATGCTCTGGTGGAAACCTATGATAAAGCGGTCTTCATCAAGCTACACTAGTTGCGCCAGACGTTCTTTTAATGCCGCTTCATTGTCCATGCCTGTTGCTGCCGCTATGCACAGACTCAGAAAAATATACTCCATAGGCATAATCGCTTCTTGTCCATACGCCAATTTGAATGGTGTATGTCCCGTCAGCCTTTTGCAAGTGGTGTGATATTCCCACAAAAATGATGGAATCTTCAAATCCTAGTCGTAGCGATTCGCATTACAAACCTTTGTCAGCGCATTCTCCAATACCTTGTTGAAAGCTTCTACTATGCCATTTTCCTGCGGATGATATGATGTGCTCTTCGTATGTTGTATCTGCAGCTCCGTTGTTAATGCGTTGATGGTGCAATTGATGAAATGGATTCCCTGATCACTCATCAATACCTTTAGGCAACCAAACCGAGTGACACTATTATCGAACAAGAACTGTGTGACTGTTATAGCGGTGCAATCTACGACTGGTGCAGCCTCCGCTCATTGTGTCAAATAATCTATCGCTGTGATGATGTATCTTGCACCAGTGCGCTTCCCAGGTGGGTTGATAGGGCCCACAAAATCCACTACCCATTTATCAAATGGTTGTAGTGTCACTTGAGGTATTAGTGGTATCTCATCCCTCCGAGAGGGTTTCCCAGTTCTTTGACACACATCATAGGTCCACGCATAATTTGTCGCATCATTGTGAAGCATGGGACACCAAAGCCCTGCGCGAAGCACCTTCCAGGAAGTCGCATGACCGCCATAGTGCCCACCAACTACTCTTGCATATGCTTCTGACAAGATCTGCCCTTGTTCATGAGGCAAGACGCAGTTCCCTAAGATCTCGTTGGATCCCAGTTTGTACAGTTGTCCTACAATCAGCTGTAAATCTACAACCTTGACCACCAGTTGCTTCTTCTGACCGGTGGTGAACCCCTCTAGTGCGGTTCCTGTCACCAAAAACTGAATGATTTCTTCATAGTAGTCATCAACTACTTCAACCTTAAACAACTACGCATTGGGAAACCCGTATTGAATGTTGGTTGGTTCCTCTCCTGTCTCAATTTGCGATAGATGATCTAACCCTGCGTTCAAGCATCCTGGCTTCACGATCACCTCAAAATCGAACTCCTGAAAAAGAAGTAGCCCGCGACATATCTTCCCCCCCAACACAAGCTTATTGACCAGATATTTTAATGTAGAGTGGTATATGAACATCTTAAAGTGTCCTCCCAATAAGTAGTGACCATCGCCAGTCCTTCGCTCTTTGTAGTTGTATAGTTCCTCTGTACAGAAGACAACTTCCGACTCGCAAAAGAAATGGGGTGATACAGATCCCCTTCCCTTGTTTGCGCGAGCACTACTCCCAGCGCAATCGATGATGCATCTAAATGGACATGGAATTTCTTGCTCTAGTCCAGAAATACTAGTATCGACGCTGAAGCCATCTTAGCCTTCAGCATCTCAAAACTAACCTGACATTCAGAGCTCCATTGAAATACCACATCTTTCTTCAACAATTTGTCCATAGGGGCCGTGATCGCTGCATATTCCCGAATGAACTTATGATAGTACCCAGTGTGTCCCAATGTCGCTCTCAACTAGTTGAAATTAGCCAGTGGTGTTAAGCTCGGAATGAGCGCAATATTTGTTGGGTCGACCAACAATCCCTGCTTGCAAACAATGTGACCCAACAATATCCCAAATGGTGCATAGAAGATGCACTTCTTCAAGTTCATCGATATCTTATGCTGTCGATAGTGCTCCAACATCAATCGCAGATTGGCCACATGATCGTTGATCAATCCATAGACTGTCCAGTCATCCATGTACACCTGCAAAACATTCTGGATGAAATCCCTAAAGGCAACAGCAACGACCCGAGAGAATATCGCAGGTGCATTCTTCAGCCCAAACGACATCACTGTGTACTGAAAACAGCCCCATTCTATCACAAATGTTGTCTTTTGGTGGTCTTCTTTCGCGATTCTGATCTGGTGATAGCCAAAGAACCCATCTGTGAAAGAATACATCTCTTGGCCACCCACATCCTCTAGAACCTCATCAGTGAACTGGGTCAGAAATGGATCATGCAGACATGCATCATTCAACTTCTGCAAGTCAATGAAAATGTGCACCTGTCTTCTTATCTTGGACCACCATAGGACTAATCCATTCTGATTCCTCAACCGGTTTGATAATGCCAGCATCCAATATGCAGTCAAGTTCTACTTTGACCCTCTCCTTATGGCACGGATTCAGTCAATATGGTCGCTACCTAATTAGTTTTGCATCTAGTTTCAATGGGATATTCATCTCCCCCAAATCCCCCAAGGTTCTCTTCATCTAAGAAAACTTCGTAGGGAACAAGTCTTGGAATTCATGCAACGGGTCTGTGACTTTCCCCATCATCGCGTCATCCCAATAGTCGCCAGCATTCACAAATTTTGGGTTCGCTTCGGTCCCAATGTTGACCTTTTGGAGCTTCAGCGGTTGACTGATCGGATCAGTCGGTGCATCAGGTGCTACCACATCGCAACTTCCTTCCATTTCTAGAATATTGACATTCCATGGATCATCACCATCCTCTGGTCCGCCAGTGATATTATAACATTCCATCATTGACTGCATCTTACACTACGTATGTGGATCTGTAGGATATGCCACTGGAAAAACCTTCAGAACCACATTATGGATGAACTGAAAAGCATTATGGACATCCGGGTTGGCATCCACGAAGCTGAAAGTATGAGTAAAACAAACTTTCAACTCTAACCAAATGGTAATATTCCCTCGTAATTCTGCTGCAATATACCATGATCGCATCATCTCGTCCAGAGTATGGACAAAGGAATAGACCCAGTCATCCCTTGGTCGCAATGCCCACAACATCTGACATTCCATCAAATGACTGCCAGGGTCATTTCGTCCATCGTATTCCCTTGTGTGGTAAACTTATGTGTCTCCAAAGCAAACTGTCATGAGTCTCCGGCACTGCGACCACCCAGCAATCGACTTCTTATGTGTCACCCAACAACATGCTGGAGTTCCCTTCAACGCTTCCTCCAATTGCAGCAATCGTTGTGGTTCTGAGACCTTTTCCTCAAACACCACGAGAAAGTCAAACAATCCAAGTAACCCTTCATATAGTGGAAATGCAACAATTTCAGTCGCAACACGGCATAATGACAGCGTGATCAACCCACACTTGCGGAGTGACACCTCATGCAAGGGATTCTACCAATTTTCTAAAGCGTCATCAGATTTGGAAGACACAGAGTTGGAGCTGCGACACCCAAGCTCACCATCGGCATTTGGATGAATATAATCTTTTGAAATATTGTATGCATGGTCCCATCTGCTGGGAACTTGATCCTTTACCGGTTCAATATACCTGCGTCCTTCAGTTGGATCCAACGGAGTTATGACTCTAAGGTCGCGATTTTCAAAAGTCTTCATCTATTTCTTAAAGTTGATTATTGTTGCACTGTCATTAGCCCATCCAATCCCAGCAACATGGTATAGGAGCTTCCCCCTTCAACTACTTCGATAACATTGAAATCAACGTATGTCTTCATTCCCTCAATGTCCACAACAAGGCATGGAACTCTCCCAATCAGTGTCACCTTGGCCTGATTAGCCAGTCGGAGCTGTACGGGAGACCAACTTAGCATTGGAATCCCCATTTTCTGCCAGTCCTGCTTAGTTAGGATGTTGACATCCGAACTAAGATCTAGAATAGTTTAATCAACCTCATAGTCTCCAATCTGGATGTTCATGCGCATCTCCTTACCCGTCTTCTACCTTTGTAAGGAGTTTACCGCAGACTCTCGCCGTCCCTTGGCTGGCGCTGCAACAACCCCTTGATCTCGGCAAGAGCATCAGGATCCCTTGCCAATGATAAAAAAAATCTCAAAAAAATTATGTAAGGTACCAGACTGTCGCGATGGACCTGCCTCTGAAGTGGCATAAAAAACAAGGGGCATATCACAAATAACTTCCTTACCACGATCTTTTTCCATTGCACGATGCACTTGAAAGAATGTATCACGCTCGGAGTCAATGTAAAACTGCACCTTCTTCTATCCTGCTAACCGAATGAGTGGATGTGGACCATCTTCTCCTACTATCGCACCTCCACGAGTGATAACTACAAGAGAAGCATCTTGTGTCCTTGGCTCCGCAGAAATTGTCGCGATGGTTGCACCCTGAGTCTGGTTCAGCAGTGGATTCCCAGGTTGGTTCACATTCTAGTTGGAATTCTTATTTGGATGTTGGTTCTGGTTCCGCAACGGGTTTTGAGTTTGCACTGGTTGCTGCACTTGATTCTGGTTCTGCGGCTACTAAACATTTCCCGCTTGCCATCGCGCAATCAACTATGGACAGTTTTCAACAGTGTGATCAGTACCAAAACAAAATGTACACTGTGCCTGCAATTGTGGGAAATATCTCTGGTAGTGTCCCAACACTCCTCAATTATAACACTGGATAGGTCCTCGACCTCCTCGTCCTCCTCCGCGACCAAAGCCTCCTCCGCGGAATCCCTCTTGCTGCTGGTATTGCGGTTGATTGAACTGTTGCTGCATGGGATTGGGTTTTAGTTGTACACACTACCCTGGCTGAACGTATTGTAGCTGTTGTGGAGCCTTTTGCATCGGAGCATATTGTGGCATAAACTGTTGTGGTTGTTACTACGGTACAAACTGCACCTGTGGTTGAGGTAGCGATTGAGATACCTGTGGCTATGGCTGCAGTTGTTGTACAACACGCTGGTCGTCCTTTACATAGAATGCATCGTACGTTCTCTCCTGTAGCAAGCCATAGGTGCGACAATATTTGTCTTCATGTCCCACATATTTGCAGAAAGTACAATACAAATTCATTGGCTTTGTGACCATCTTTTGCATGTATTGACACTCCTCATGTTGATTCCCATATACCTGACAGATGCGACACCATGGCATACCGCTGCCACTCAGTAGATTCTATGCTCCTGAAACCAGATAATTGCGAAAGTTTGGGAAACTATACTTAGTATGCCCCTCTCTACAACATCGCATACACCACACTTATTCACGCTGTTCTTTACCATTCTTAAGTTCTTGTAGTTGTATTGTCAAGTTGGCTGGCTGCGTCTGAATCTGCGACATACTAGTTGCGTTCTCACCAATCGGCGAAGCTTCTAACCGCATCACAATTTCCAGGGCTTCACTCAGTGTTGTAATGTTTTGTTGCATAAGTGGTAGTTGAATGTGAGGGAGAAATGCTGTCATGGACCATTCTTTGTGTTGGACATTTCTCATGTCAAAGTTGACCCTTGCCATCAGTGTTTTGAACCACTGGTCAAAATCTGACACAGTTTCAATGGGATACTGCTTAATCTCTTTTAGTTATGTCATATACTGCGCTTTAGACTTGGGTTTTCTGAACTCTACAATCAATCCTACTCGAACTTCATCTAGCATATTTTTTGGAGCACCTACGGGAACCTGCACAAATTGCATAAACAGTCTAATGCGCGACCCCGAAGAGTTGTCGCCAATTGTCATTTATTGGCATTATCATCAGTAATTTTCTTCACAGTCCATACTACTTCACATAAGAACCAGTATTGCTCGGGATTACCTATTCCATTTCCATGGAACAATGATAACTTTACATCTTCGCTCGCCATCCTGGGATTCCTTCCTACAGTCACTAAGCTACTAGCAATCAAGTTTTGTTGACCCGATGAACACGGTGGTATCAAAGTTGTATTTCTCACTGGTTGAGAGATAGTGAGCGAAGGTGTGGGTATGTTTCTTCTGGGGGTTGGTCATGCCTGTATCATGGGCATAGCCTGGTTTTCCTTGTCAACACTGTGAGGTCACTTCATCCCGCGTGGTCTTCCTTCGTGGTTTTGCGTTTCGATCATAGCAAGAGCTTCTCCTACCCTCTACCTCTTTTCCTGTCAAAACCTTGTTCCTCCCCTTCTAAGACCACTCTCTTCCTCGGCTTCGTTCATAGTCTCATCATAACCTACACCCATATACCCCTTATCATTCCATGTACTGCTCCCTACCATCGTGGTATCCATAGCCTCCTCCCACCAAGGTTCTTACTAGTCTAGGTGCATCTTCAATATGCCCTTTTCACAAATGAGCATTTTAATGGACAACTGTAGCGACAACAGAAACCTACCTCTTGATCCATGGAAAAATTCCCTTTCTACTTCACTGTAGGACTTTATTGTATCAACCGCAAACTCAGTGATATAACCTTCTAGTATACTGTCGACCCAAACCTTGACATCCCGCGATGCTTTGTTGTCGACTTCCTGCATCTCCTGGATCAGTTCTGGGGTCTAGGATGTCGGCTCACCACCTTGGAAGTTCCTCTTCTGGAAGTTCAATTTGTGCAACCACTCATACAGGATGATTGGGAACTCGCAGAAAAAATATTCATGTGGACCGTCATGAATGTACTTCGCCAACCACCAATCTGTCGACAACCCAGGGTTCTGATTTTCTTTTCAACGAACTCTTGCGATTTAAGGTCGAACCAATATTGGATCTCTGGTCTCGTTGGATGCCACAACATATCCTCCTTTCACTTCATGCTACGGTCCCAACAACGGAACCATTTGTTGACACAAACCCAGTCGATAGTGGTTCCTCACACTGTCAACACCCAAGCCACTGCGATCTCCCTGAGCACCGGCCCAGACAAGTTTAACCCTATCCAGCAACACCTACGGAGAAGATGAGGTCTCACCCGACATGTTCAAGGGAGAGTTGATGGAACCATGTTTCTGTCGAATGAAGGAGGGTGTTGTGCATTAACTGATTAACTTATTGCAACATTCTGAAATAGGTCTAAGCATTCAACTCAGGATTAAGCATAATTGCGACATCATTCAACAAATCTTATCATTGACAGAACCATAAATATGCAACAGATATAACAGTAAAGCATTAATCACAGCAAGGAAACATCGCATCGTTCACAGATTCATATTGCATAATGCATTTACCACAGAGAAACGGAAAAGACACAAGGATTTTGCTCAAAAACTCTGTCACATCATACTTGTCTATGCAAAAACCCAAATACAACAAGATACTCGATCAACATACTGAGATCTCAAGATGTTCGTCTCTTTGGCTATCCAGGTGTATCCAGGTGTATCAACACTTACAAACCTACATCTACTTATAGGCTTGCGCCTTTACATTTACGGTCCACTTAGGAAACTCCCTAACTACTTCTTAACAAACTCTACAAAAATATGACCCAAAACCCATATAATGTGGTCCAAATGACCCAAAATACATATGACACGGTCCAAATGACCCAAAATAAATATGATGTAGTCCAAATGACCCAAAAACTACAAACAATACTATTGTCATGCGTGCTTCTTTCCTCCTTTCGCAGTACCTTTGGTCTTGCGCAGCATCCGCGATGCTGACTCATCAAACCGCCTGCAAACAGGTTTCTCCGTCCAAGACCATATTCAATTATCACTTACTTTGTAGCCCTTTGTATAAGGGATATTATTTGATGATCGACAAAATTTTCAAGGCATGATAAGTTTTTGAAGTAGAAGATGATGTCTCTATACCATTCGGGTTCTTTATCAATGAGAAAAACATTCATATTAATACTCTCTACTTCATTCCCTTGTTCTATATCCCTTTCATTCCCTTCAGCTAAAATATTTTCCAAACCTTGTCATTTGATGATTTTGATTGGTTTTATTTCAAGGTCATTTTCTTGAATCTTTTATATCCATTTTCCCCTAACACTTAAACTACCATGCTAGGATAAGACATCCTTAACATTTGGATAAGGAACATAGGCCAATTTCTTGGAATACCTAATATAGGTTTGAAAATTCTTCAAGAATTTGACCAAAGCATAAGCTTTCTCTCAGTGGTATTCTAATTCAAATCAACATCCCTTATGATTCTTCTTATGAAATAAATAGGTTTCTCAATGTTATCTTCATTCTTTTGCAGCAAAACACCCATAATCGTGTCTTTAGAATCAAAAGAAAATATGTTGAAATCATTATTATAGTTGAAACTAACCAAACTGGGCATGTACAAATGGATCTATTTATCTTCTAGAAAGCATAGTGATAGGAATAATCCTACTCGTACTTATCATCTTTCTTCAAAAGGGTGTTCATTGGCTTAACCAATTTGGAAAAGTTAGGGATAAACTTCCTGATGAAGTCTACTTTTCCAAAACATGTTATGAACACATTAAGATTACAAGGAGGGATATATTCTATGGATTGGATTCTCTTGGGATCAATACAAATTCCATCGTTGGACACTATATAACTCAGAAGATTCAATTCACTAATTCCAAACATAGACATCTTTGGAATCAAAGAAATTTTGAATTTGTGACATATGCTAAAGACTTTTCTTAGATATTTGTCATGATTGTTCATCTCCTTCAAAAACAAAGTCACATCTCCTTTGATAAATAGCAATGATTTACCCAATTAGATCATTGAAGGCCCAATCCATGACTCTTTGAAAAGTTGATCCAACATTTAATAGCCCAAAAGTCATCCTCTCATGTTCATAAGTTCTCTAGGGAGTTGTGAAAGTTATCTTATTCCACTACTCTCTTTTAACCACCACTTGGTTATATCCTGAGGACCCATCTAACACAGATAACACACCGAATTCAATAATAACTTGAAATAAATTTTCCATTTTAGGGAGATGATCATTTACTTTTAATGAATCTTGATTAATATTTCTGAAATCAATGCAAATTCTAATATCCTCATGTTTTTTCTAACAATAAATGGATTTGATATCCACGTGGTGTGTCATGTAGGTTTGATAATCTTGATAGCTAACCTTTTATCCAAATATTTTTTAACTAAAGGGGTAATATTTGGGTTAATGTTGTGCAATGTATTCCTATAAGGATTGTCTCCTTCCTTTAGATAAATGGCATGATGGATGAAATTTTCATCATAATTTTTAGTTCATCATACATCCAAGCAAAAACATCCTTATCCTTCCTTTATGGCCAACATTTAATTCCAAGACTTCATCTATATCCTCAATGCACTTACCATTATACTCATCATGTCTAGTAAAGTTAATTTCTAGAGAAATGACCACCTCAAAGATATCAATGCCAGGTATATCTTGATTTTCTATCTTATCTTTCCAACTAATTGAATTTCCTTCAAACCCACCAATTTTCCTTAAAAAATGAATGACCTGAGCCGCATTGAAAAACACTTGCCAATGATTTTGGTTATATACCACAGAGGGCCTAAATATTAATTCCATTTTATAGTGCTGGAGGGAAATATATTTAGGAATTTCAAAGTTACTAGCGACAACAACTATGGAATCAACAACAGTGTTATTGTCCCTAGGGACTATTCTAATAGAAAATGCATCAAACATTTAATTTAGTCTCATACACCATTTATATACACTCGTAGCTTATCATTCTTTGCCAAGAATTTGTTCTTAACCTATAAAACTATTAAATATGAATCTCCTATGGAACTTAAACATTTGATTTTTAGATCACAAGCAATTTCTAAGACTAGTAACAACACCTCATACTCAACAATATTATTAGTGCATTCAAAGTATAAACAAAAAGTTTTTTTTTCAATTCCCTTGATGGCAAAGTCAAAACAATTCCATCTCCAACACCATACATAGACCTAGCACCACCAAATTGCATTTTCAATATTTCATAAGTCACCAACTCACTTTGGCCTTCTTTTGTCCAATCATTTTCCAACACCATGAAATTCCCTACTTCATCATTTGTGTATATAAATTCAAATTCATTAAATGAATCCTCCATATCCTCTACGTGGTATTTAATTGAGAGTTCATTATACAATGTAATATATGATCCTTTTTCCACAAGTATAGTAGCATATGAGAGATCCATCTGGATATTTCCTCCTAACTTAGCTTCCCACTCCCTAAATAAAAACATACCCCATGCATCAGGCATGTCGATAACAACCACATCCATAGTCATCCCAATGTGAGGGCATGTTGTTAAATTTAATTGCAAACTTTCAATAAGGCCATACACCTTAATAGTTTTAGATTCCAATCAAAACAAAGTTCTATAGAAAAGAGAAGGAGTAATATTAATTTGATTCAAGATCGTTGAAGGCATGACATTGGTAGAAACACCTAACTCAAGCATTCAATTATGCAAGGTTAATCCATTGATTTGAGGGGATATAAAGAAAGGAGGACAACCATATCCCTCTCTCTCCTCCAAAATCTGAAGCACAATAGGAGGATCTCTCTCAAGCTCCTTTTTAGGGGGATTCAAGACACAAATTTCTTGAGGCTCTATTGTAAATAACTTGGTAGATATCTTTTTCATTGAAGATGTTTTCATTAATTCCCCAAGAGGAATAGGGACAATGATTTTTCCCAAGAAAATTGTTAGATAAATGTTCATGTGGTGAATGTTCTAAGTTTGATATCTCTTAACATCACTTCCCAACCACTCAAGGATTCATTTTTCACTGAAGTTATTTTTTAATTTCACTACAAGGAAATGATACCATTTTACTCGAGAACTTCCCCAAGATATCAATGTCAAAGTCAAAATTAGTTAAGGGATTCGGTTGATGTCTAGGATGACTCTTAACAAATTATAGGTTTATCCCATATTATATCTAGATTTGAAACCTAAGGTGCATCAATTCTCTTGAATTTTCAAGATTTTTTTTATTGAGAAAATAAGCTTATCATTATATTGAAGAATGATTTCCAGCTTTGGGTAATATTCATCATATCTCCAGATGATACCAATTAAGCTTTCTAAGACTTGATAATAGAGTTGGAATAATTGTTCCATGATATTATGAAATAGAGAATTTGATTTTCTAAATATATTTCTAAACAAATAATTGTCATAGGATCGCTCACAAATGTAGTTGCTTCTTGGATTAGCTAGGTGAAGGATTGGGGATTCACTAAAGATGTCATTCAAAATTCCAGGGAAATCCTTTCTCCCCAACAATGGCACCAAAATATTTCTGAAGGCAATATTATTAGATTGGGATGCAAGAAATGTTGTTAGTTTCAAAATAGGGATCTCGTTTCTCCTCAACAACAGTGCCAAAAATGCTGTCACGTGATTTTATTATCTTGCGTTTGCAAGGATTAAATGATTGTCAAACCAATGGAACCTTGGGACACTACCCCAAAGTGTCACCCAAGCAGGGTCCCCTCTCTTTATCTTTCCCAAGTCCACTGAAGTAGACTTTAATTAACCACGATAGGTGTTCGTAGTAAAAATTTTACGAATACTTATTGGTAGAAACATCTTTCTCACAATACTAGCAAGGCCAATTTTGCAAAGGAAATAGGTTCCTTGAAGAGTTACAAATTAAGGCAATGGAAACCCTTGGTGGAAAATGCTATAGGTGAAATTCAGGTTAATGAAATTCCCACAAAATACAAGAACAAGAAAAAACATAGATAGGAAGTCAAACGTACTATATGATTTAGAAAAACAAAGGCACCTAAGATGACTAGACTTGAATTAGAGATGGTCTCCCTAATGATTAATTAATTTGAAATGAAGAGACATATGAAACTAAAGTCTATATTTTAACAATGCTATAGTGCCTAAATGGATTAAATGTTAGGAAGAAATATACCAAAACTTATTGTGAGTTATAATTGGGTGATTTTTCAATTAAAGTGCTTCAAATTTAAGTAGAAGTCTCAAATCTAGTGGCTAGTTTGATATTAGAGGCATTTCTAGTATAAAATGGCTTGGTTGTTTAAATTAGAGATAAAGTACATAGAAAAATAGGCTTAAAGGTCATATGATAAGTTAAAAATGGCTATGAAAAACTAAGATAAGACTAAGGGGATCAATGCCTAATACTAGGACTGAAATGGATTCATCGGCTAAGGGTTTTAAATAAAAAATAACCTAATAAAGAAAAAAACTCAACTATGATTCAATATTCCTAAAAAATGCATATGCTTAACAAAAGTGACTGGAAACCAGTGAAAACACTTGAATAATGGAAGAAAAATGAACTAAATCCAAGTTGAATGTACTTACCTGTGTCTTGGTGATTTGATGAAGTTGCTCCACCCTTCCTAGCAATTGTATGAGTAGACCCTATCTTGGAAAGCTCCAAGGATTGGTTGGGTGCACTTGTAGCTCTAGGTTCTCCAACTTGCAAAAATAAAAATGACTTAGTAAGTGTGGATCTTAAGATAATACAACTACCAAAATACAAATATTCTTGCAGTTTGGATAAATCATGCAGACTGACAGTTCTAGATAAATCATGCAAATTGACAGTTGAAAAAAAAAAAACAATTTCTTATAGTGAAACCCTGTTTTTCAGAAAACGCCATGGTTCACTAGAAGAATTTGTTGTATGTTCCTGCATGCAAATATTGAAATATAGCACCTCAAATTAACAAATATAGCATATATTCACTGAACGAAGATAGTAAGGTGTAAAATTCATCAAATTCACACAGACACAAGAAATTTGAAGCTAAAAAATTTATGGTATCTATTTCCTGTAGAAAATTGTCTAAAAGTCCTATACAATGAGAAACTCACTCTCTTTTATAGAAAAAGAGAGGAACATAATCCCCATCCTGTAAGTAGAGAGGGATGTTATTAAAACATTCTCAAACCTCATCTATCATTGAGATAAATTCTGATTTTTCTTATACAAAATGCTAGAAAAGACTATTAAAAAGAGGGGTGTGAGTTGCCTCTAAGATCCCTTGTACAAAAATTAAATTACAATGGGATAAATTATGAGCTACATTGGGGTCACTAGGGAGTCCCCATTACATCCTTTTTCAACACATATGAAGTGGTACTAGCTGCCACATGATTTTATTCACCTAGTGCACCCCCTTTGAGGAGAAATGTGCCCCCATTGGAGATGATAACTAGTTGTGCCCACACAAAATTCCATGAGATAAAACTGAGAATTGGATTGTTCAAAATTTGATTTAACTAGAACCCAAGTTTCCACTTTTTCCAAAATGATTCTTATTATTTACTTGATTAATCACCTAGTAACTCAAGAAATTTTTAAATCAGACTTTAGGAATGTTTGTTAATAATTTTCATTATTTCTAATATAGCTGAATTTGTGCTCAATCCACATTAATTTTTCCTTATATGGATTCCTTGATGTCTGAAAACACTATACCAATCAAATACATTCCATAAACCAATCTACAATCTTCAAAATCAATGTTTGCAAATAATTAATCTTCAACCTTGGGCTTTTTAATAATTAACTCAAAACAAAATTCATATTAAATTCCATTAATCAAAATCAATTGAAAATAACTCTTGGAGGGGTCCAACTGGCCTCCAATGGCTAAAGTATAACTAAATATGAAGCATCAATCTTTCATACCGATTGTTGGTCTTGTTGACTAAGTCAAATTCGAATTTGACCAAGTCAAAAAGTCAACTCTAGTCAAATGTTTCTAATGAAGTCCAATGGTCCAAGGACCACGAAAAAATTTAATGATCCATAATTTTCTTAAAGTGTATAAACCTTGGTGAATATTACCAATTATCAAATTTCCAATCATAAAATGTTTAGTAATATTTAAAAAAAAATCAAATTTCTAAAGGTTTTATATAGTTTTTGGATAATTTTGGTGATTTTTATAGTAATTGTTTTTTAATCCTATGGGATTTGGGTGAATCATATTGAAAAAAATAGAAAATGGCAAATTGTTTTTGGAAAATATCCTTGAAAATTAGCCCATTGGCTAAATTTTGCCCCTAAGCTTTTCCTTGGAAATGACTCATCCAAAGTCTATGATAGGATGAAAAATCACTTGTAATGATTAGTATTGAAAGGGAACTACATAACAAATCATAATTTACACAAGTAATACAAGTGATTCTTACATATTCTCATCATAAGAAAAGTGCATGACATATCATTTAGCATGAAGTAATTGTTTTATATGCATGCCACCATGTAGTTTAACACAATAAGATTTCATATATATATAACTCTTCTTGGGTGAAGTGGATGTTCAATACCAAACACTAAGTCAATGTGAAGGATTGGTCATGGAATACTTCAGTAACTCAGGAGAAAGTAGAAAAATGGGACTTTCACGTTTATTAGTCAAGTAGACATTGGCAAGTAATGTGTCTCACAAATGGATGATTTTCTAGAAGATTATACACCTTTGAATTTAGCAAGTCCCATTTTATTTCTCTTTTTCATTTCTCATTTTTCCTTTCTTTTCACTTTTCTTTTACTTTTGGATATTTCTCTTTTATATCGTTTTCTTTTCTTATCCTTTACTTGTATGATGGCTAAAAGGTACTAGCCCCGAATGCCTTCTAGGCACCAATGATGACGTGGCTTTAGCTCTTCTTCAAGAAACTATCCATGGTTTCATTGAAGTTAACATTGTAATGATTTTTTAGTGCAAATACGCAATACCTATGAATTCAAAGAGTACCTACCATTCCAACCACCAGCCAATGTCAATATAGGGGAACTTGTTTCAAGTCTAATAAGCACATTTATCAATCTATCCAACCTTATCTAAAGACCAAATATCACGGGTAACTGACAAGAGAATCACATGCATTCGAAAGGAGGTAATTCTAAGCTCATAGCCAAACATAAGGGCTAACTGGAAAGAAGCATAAGGAATTAGAAAAGAAATTATCTTAGGCAATCAAAGAATATCAAGCATATTTGTAAGAAGAAATACATACGGCTCTCGAGAATTATTTCATGCACATCAGAGATGGGACACTAGTGGATACCATGGAATCCATCCTAATAAATAGGTCATAGAGGGGAAGTCTCAAGTCACTCTTTCAAATCTAGATCAATGGCTTTGAATAAAAAGAAAGGGTGACATGGAGGGAGGGTGGTAAGGCCAAATTATGGAACCAAGAGGAAAAGGGTGTGATCCATGAAATAATAAATAGATACTACCAGGTAATGGTATGTACATAAAATAGAAACAAATTCTATTTGTTATACTATGCATAAATCCTACTCACCATGTTCATCAACAATAATAAGTGTAAGGACCATGGGGTTAGAGTAATTGGTAATGAGTAAATGAGATGAGAAGATGTAAATGGAAGGTCACGAGTTCAAATCCTTATGGGTACTAGCTTACAAAAAAATAACAATAATAAGTGTAAGGTAGAATTTACAAGCATCAAGTACATCAGTCAATAAATTAAGACATATAAATCTTAAGGTATCCTATAGGCATTCATCTAATACAAAATGAAAATGAAAAGGGTCCATTATAAGGGAATACATATGGAAATTGCTACCCAAGTCTTAGAAATCTCATAGGCATCACTACTTTGATGCACTACTCTTCTCAATAGAAAAATGATCCAACCTTGTTGTGCTCTACAAAATGAGGGATAACACTTCAGACCTCATACATCTAGTGGTATAACACCATCCTTAATTCCACTTTTAGATATGAAAAATAACCACCATAAAAGCTCTAAAATATAGTACAGATGATCAATTCCATCAAGTTTTTGTGCATCCATTAGTCCAATACCCAAATGTTGGGAATGTTATATTCTTTGCATGAAAATCAACAGTCTATGTCGATAGTCGAAGGTTAATATATCAACTAAGGTTGGAAGTCAGTCGAAGGTGGATCCTAGGTCACTCGGCTGACCAGAATAGTTGTTATTTCAAATACCACAACTGGTTGACGGGAAGTCAAAGAACATCGGACCGACAAAAGGCTAAATGGACTATCGACCAAGATTGACATAGTCAAGTCAAATGTAACAAAATAAATGAAAGGGGTTGCGAAATGACTTTTATTAATAATAAGTTGGTTGTAGCTAACTCGGGGTACCACGAGCTAGTGTATGTAATGAATCTATAAATAAGATGTATTTTTTATGTAATAGCGATATGGTGTAATGTAGTGAAGTGTGATTTGTTGTCTAGTAAATCACGGTTGTAAAAAAAGTTAAGGGTGTTGATTAATATATGAGTGGTAAAGCTCATTGGTTTGTTGTTTTTTCGAAGTGGAGGGGTTCCCAGGTTAATTTATGTGTATTTTGTTAATGTGTTGGTGTCGTTGCTTAATGCTTAATTATGTTTAACTATAAGAATCAATATGCATGCTCACTATAATTGGTATTAGAGACCAACAATTGGTATCAAATCTATATTTGCATTCAAGGGGATTCCTTTGTTGTTGAAGGTTTGATTTGGTCATGGATCTGGTGAACACCTATTTCACTACAAGTTTCCATATTTTTTGATTCATAGTTAGTGATCCATAAATTTCCATGGATTTTACACTATATTAATTCATCACAACAGATCTTACAACTTAATTCATTGTGTTAAATTAATTCCATAAAATATTGCATACAATGGAACTAAAAGAGAAATAAACTAGAGAAAATAAGTACACAATCCAAATAATAACAGAAGATATACTCTTGGAAAATCCACTATTGGGAAAAACCTATATACAAACGAAGACTATGCCTTTCTCTTTATGTCAAATTTCAAATGAAAAGGAAATTGTACTCTCTATTGAGTTACCTATAACTCTATGGTCAGAATGGCTATTACAGGATCTCCTATCTCCGCTATTCTACTCTAACACCCACTCTTTTGATGTTGCTCAGTTATAGAACAATACAATACATAAAAAGAATGGCACCCCTTCTTCTTATAGTGGCTCGGTATTTAACATATATTGATAGCCATATAGGGTTAATTTATGGGTTTTTGCATGTCTCAACTCTCGATTAGGGTTAGGGTTTTGGTCCTTCTAGAATGTTCTTGAAGATACACATGTGAATAGATCCAAATTTGTGAAAAATGATAGATAACGTGGAATTCACTCGGTAGCATGGTGGTTAATTGGATAGGTCAAATTGCGAGAGGAAAAACTTATGCATACGGATTCTGTTTGAGGTGAGTTTTGGACTGTTGGAAAGGTATCAAAGTGTAGAATCATGTAAAGGGGCATAGAAAAAGAAATGAACTTTTGACCCCAAAAAACATCATTTAGACCCTCAAATAGGCCCTGAAAAGTTCCATACCTCAAATCTGCAAAATCAGACCTTCCCATTAAATGGGTCCTACAAGCCAATTCACCCAATATTCGAACACTCAAAGATCCAAGTAAGTGAGAAAATATGTATTGATCCAATTTGGATCGCACCTCCCCATTTTATTTTTGGAGACTTCTGGTCCCCAAAATATCTTACTAAATGAGGTAAGGAAAATTTTCCTCTACCTTCTCTTCGAAGTAACATTTAGCCTTGTTTTGATGTTGTATTTTCAACCCCACCTGCCAAAGTTCATATTATCCATGCTTGGTAGTTCTAGACTTCTTCTACAACAGTATGTCTTTTGATAACTCTTCTTGAGCCTTTGGTGCTAATTCCTCCACAAAAGGTAAGACTTGCTTAGGTTCATGATCTAATGTGGAAGGTTCATAGAGTTTCAAATTTTCCACATACACTACAGAGTAAATTGCATGTATGAGGTAGACTGAGTCTATAGGAATTATCTCCCACCTTATCCAATACCTCAAAAGGACCATACCTCAGAGCCTTTATTTTCTTACTAGGACCCTATAGTATTTCTTTGTTTGGGTGTAACCACACTCTTCGGACTCCCACCTTTAATGTTTTCTCAAACCTATGTTGGTCATGTCATTCCTTGTACTTAAGTTGGTTATGTCTTGCCTTGTACTTTTCTTGTGACTTATTTAGTTCCTCTTGTACTTGTAGATGGATATATCTAATCTTATCAATATTTTTTTGACTCTAATGCTTCACCTTGGTGTCTTCCCTCACTCCCCCATTGTTGTCCATAAACAACATCTAGAGGTGAAGGTGGCAGGCATCCAAAACAAGTTTCAAAATGAGACTTCCCAATGGAAGTGTGGACTACTCTGTTATAAAAGTGTTGTATGTAGATGACATTTTCATCCCAACTCTTTGGACGCTTTTGATTGTAAACCCTCAAAAGTTGTACCAAATTCCTGTTAACTACTTCCATATGTCCATCCACATCGATATGTCCATCCATATGTGGATGGAATGTTGTATACCTCTTCAAATTAGTGTCCATATTTTCCCAAAGTGTATTCCACAATGTACTGAGAAATTTAGTGTATCTTTATGAGATAATGCTCATTGGTATCCCAAACTTGTTCAAAGAACATGTTTTCTACTTATTGTCATTTTATGGTCTTTTTAGAAGGCATAAGAATGCATATCTTGCTAAATCTTTCAACTACATCAAATAAATAGTCATGTCCCTTCCTAGTGGTTGGAAGACCACCCACAAAATCCATGAAGATGCTCTCCCACGGTCTCGCAGGAACATGTAATGGATGGTATAGACCTTGCTTCCTATTACTGGGCTTATTTGTACAACAAAGTATGCATCCTTTGAATCCCCTGATAAAATGAGTTACATCTTCTTGCATTCTAGGCTAGTAAAGATACATTTGTAAGTTTATAACTGTCTTCCCTACACCCAATTTCCCTAAAATTTGGAGGTGTCTGCCTCTCCAGTAAGTTGTAATCTCTCACCTTTAGGAACACAGAGCTTGTCCAACTTGTAGAATAACTCATCCTGGAGATGATAGTCATCCTTGGTGGCATCTTCTTCTACATGGAATTTGACTTGTAGTTGATGAAATACCTCCTTGACTTCTCATATTCTATGTATTCCTCTTTCTATGCATCAGGGGTAAAAGGTTCCATGTGCATAAGAGTTCCCAAAGATATCATCTTGGTTGTAGGTGGCCTTGAAAGCATGTATGCCATCTTTTTTGTTCTACACTTCTTATACTTGATGATTATATGGAATTGTTGTAGTAATCCCATCCTCTTATAATGTCTGGTTTGTTTTAGCTTACTTTGGGCCTGCAAATATTGCAGCAGCTAGTGATCAATGTGAATAGTGGTCTGTTTTCCCATCAGATAGTGCTTCCACTTCTTAACAAATTGAACTAGGGAATATAGTTCCTTATCATAGGTAGGGTAGTTTAGGACTCCCCCATGAAACATTTCAGAATGATAGCATACCAGAATGATAGCATACCAACCTTCCTCCTTATATGATAACGACTCCTATGGCATGCCCACCTACATGTGTCTCCAATTCGAAAGGAATATGCAAATTAGGAAATGAAAACATTGTTTCCTAATTAATATTTCGATTGAGCTCTTCAAAGGTTTTTTGTTAATTATTCCCCCACTAGAATCCCTTGTTGTTGGTTGTTATGGCATGAAGGGGTGCAACCAAAGCCAAAAAGGAAGCTATGAACTCCCAAAGGTATTTTGTTGCACCCCAAAAGATCCTAAATTTAGTGATACTTGTAGGAATAGGCCACTAAGTGATGGAATCCATATTTGTAGGATCAATATTGAATTCTCCTCCAACAATCACATACTCCAAATATACCAAGAACTGTTGGGTGAACTCAATTTTCTTCAAATTAGATTGAATAGTTGTTTAGTCGATGATCGGTCAACGGGAAGTTGAAGAACATTGGATCAACAAAAGGCTCAACGAGAGGTCGACCAAGGTTGAACTAGTCAATTCGACTGTAATAGAATAACTCAAAGTGATTTGGAAGTTATTTATAGCCGTTAATGAGTAGTTGGTTATAACGAACTTAGGTACCATGAGCTAGTGATATATTGCATCTATATATAAGATGTAATGCCTATGTAATATCAATATGGTGTAATGTAGCGAAGTGTGATTTGTTGTCTAGTAAATCATCATTCTAAATGTCAGTTAAGAATGGAGATTAATAGATGAGTGGTAAAGCTCACTGGTTTGTTGGTTTTCCCTGGTAGAGGGGTTTGTACGGTAATTTAAGTGTATTATGTTAAGGACTATTGTGTGTCATTGCTTATTGTTTAATTATGTTTGACTATAATAATCAATATGCATGCTCATTGTAATAGGTATTAGAACCCAACACCAAAAGGATGGACAATTTCCAAGGCACTTGATAACGAGGTAATGATTAACTAGCATAAGGACCTTTCAATAGAGTTATGTGGGTTGGATTTTCACATATGGAACTACATTATATTTATTCACAAAGAGCACACGAGGTTACTTTTGATTTGATGGAATTTTACTAGGGATAAATCCAATTGCTTAAAATTCAATGCTTCCCCTAAGAGGGTAGGGGAGGAAGAGGGATTTCCTTAATCTAAAACCAAGGCTATGAGGGTCCAAGGTGATCATTCTACAAGCAAGGTTTTATTGATATCCTTTCCTTCTATATGTGGAAAAAAGAGAGAAAGAGAGAGAGAGGACCAAACCATATTGTCATTCACCCTTGAATTAGTTAACGGCGTATTTGTGTAAAATTTCCATCTTCTGTTTAGGAGATTTGAAGGGGAATAGGATCCGGCTTTCAAAATATATTCTCCACAAAATAAATGTAATGCAACTCTAAGTCCATAACCAGTCCATGTTTATTCTTGTTTGTTACAATTTTGTGTTTTTGATATATTGTTCTGTGTGGTTGCTCTAGTATTTAAGTAAGCAAAAATTATGGGTAAGGATCTATTGTTCTGTTGGCCATCATCCATAATTACTCTATAAGTTTCTTTCTGTTATGATTAATATGTGTTTTGGTTTAACTTATGTTATGTCTTCTCATGTTTCACATTTATTAGTAAATTTTCGAGTGTGGATGCGATCTGGTGGACGAATGGTCAAGCCTAGAACTCATGTGAAGAGTAGCTTTTTTCCATTCTTACATAACATGTTAGACTCTGTTGGCTTGCCTTTTTTTGCATTTTCCTATTTGGTTTGTGACTTAGAGCTCGCTCATGGGGTTCATTGGAGTATGGTTGCACATAATAAGGTTTGGAGTTGTAAATTCTTTTCCTTTTTGTCTCTTACTGAGAGTAAGACTGTATTTGTTTCATTGGAGAGAGGTCTCAATGCCCACTATTAATTTATTGTACTGGAATCTTTTACGTCTTGGGTCTCTGCAAACTACACTGCAATTAAATTCAAACAGTAAATTAGCCAGCACATGAGCACAGCGCCAGCACAGAAATATAAATAAATTCAATAAACCAATAAATTCAACGTAACCAATAAATTCAACGTAATAAATAAATTCAATAAACCAATAAAACTCAGTCATCCAAACTTCAAGTGGGCCTCGCTAGAATTTCATCCAGGAGCTCGAAATTACCAAATTCAATCATTTCAAATATTCTAATTGAAGTTCTTCATGTTGAATCCATTTCTAACTTCCTCTTTGCGTGAGATTGATGATTTATAAATGAATTTTTTATTATATACTGTTGATTGAACCGCTTGCCTAAAAAATATGAAATAAGTTGCTTTGAACTCATTTATGCCTCAAAACCTGGGATATCCAGTTTTCTTTCAATGATGCCTCAAATAAATCTCACTGACTACTATGTCAGTGCCTCAACGGATCGTGTAAAGTCTGCTCTTTGACAACACTCCTAATGATTCAATGCTCTTTTTGGAAAAACACTCTTGCAAATCACAAAAATCTTCGTGAGCATCATAAATAGTCCCAAGTTCATTCTCAATTGTGTTTAAGTTACACGGTATATTTGCATTACTTCTAGATATGCTTCCAGACAAGCTTTGCCCACATCGTTCTTACACTTCAAACATAATCTCCAATTAGTTTTTGGACGACATTTTTCTCCACAGTATGTAGTTGTTTTTTTAAAGTTATATCCTTACCAAATCGGAATACAAATCTTCATTCATTGTAGTCTTATTCAAGTGGATTCTGTTAGCACCAGTGGAAATTCAATGTATTTTCCTCTGAATATAAAAGAAGAAGCAATTTGCACTCAACAACTTGCGACCGCAACAACTTTCTCTAAACCAAAATTATTATTTGGGTCAAATCTGAGAACATGCCCTCCATCTTATATATAAAATCGTATGGCCACTTCAATATAGATTCTTCGCCAACGTGTTGCTTTAACATCCACAACATGCTCCATTCATGATATAATTTTCCACTTGTATCCCATAGAATTATTAGTCTTGGAGATAGGTTTTCACTTGTAGCTTCATCTTCATTTTCACTTGTATCTTCATCTTCATCTTCATCTTCATTTTCATTTTCACTTTCACTTTCACTTTCATCTTTATTTTCACTAGTATAAGATTTTCATTTTCATTTTCACTTGTATCTTCATTTCCATTTTCATTTTCACTCACTTGTATCTTTATTTTCACTAGTATACGATATGAGCTAGCTAGCTAACTCTCAAAAATACAAATATTATTCTTGTATATGAAGTTTCAGGGTATTAACAAATATTATTCTTGTATATGAAGTTTCAGGGTACTAGCTCAATGGTAGAGCATCTGCATTATGCAGAAGATTGGTGGTTCGATTCCATTGTGCCCTATCATAAGTATTTGCATTCTATCACTACTACATAGAGGAGGTGTTAAGACAATATTTGTGTAAATTGTCTCAACTTAAGACAAAAAATAAATTGTGTAATGTCTTAAATATTGTCTTTAAGCGAGTGTCTTAAAATATTGTCTTAAATTTCAGACAATAGTTTAAGACACTTCCCTAAAGACAATATTTAAGACAATACACAATTTTTTTTTTGCTTTAAGTTGAGACAATTGTCTCAAATATTGTCTTAAAACCCCCTTATGTGCAGTAGAGAGTTACAGCTTAATTACAACATTGTAATAGCTTTGTAAGATTATAGCAATAGAGTTATAACTTAATTACAACATTTTAATAGCTTTGTAATATTATAGCAATAGAGTTACAACTTAATTACAACATTGTCATAGCTTTGTAAGATTATAGCAATATAGTTACAGCTTAATCATGTTCCACTAAACTTGTTGCACTTTCAACATTGTCGGTGAAAGGTTAAATTTATTAACTAAATTGGATTCGTACACAAGGAGAGGAAAAGAGAGGCTTATTGATAAACAGATTAAAAGACAAAAAGACTAAAAAGTGTTTTAATTACTGATAATCGAAAACCAACACTAATTGTGTTGTACTCCTAACTCAGTAGCTAAAAAAGAATACGTTGGAATTTTGTTTGCTCATCAAATACAGTTTGGATTTTGACCTCCCCATCAAATAAAATAAAGGAAACTTTGAAACATTTGTGTATAGTGTCAAAACCATAAAATATGACAGGTGAAAATTGTACGAAATTCCTACCGTGATTAAGACCATCGTCAACGGGCTCAAATAAAGTTCTCTTCAAAGAAAACGTCTTTCCATATATTATTAATCGCAAAGGAGTTATAGTGCAGAATTACTTGATGGGATTTGGTTACGAGGATACGACACCTCATCAAATGTTTCGATGTTGATACATGTGCATTGTTGAATTGATAAGCATTATTCACTCACTAGCTTGGGATATATATCAATACAATTTGAAGCATTTTAAATTAAAGAATATATAGTTTAGGATATAATGCAATCAATGCAACATTAAATAATGTTTATTGATTATTTTGTTGATTATGTTAAGTATGATCATGTATTAAGAAAGTATAAGATATAAAACAACAAGACATGGAGAAAAAAAAGCACCGGTGCATTTGCAATGGCATCGTTGCTCTAGCGTCCCTCCTGCATCCCTTCCATGACGGGTGTTGGGAGGACTACATCCCAAATATTCAAACCGAAAGGTTGAGCTTCGACCAAGGGTCCTTTTATTTAAATGACATTTCTAAATGTTGTGACATAGCTGACCATGCTGCCCTACAAAGTTAGCAGCAAGATGGAGGAAGGGGTTGGAGTAGTGTTGAGTGTTGAAATTTGATGGTATCAGTTAATTGTTATTTTATACATTAAAATATGGCCACTTCATAAAATTAAACATCATTAATGAAGTGTGAATTTTAATTTCACTCATCATTTTGAAGTGCATTTTTATTTTTACAGGTAAATAATATTTATATGCCAAGCTTATATATATATATATTACGAAAATTTTGATATTGTTATTGTTTTTTGAAGTGGCCCGTATATAGTACTATATAACATTTAATTACTAATAACTAATTAGAGATATATAACAAATTAGTTATTAGTAATTAAATGTTATCTGACAAATTATTTATTAGTAATTAAATGTTATGTGTGTGTGTATTTCTAATATGGAAATTTTGATTCAGTCATGGTGTGGTTGGTTTTCTCTCATTCTTTGGTAAATTTGACTCAATCATGGGTTTTTGGGCTCATGGAATTTGGTGGCCCATTGTATTGCTCGTGAAGAAGCCTATTTAAAGGTTTTGAGAATAAACATTATGTGCCATTATTTGTGTGCTTGGTTTAATCATTATGTTTTTTTGTTTATTATATCTTTGCAAAACTTTTTTTTTGTATTATATGAGGGGATATGAGAATTCAATGTTTCATATAGTTATTATAAATATTATTTCAAAAAAATATCAATTATTATTGTTAGGGATAAAATTAATATTCTTAACGTGCAAGATAAGAGATCAAATTTCAACCATAAGTTGAAGTGACCAATTCCACGAATGAAACTGCTACGACATAGCTTTTCATAAAAACTATTCACTTTAATAAAACGATTTGCATAACTAACGAAATAGTGAACTTGGTAATTATTTAGGCATTGCATTACAAATCAATTTATAACATTTAGGTGAGAAATCATCAAAATTTACTTTGCAATGGAAAATTTAGGCCTCGAAATGATTTGTTTGCAAATGATTTTGATACGTAAAATGACAGCAGAAAAGTATGTAGTATATGATAAGGGATATCTTTGGCTATACATGAGCAATAATCCATGCCCAACAAACTCTGCTTGTGGAATAAACAACACATCGGCTTGTATAGGTAACTATGTAGTTTATGGAGATGAGGCCACCTACTGTGATCATCCATGTTGGTTAAGTTCTTTGCTCAAACCACAAGCATTTCTTCTATGCACGATGTGTTTTTTTGCTTCTTGTTGCAAGCGAGTATTAAGTTGTACGAGGAATGCAACTTGCACGCTCCCTCCATGCAGTGTGGGTTTTTAAGCAAGCAGGTGCCTCCATGCGTGTGGGTTTTTAAGCAAGTAGGTGCCTCCATGCAGTGCAGGTTTTCAGTCAATTTTGAAAAGAAGTCAAATAAGGCCTCCAATCTCCAATCTGTTTATTGATCATAACACAAATCACATAAAAACTTAGGATATAATGTGTTAAAAAATAATATTAAAAATAATCACCTCTTAGTCATGTGCATATAGTTTGTAATTTAATATGGTTTGTTTCTTACTTCATTATTCTCGTATTGCAACTCGTTTCCATGTTATTATTAATACTTGTATGTAGGAGTGTATCCAAAATGACCATTTTGAGCTTCTTTTCATTCCATGTTATTATTAATACTTGTATGTAGGAGTGTATCCAAAATGACCATTTTGAGCTTCTTTTCATTCCATAGTTATTTTGATACCAATTCTTTGGGAGAAGTACTTTCTACAATTTAGATGAAGATGAGTACAATGAGGTGAAATCCATCTCATATGGATGACGTCTTTCGGAGAAGTACTTTCTACAATTTAGATGAAGATGAGTACAATGAGGTGAAATCCATGTCATATGGATGAAGTGTGAAATTTATATATATATATATATATATAAATAAAATAAAATAAAATAAAATGTAAATTATAAATTTAAAAAGCATTTCAAAATAATTATTTTGTAATGGAGTAATAGCACTAGTTGTTACTAAGTAGGAAATTAAGGGATTTAATTTATTTTAAAAAATGGGAGTAATATATTGCAATGTATAAAAGTCAAGGGGTACATTTTTAATATATTAAAAATATATTTTTATTATGAATGTTTATAATTATGTATCTTAGGGGTTGCATAGATTATTGAGGGGTTTGAATATTACTATATGTTTGAAGTTGGTGTGAATATCATTATGTGTGAAGTCAAAATAGTGTTTGGATAAGTATAAATTGTTTGCAAATGTGGTGTAAATCCAATTGTACTTGGATTCAGAGTGGTATTTGAATATATATAATTTGTGAATGAATGTGGTGTTATGGATTGGAACAACTATGTGTCAAGTCAGCCAATATTCAAAGATTTGCTCCCCATCTTGAAATATTTGCTTGGACTACGATTTATTTTTTCACCTTGCAAGGTTTCTAGGGGTTATATAATTTGTGTCATTTCATTATACTAAGTGTAAAAATAAAAATGGGTAGTAAAAATGTCATGGAAAAATGGATACCTAAGATATCTAGTGAAAACATAGTTCTTTTTAGTTGGAAAAGTGTATTGGGAGGGAGACTCAACAAAATGATATTTGAAGGCATTCCTTAATATTTAGGCAAATTTTGGGTACTGTTTAATATTCTACAAATTCATGTGTTTGGTCATAGATTCACAAAATGAACCTATCGAGGGTGATATGGAGGAGGGACTGTAAGAACACCATAAAGGAGTGTCAACATCTATCTCACCATAGGAATTGTGGAGGCGCAAGCCCATAACTCTAACATAATGGGTGTAATGAAGAGAGCAAGGTATAACATAGTGGGTGAAGTCCATCCAGTGGCATGTTTATTAATTGACATGGTCTCTCATGTGATCCAATCGAATCTTGTGAGAATTATGATGACTTCGTAGGGGCAAGGTTGCCAACTAATGACTAGGAGGGTTGGACAAGTGTGCTAAACCACTATGTTTGATTCCTTTAGTTTACTATTGCAATTGGACAGAAGGAATATTCTAAGTCTTATGGTTTTGTGTCCTTTGTTTTCGATGATTTATGGTGTTGCAATAGACAATTCGAGAATATTGCTGGACGTGGTCATGAGTTATAGGGAAAAGGAATTTTTGCCTCATTAGAGAGGAAAACTTCGGATGTGGAAGTTACAAGATTTTCTAGGTAGAGAAATTAAGGAACCTTCTAAAGGTACTTTCAATTTTATGTTTAGTTGATTCACTCAATTTGGCAATTAGAACATGGCAATTTAAATGATATTTTTTCCATAAATTGAAAAGGTAAGAAAACAACGAAAGATAAAACATCCAAGGAAAGCCAAAGAACCAAGAGGCACATTACCCAAATTTAACAAATTTTTCAAAAAGAAGGGAGCTCAATGTCTAAATTGAACCAAGAAAAGACTCATAGATGCTACTAATTAAATGTACCGTAACAGGTTTGTGTAGGAGACCAAAGCTCAAGTAGAGAAACTACAGAAGAAAGGCAAGGCAATAAGAGGTAGAACCTCGAAAAAGGAAGTGGATGAGGAGCCACTCTAGTGGACGTCGAAGACATGCTTCTTAAGAAGTAAAGACATAATTATTTAGGATGGTGAAAACTTATTGGCTCAACGAACTAATAATTATTATACACATAACTGAAAAAAGGGGGAACTAGCACAAAAGGGTTTTGAATAAATTGAAATTCAAGGAAAATACGTATGATGCTCTACGGTGGTAGATACTTCAAAGGATAAAAAAGGTGAAGATTATCATCCCAACATTTACCCCATTAACAAGACGTTCACGATCTATCATACAATCACAAGTTTTTAGTACAAAGATATTTTAAAGTCCACTATTGATCATACAATCATGTTTTTGGTACAAAGATATTTGAAAGTCCACTATTGATCATACAATCATAAGTTTTTGCAAGTACAAAGATATTTTAATACTATTAAGTATCATTATATACACTTTTTTTACTATGAAAAGTAAATACTTTTTTACCATATACAAATTTTGTTTAATTTTTTATTATTTTTAAAAAATTTATATAAATTAAGTACTATTATGTATAACTTTTTTACTATTTTTTATATACTTGAAAAATCTCAATAATTTATAATGAAAAATATAAATATAAAATATATTTATATTAAATTTTATAACTTAAATATTTAAAAAATTATAAATCTATCTATATATTATAATATTTTATAAAAATAAAAATAAAAATAAAATAATAACAATACAACTCTAATAAAATAAAAATTATAATAAAATTAATTAAACTAATAATTATATTAAAATATAAAACATAAAACCATTAAAATTTATACTAGAATTCATTTTTTTAATTTAAATTTAACATGAACCTATACTAATTAAACCACCAATAAATTTCTTAAAATTTCAAATTACATACATAGCTTATAAATAGTAATACATTCAAAGTATTCTTAAATAAATTGAAAATATTTTTTTCAAGGGGGGTTGTATTTTAGTTTTTAATACCAGGTACACAACAAATCAATATACAATGAAACCATTGTATTAAATTCATCTTATGATTTTTACCATCAATGTTCTAACGTCGTATGTTTTGGATTTTAATGAAATAGACACCATTGTATTAAATTCATCTTATGATTTTTACCATCAATGTTCTAACGTCGTATGTTTTGGATTTTAATGAAATAGAGATCAGTGTACAATATCTAATAGGTTAGGTTTTCCATCAAGTCTGGCTTTAAATCTCATGAGAGGTTGAAATTGGCAACCACTAGTGAAGAATAATTTCACATTATTTTTCCATCCAACATTGAGGATGTTATATACCTACCCTTATCTTAATTAAGAAAAAACATAAAACTATCTCACGAATAATTTCACATTATTTTGCCATCCAACATTGAGGATGTCATATACCTACCCTAATCTTAATTATAAAAACATAAAACCATCTCACCATCATTCTCTGGTGCCTTCGATCTTTGTAAACCATATTAAAAAACGTAGAACTATGTCAGTTTTTTCCTGGTGCCTTTGATCTTTGTAAACCATATTCTTGTAATCGTGAAATTTTTATGACAAAGCATTTACTTTAAATACTTAGGTCTCTCACAGAAATTACAGTTCTGCACAAAAGTTTTGCATTTGCAATTTTATAGTTTTCAGACTCAATTTTTGGTATGTTGAAGGTCATGAGAAAGTAATTTTAACGACTCAACTGGAAAACTTGCTTTCATAACTCAGATTCAGGAAAAAAAAAGTAGAGAATTGTATTTAGAAGTAAATACATTGCATTATCAAAACAATAAACCAAGATTTTCATTTCAAATTTTACATAAAATTCATAAACTTATATTCTCGTAACAAAATCGCACAGCAAACCTAATCAGGGACGATATAGAAGTGCAACAGTTATCTACCAGTATCAAAATTTTCAGAATAATAGGCCAATACATTCTTCTCAGCGACTTACCATTTACTGACAAATAAAACTGAAACACAAGATGTGTTGCAGGATCTTCTAAACTTCTGTTTTGTTGACTGATGAAAAGAGATTTTTGAAAAAGCTTCTTCAACTATATTATCATATTTGCCTCTGGTCTTTGTGAACATCCATAGGTCATATTAAGGAATACGAATAAGTTATATGTTATTTTTCTTCATGTATAATTGTAATTACAGTTATTTATGTCTTAGTTACCTATTATTAAAGGCTTTTGAAATGACATCATAGTACACTTTTCTCATCCTACTGCAATCTAACAAAAATATACTTACTTCTATCACGATGTAATCATAAGACATATTTGTATGTAATCATAGAACACAGACCTAAATAGATTATTGAAAAAACTTCTTATACTCTATTAGCATATTTTCCTCTGGTCTTTGCGAACATCCATAGGCCATATTAAGGAATATGAACAAGTTATATGTTATTTTTCTCCATATGTAGTTGTAATTACAGTTATCTATGCCTTAGCTACCTGTTATCACAAGCCTTTGAAATGACACCATAGTACATAAGTTTCTCATCATATTGTAATCTAACAAAAACATACTTACTTCTATCGAGATGTAATCATAAGACATATCTTGATGTAATCATAGGACACTGACCAAAATAGATTCTTGAAAAAACTTCTTATACTATATTAGCATATTTGCCTTTGGTCTTTGTGAACATCCATAGGCCATATTAAGGAACATGAACAAGTTATCTGTTATTTTTCTCCATATATAGTTGTAATTACAGTTATCTATGTCTTAGCTACTTGTTATCACCAACCTTTGAAATGACACCATAGTACATTTTTTTCATCCTACTGTAATCTAACAAAAACATACTTACTTCTATCTGGATGTAATCATAAGACATATCTGGATGTAGTCATAGGACACCGACCAAAATAGATTCTTGAAAAAGCTTCTTATACTATATTAGCATATTTGCCTCTGGTCTTTGTGAACATCCATAGGCCATATTAAGGAATATTAACAAGTTACCTGTTATTTTTCTCCATATGTAGTTGTAATTACGGTTATCTATGTCTTAGCTACATGTTATCAAGGCTTTTGAAATGACATCTTAGTACATTTTTCTCATCCTACTGTAATCTAACAAAAACATACATACTGCTATCTGGATGTAATCATAGGACACTAACCAAAATAGACTCTTGAAAAAACTTCTTATACTATATTAGCATATTTGCCTCTGGTGTTTGTGAACATCCATAAGCCATAATAAAAAATATTAACAAGCTATCTGTTATTTTTCTCCACATGTAGTTGTAGTTACAGTTATCTATATCTTAGCTACTTGTTATCAAGGCCCACCGACCTTTAAAATGACACCATAGTATACTTTTCTCATCTTACAATCTAACAAAAACATACTTCTATCTGGATTACTTCTATCTGGATGTAATCATATGACATATCTCGATGTAATCATAGGACACTGACAAAAAAAAAGACTTGCCTACATATTCTAAGGCCACCAAATATTGTTGAGCTCAAACGCACGCACAGAAACATAAGAATCACAATCAAATGAGTAATCCTTTAGCTCCCCATAGTTTACTTTATAGAGCAATTTTCCTTCCTTGCAGCAAATTGCAATTATCTCCTTCAATTGTGAGACCACTGAAATGTAGCCACTCCCATACACAGTAAATTCTTTTGAAATAGACGTCGTGCCAGTACTCACTTCCTGCTCGCTGTCAAATGTTATCGGCACAGACTGCCATTGGGTTCCTTCTACTTCATCTGTGACAAGATTCCATATACAAAATTCTCTCAGATATTCATATACAAGCGCTATCAACCCTTCTGAACCACTAAGTTGTGAATCCCAAATCAAATCACTTGTTATCTTATTTGGTCCCTTGATTTTATTCCAATGTCGCTCTTCAACATTGAAACAAACTACAGCATAACTCTCACAATCATGGTCTACTCCATTTAGCCAGTAGAATTTTCCATTTGAATATATCCCTTCACTTACAGGTTGAACTAATTCGTCCACACTTGTCTGGAATTGAGTCCATTCATTTATCCTGGAATTGTACATCTCCATAAATATATCACTGTATTCCTTCCTTCCAAGGATGAGAGTACAGCAGCCCGTGCAGGAATCGAAAGTGAGACCAATGAAATCCCACCATGTAAGTTCATGATCCTCTGGAAGTTTTATCCACATTCTTGTCAGAGGATTGCATATGTAAATTATTTCATCGAACTTCTCACAACAACACAAGAGACCTTTGCAACTAGCAGCAACAGAGACTGGCCTCGGCAGGAAATCGAGAGACAATGTATGAAATTTGTATCCGCTTTCTACGTTCATCAATTTCATGCACATGGATTGTTCCAGGGGCTCCGCTTCATATTCCTCGAAGACAAATGCAGGAGAAGAATAAACCATTACAGTGGACGCTAACTGTTTGAACTCTGACGACTGAAAATATTCTCCCCATCGTTTGCACACTGCACGAAATCTCACAATGCTTTTGATGGGTAATCTTGCCAAAACTTGTAACATAACATTTTCTGGGAGTCTCTTCCATATTTCTTCCGCCATTTCTATTTCCATCTTCTCCATTGTTTTGCTAGCAGTCGTTTCCATCTCCAAATTGTTCATTCAAAACCTAAGTAAATATTATTCACAAACCTTCAAAAAACAGTACTGTATTAATATGATCATTATTACGATAATAAAATCACGCATGCCAAGCTTTCAATGGAATTTATGCGGCTTTGATCCAGCTGGTAACTCGCTCAGCCTCACTTTAATTTGTTTTGTAATTCAATTCATGGCGTATCATTACGGATGAAATTATTATATTAAATACGTCGGGATTTGGAATCACCTGTCTGCAATCTCAGTGCAGTCTGCACATAGATTTTATTTATTGCAAATTCAAATCAAAATTGAATACTACTCGAATCCATTGTACATCCTCTTCAGTGTGTTTAGATTTTTCAACCCTATTTAGTTTGTTTATGGGTTCAAACTTGTTCGATGTTTTTAGTTTTTATTAATAGTTATTTGTAGAGGAAGAACGCTTTTGCTAATTTTTTTTATATCGCGGATTCTGAAATTCCACCTATTTCACCTCTTAGAATCATATTTCACCTCTTAGAATCAAGAGCTATTCATATGGATTTCAGCATGTGAAAGTCTTAATTATCACTTATTGTTGTGGGACCACATTGTCTTTGTTAATCTTAAAAACTAGCAATAGCAACATTAATAATATTAATGTGTCCTAATATGTTATAGACTTAAATGGGACACATACTATAGGAAAAAACATTAATATGAAAAGTATGTATTCCATTTAGACCTATCCGCCTATTGAGACACATTAATATCATTAATGTTGCTGTTAAGCATACACATATCTCCTAAATATTAATAGAATAATATTGTTTAATCATTTTAATGAAATACATAATTTAATTGTTTGATTAATTACATTGTTTAATTAAACAATATTATTATTTTATAATAATTAATTAAACATAATAATTATAAAATAATTTAAGTTATTTAATTAATCATAATAATAGTTAATTAGCTAATTAATAATTATTTAATTAAAAATATTAATAGATTAATATTATTCAATGATTTTAATGAAATCTATATTTTAATTGTTTGTTTAAGAATATTGTTTAATTAAACAATATTATTAATTAAACATTACTATTATTTTATAATAAGTAATTAAACGAAATAATTATTTTATAAGAAATAATTTAATGAAATAATTATAAAATAATTTAATGAATGATAATATTAATTAATCAATATTGTTATTTAGTTAATAAGAATATTAATTAATTAATTAAAATTAATAAAAAATAAAATATTAAAAAATATCATAATTATTTAATTAATTGTAATTTAATAGTTAATTAAATAATAATATCATTTTTAAATATAATGATAATACTTTTAATTATATTATCTTATATTATCTTATGATAAAAAGATACTATTTAACTAAAATATTATAATGAGAGTAATAATTAAATACTATTACTTAATTCAAAATATTATTATTTGGCTATAATATAATTATATTATAGTATACATACTTGATAGATAGAGATATTTAATATATTATAATTTAATTAAATATGATATTAATAAATTATAATATAATAATTAAATAAAAAATAATTTCATTAAATTATGGTATTATATTATAATTTAATTAAAACAATTAATATAAGTTGATGATAAATAAGAGTATTAAAATTTCAAATTTAATACTTTGATGAACATCAAATTTCACATTGTGAATATGTCACACCTAACCCTTGATGAATGTCACAATGCAACATAACCCTTGATAAATATCACAATGCGACATAAACCTTGATGAACGTCAAATTTCACATCTTAGGCATTGTCGCAATGCAACATAACTCTTGATGAACGCCACAATGCAACATAAGCCTTGATAAACATCACAATGCGACACAAACATTAATAAACGTCAAATTTAACATTGTGAATATGTCGCATCTTGGGTTGTGTCGGCATATGTGTCACATATTGGGCATTGTCGCAATGCGACATAACCCTTGATGATCGCATCTAACCCTTGATGAATGCCACAATGCAACATAACCCTTGATAAACATCACAATGCAACATAAACCTTGATGAACGTCAAATTTCACATCTCGGGCATTGTCGCAATATGACATATCCCTTGATGAATGCCACAATGCAGCATAAGCCTTGATAAACATCACAATGCGACACAAACCTTAATGAACGTCAAATTTCACATTGTGAATATGTCATATCTTGGGTTGTGTCGGCATATGTGTCACATATTGGGCATTGTCGCAATGCCACATAACCTTTGATGAACGCCACAATGCAATGTATGGATTTCAGCATGTGTAAGCCCCAACTATCACTTAGTGTTGTGGGACCACATTCAAGTGTCTTTGTTAATCTTAAAAAAGATAATTGTGGGATAGAGGCTCACTCCCATGGGCTTTAGGACATATCGGTGTTGAGTCACAAGTTACTGGTATATCTGGTTTGCTCCCTGTTGAATATAAGTTTGGGAGGTTATTGTTCCCATGGTTTAAAAAAAAGCTTAAAAAATATAAACTACACTGTAATCAAACTCACATTGAAGAATTAAAGTTCGCATTTGTTAGGTATGATTAATTCCAACTAAAATTACAACTTGTAATAATAATGCATTAATTAACCAATATAGTTATTCTCTTTTCTAAAATAAAAATATTTAATCATTTAATTATTAAAAAAATACAATAATTTTTTAAGTTGACAAGTATGATAAACTATATATTTATGATATAAGAAGGAATATGGATAATGTGTGAATCATCATTTATAGATATTATAATTAACTAATACAATGTTAGATTTGTATTGGTGTTGAATTACATTAATTTGGAATTGTAATCTAGTAAGTTTTTTTTTTTTAATTGCAATAATGGTTTCGCTATTGTTATGATGACTTTTTAAATATTCTATTAATTCTCCTTTCTAATGTTGGTGGATTCAATGTTAAATTCAAAATATTATGTTTGAAAAAAATGCTAAATTCAAAATATTATGGATATTATAATTTTTAATGTTTTTTTAATAAAATTAATAATAATACAAATTTTAAATTATTAAAACAAAAATTTTAAATTTTAAAAATATAATTTGATTTATATAATTTTTTAATAAATTAATTTTTATTATAAAACTAAAAAACAAATCACATCAAAACTATAATAATTTTGAAAACATAATTTCAAATTTTATAAAATCTAAATATTAATTTTCTTTTCATAATAACTACAAGTACGTTGTTCACCTAGATTGTATATTGAATGCATAATGTGTTTAGCCCTTTACAATGGACACGACTATTAGGTTTTTATCTTAATTATTTGGATAATAAAACTATATTCTTTATAATATTTTTTTCAATTATAAATAAATTTAATATAAAATATAAAAGTAAGGAGTCATTTGGTTTTCTTTAACATAAAGCTTTAAAAGAGACATATCTAAATCACTATAATTGTAATTTAATGTGGAAGCTTTAAAAGAGACATACCTAAATCACCATAATTGTAATTGTAATTTAATGTGTATAATTGTAATTTAATGTGGAAGCTTTAAAAGAGACATACCTAAATCACCATAATTGTAATTGTAATTTAATGTGGATGTATGTAAGACATTTCAATATGATTTTAATATTTTATATACATATTAATATTTTAAAAATTAATTAATTAAAATTAGTAAAAAAATAAATTTTACAATTAAATAAAATTATATTAAGAAATAACTATTTAATATAGATATTTTTATTGGGGCTCTCACATGGAGCTTGGATCATCAATCTCTTTACTTTCACATTCTTACAACCATTAAAAATTATATGGAAAAGCTTGCTATTGATAGAAGTAATTTGTCTTACGACCCATTTGCCTTAGTTCTATCCCACAAAGAACTAGTCATTGGTAAGAGATTTGTTGGTAGGATATTACAAGTCCTCTCCCTCTACAAAGATTAGTTTAGCTCAAATCTACCCTATGGAAAACTAGTCATCGACATCTTTGTCTACTTCGAAACTTCATGCCCCCTTATCCTAGTCAAGACTAGAGAACATCTAACATTTTACAATCATGGGCGGTTTTCAAATGGAAGAGGAAACTAGGGCTCCTGCAAGCCTCTTGAGCCCTATCTTTCTATAATCACAACCTATGTTTTTTTTCCAAGGATGCTTTTAAAGTCATGGATCAAGGGTTGGATGAGGTGGAATATGGTGATGATGAGCTCACTAGAATGTCAGTGATGTTCATATCACGTGAAGAGATGGTGATGATATGAAAAGTGGCTTGGGCATTTAAGGACAATGAGTGTAATCTAGATATTTGACCAGGGTTTCAATATCAAGTGCGAGGTGGCAACCTTAAGTGTGAGGTCAAGGATCTCTCAATACCTAAAGGTAGAGATTTGTATACGGGTATTAGGGCTGGTGCAAGCTAATGTTGGTCTCTCATGACACATTAGTGACAATACAAACCTAGAAAAATAGCAATTTGTTAACTTGGAGGGATGATTTGAGATACTTCTACAATGAATTTGAATACAGTGTAAAAGGATGAAATGTAGGAAAATGAATTATCTTTCCAAATATATAATTTTTCTATATCGAAATTGTATAACTAGGTGAAATTTGTGCTTTCCCAACATTGGTATGTTAAGCTTCATGCAAAATATAGTGTATATGTGTTTGTTAGTGTAACCTTGTAGTACCTAAATGATGGGATTTCACTACAAAAAGTTGTAGAGATGTAAAGAACACATTGATCTAGTGCACGACTATTTTTTCAAAATTTATATTATTAATTTTATATATTTTTTAATTATGAAAGTCATTCTATCGTTGAAATGACAAGACATTTTGTTAGTGCATCCTAAAGGGGTCTTAACACTATCAATTTTTTTAGATTGTAGGTCTTATTGTGTTCCAATGCACCATATAGTCTTAGTAAAAAATTCTTTAGGAAAAAAACGTTATAGGAGAAACAAAGGTATATTTTTAAGATTTTGGTATATGTCAACTTTCAAACAGAAATAAAAAGAAAATAGTATATATTGTTATTTGTTAATTATATATTTGTAATCTACATAGTGGGCTCTATATGGGTCTGTAGTTTCATTGACAACATATTTGTTTAGACTATAGAAAAATAATGTAAAAAATAAAGATATAGAGATATCCCAAAATTGAGAAGTTTTCATGAATTTGTAGTCCGAAGCACTAGGTTTGTCATCCCGAACCTAAATTCAAACCATCTTGGTTACAAAGCATCTAATTTTATTTCTTATGAAATTCAAATTTAAAACAGGGCTCACGCACTAGAGTGCGCATGCGCATTTCGAACGCACACACATTCCAATAGTGCGCACATGCTCTAGGAACACGCATGCACTCTAGGAACACGCGAACAATCCTAAAGTGTGTTCCCACTCCTAATGCAAGGGGAGACTTGTAGATGGAGAAAGAGAATGATATTAGGGGATGGGGAACTATGATGAGAGAGGGGGAGAGAGGGGGGGGAAGAAATAGGGCATATGGAGTGGGAGAGAGTGGGGGGAGAGCAGTGGATGTATGAGGTAGAGAGCAGTGGATGTATGGGGTAGAGAGCAGGAGATCCTGAGGTGGAGAGTAAGAGGTAGATATAACATGAGAGAGTGACGGTGGTAGAAAGATTCAGCATGGAGAGAGAGGTAGGGAGAGTTAGGAAGAGGATAGAGGGAGAAAGAGAGAGGGGCAGATGTAAAGAGGGGGGATAGTGGGAGAGAGATGGTTTAGAGAGAGGTGTGGAGAGTGAGAGGTAGATAAAAACAAAAAGTGTGTGTGTGTGAGAGAGAGAGAGAGAGGAAGAGAGGAAGGGAGAGAGAGAGAGAGAGAGGTGGGGAGGGTGGGCGAGAGACAATGTGGGAGAGGAAGGTTTAGAGTGAGGGTGATGGAGGAAAGCGAAAGAGAAAGGGAAAGATGGAAAGAGAGAGGGAGGGAAGGAGGGAGGGAGTGAGAGAGAGGAGGGGGTGGGAGAGAGGGTAAGAAAGAGACAAAGATAGAGAGAGAGAGAGGGGGGGGTAGAGATTGAAAGGGAGATAGAATGAGGGGGTGTAGAGAGAAACGGGGAAGGAGATACGGTAATATGGAGGGAGAGAGAGGGATAAAGGGTGTGAGAGAGAGAATTTTGGGGGAGAGAGGAGGAGAAAGAGAGGTATCAAAGAGTGAGAGGGAGAGAGAGAATGAGATAGTGATGGTGGTAGAGAGATTCAAAGAGGGAGGTAGGGAGAAAGAAGAGGGAGAGAAAGAGAGGGATATATATAGGTAAGGAGGGGGATAATGTGAGATAGAAGGTTTAAAGAGAGAGGTGGATAATGAGAGAGAAGGGATGATAAAGTTAGATATAAAGAAAGAGAGACATAGAGATAGAGGAAGAGAGGAAGGGAGAGAGAGTGTGTGATTAAAGGAGGGCGATAGAGAGAGAGAGAGAGGGAGATAAAAGTGTATAGAGAGGGTCATAGAGGAGGGGTAAAGTGACCTCATAATATGGAGAGAGAGAGAGGATGGGGGAAGGAGAGAAATATAGATGGAGAGAGAGAATGAGGGGATAGAAATAGAGAGGGGGGAAGTGATTGGGAAATAAGGAGGAAGATAAAGAGGGAGAAAGGGTGTGAGAGAGAGGGAGGGGAAGAGAGGAGGAGAGAGAGAGCTGGAGGGTGAGAGGGAGAGAGAGTGTGGGAGAGTGGTGGTTGTATAGAGAGTAGGAGAGGGAGGGTGGTAGAGGTATAGAGGGGTGATAGTCGAAGAGAGTCTGTTTAAATTTTAGAGTTGGATATGTGGGAAGACATAGGGAGAGAGAGAGAGAGAGAGGAAGGAATGGAGAGAGAATGAGATCTAGTGATAATAATAGAGCGATCCAAAGAGGGAGAGAGAGAGAGAGAGAGAGGGAGGTAGAGAGAGATATGGAGAGTGAGAGGGATAAAGTGATGGAGGTAGAGAGAAACAAAGAGGGTGCGAGAGATAGTGGAAGAGATGAAGGAAGAGAGAGAAGGGGGGTAAAGGTAAAGATGGGGGATAGTGGTAGATAAAAGGTTTAGAAAGAAATGTTGAGAGTGGGAGGGAGAGAGCGATGGATGTAGAGAGAAGCAAAGAGAGTGTAGTGGGAGATGGAAGGTTTAGAGAGAGAGTTGGATATTTGAAGGGATAGAGTGATGGAGGTAGAGAGAAACAAAGAGAAGGGAGAGGTAGAGAATGAGAGGAATGGAGAGAGAGTGTGAGAGAGGGAGGGAAAGAGAATGAGGGAGAGGAAGGTGACCTAGAGAGCAGGTGATAAAGGAGGGGAAAAGAGGGAGGGGAAGATGGAGAGAGAGATATGAGGAGGAAAGGAGATAGGGGAATATGGAGGGAGAGTATTAGAGGAAGTACTTATGAATATAGGGTAAAGAAAGATGCATTGAAATACCACATAGAACCTCTTGAGGGTATCCTTGTCCTATGAGTGAGTATACGAGTGCCATTATTAGGTTTATAACACTAAAAATGGGCCTTTATTTCCCTTACATAGTTAGGGAATGAAACATAAGCTTTAGGACCTAATAGATGATTCTATTCACCTAGGACCCAAAACCATGCATCGAACCACCACACATTACCTACTTGGGATATTATTCACCTTTGAGTGGGAATATTAATGAAATTACAAGGACTTGAAAAATAAGTATGGATATTTGGGTTCTTAACATGGTCTAGAGAGGAATATTAGGCTTTAGTCTCAAAATGAAGAGTTTGAGCATCAAAGGCCAAGAATAATACCTTCAACCACCACACATGACCTCCCAAGGTTATCCTTAGCCTTTTACTGTGGATATCAATGGAATTATGAAATTGTTGAGCACCAGGTATAGGTTTTGGGGTATTTGACATTATTGGGGGAAGAATCCTAAGAGATAGACCATAAAGGAAGCTTTAGGAAATCTAGGGATATGAATGATGATGTAAGATACAACATAGCATATCCCAAGGGTATCTTGTCTTCCAACTAGGGATATGGGATCCATTAGAAGATTATGAGCACTAAGTGCTTTGAAATAGTTGGTGATTCCCATTATTATATAAATTAAGATTAAATGCCACAATTATGTGAAGGAAATTCCATGATGAAATATTCTAACCATCCATGGACCTGAAGAACACCTCAGACCACCACATATGACCCATTAAGGTTATTCTTTCCGTTGAGTATAGATATAAGTTCCATTATGAAGTTTTGGATATTGGATATGAGCCTCTATTCCTTAGAAATGGGATATAGTTGAAAGAGTAAACATAATCCTTATCCACTAGAGGAATATTATAAGCATTCAAGTTCAATAATCATGACCCAATCCACCACACATGATCTCTCAAGTATATCCTCAAGCCCTTTGAGTGAGGATATTAATTCTTTTATGATGTTTTGAGCACTATATATAGGTCCTTAGGCCCTAAATGAATATTATAGGAATATAGGGCCAAGAATTAAGACTTGAACTAAAACACATGACTTATTGAGGATATATCCCCCCCCCAAGTGGGGATATGGACACCATAATAAATTTTCGAGCAAAAGATATGGTTCATGGTGCAGCTTTGAACATGGTCAAGGGAGGAAACATGGGAATTAGTCCCTAAAGAAGTATTGCATACATCCAAGCCCAATAATAATTCCTAGCTACAATAGTACATGATATCCAAAGGTGATCCTTCACCTTTGATTGGGAATATTGGAACCATTATTTTTTTTTGTGTTCTATGTATTGGTAATGAGGCCTAGACCAAGACCAACTCATGAAACTTCGGAATTAGGTTTAAAAGGTAGCTTCTAAATATCAAGGTCCATGACCAAGGCTTTGAGATACTACATGTGTCTCATCATGCAATATTTATCCTTTGAGTGATGATATAGGAACCATTAGAAGGTTTTGAGCACTTAGTATGGGTTGTGGGCCCATAAACATGGTTAAGGGAGTAACATCATCCTTAATATTTAAAACAAAATTCAGGCATCCTACTTCAAAAATAACACCTTAAGCCACCACACTTGACCTCCAAAGAATATCAGTTGGATCCAAGTTTGAATATGGGCATCATTATTTTCTTTTGATCACTTACTATGGGTCTCTTTAGTTTGACAATGGTTAGGGGAGGAAACTTAGAACTTAATCACTAAAGTTAGCTTCTAAGGCTTGAGGGACATGAACAATTCCTTGGACCACCACACATGACCCTTTTTTGGGACATATTTCATATCAGGGAGGATATGGGATCCATTGTTAGGGTTTTAGAACTAAGAATGGTTCCTCATGTTTTGGACAAGTGTATGGAAGAGAATTCATGCCTTAGTCCATAAATTAAGGTTATAAATATATATACCCAAGAGAACCATTATTTGGATCACCACAAATAATATTCTATTGGTATCCTTGGCTCCAAGTGAGGATATGGTCAACATTAGCAGTTTTTGAGTAGTAGGCTTGGGTGTAGAGAAATTAGCCATGGTTGATGGAGGGATATTTTGAATGAAGATCATTAGATAGCATCTAGGGCTTAATGTCCAAAAATGACACATAGAATCACCATATATGATTTGATAAGGGGATCTTTGGCCTTCAAGTGGGTATATGGGAATAATTAGGAATTTTGTAGAACTGGATATGGGTCTCAAGGCCTTGCACATGGTCTATAGAGGAAAAAAAAGGAATTGGTACATCAAGGAAAAATATAGGCATCTAGGTCCCAACATAAAAACCCATTAAAAAACAACAATTAACCTTTCCATGGTATATTTGGCTTCTGACTAGGGATATTAGTCACATTGGGACTATTTTAAGACTAAGTACGTGTCTCATGTATGTAGACATGGTAAAGGGAAAAGGTCCAATATATGGGCCCTAAATAAATCTTCTAGCCATATGGGGCCATTAGCAATGCCTCTATCCCCCATACATGATTTCCTAAGGGAATCTTTTTCTTTTAAGTGGGGAAATGGGTGTTAAATTAGCATTCTTTTAACATTAAATATTGATCTAATGCATTACATTGACTATTACATAAAAGCACCACATATTAAAATCTTAATGGTGAACAAATAAAATAGGTAGCAGAATCCCATGTGCACTCCTGAGTGTTGATTTTTACCATTAGTACATGCCCTTAATGGGCATGGTGGAAGGTGAGGCATTGAATGATGTAATCATTAGGATCAAAAGTGCATGTGCGTTCCTTAAATGCATGCATGTTATTTTCAGTAGCACATGCACGCTTCAAAAAATAGTGCATGCATGCTTTTATTTGGTTATTTACCTCCATCTTTACTACCTCTTTCTCCACATACTACAAAAATCAATTTTTGTCAATATTTTGTAGACAACTATGGGCATGACTATGGAATACAAGGAAGATATTCAATGTGTTTTGATTACAATGGATAATTACTGAGTGGGAAACAATTTGATGTCTTCTTGTTTGTTGCAGAGGAAAAATATTGCATATGTGAATGAGAAATTGTGAAATTGGTGAAGAAATGGCATCTTGAACTATTCTCATAGAAGTGAAATCGTGAAATTCTCATACAAGTAAATTTGTGTGATTGAACTAAAATTCTTCTCGCATTCACTAGTTCCAAGCCAAATGGTTGTGTAGTTGAATGAGAGTGTATGAAATTGGTGAAGAAATCTAGTCTATTGAACTATGTATTTGGAAGAGAATTTGTGAAATTGGCGAAGAAATCGCCTCTTCAACTATTCTCATAGAAGTGATGTAATGTCCCAAATTTGGCATTGGGTCACAATGGCCTAATCACATTGTCCCTATTCAATAGAGTTTGTAAAATTGATGCTAAAGTTCAAATAATTGCCAAGGAGGAAAATTACTAGTTTCCTAGGTTTGGGGTGGAAGCTTTGGGATTTGGAATAATGGGGATAATAAATGATGTTTGAACATTAGAATGGAATAAATATTTAATAAAGTACCTAAATAAACATATACAAGTGAAAATAAATGTGGCATTTGATCATGAAGACACATGGAGGAAGTGGGACCCACATATGGCTAGATTTCCCCACTACACTTGGCATCATTCTCTCACCAATTCGAATTCAAGGTGAATGGTAACATACTTGGGGGAGTCCAAAAGGTATTATTCATGGCATGAATCATCCAAGGTCGAAATATAGAGGAAGAGTAACTCCCATGGAAGAGGAAGAGGCAATTTGGAGCTAGTGAGACACTTGGGCTAGATTCCCTAGCTCTATGACAACAATGATGAAGATGCTATGACACCTATGACACAAATCAGACCTGAAGGCTGACATATGACATATATGATATGTCAGGGATAAAAATAGAATCCAAGAGGGCGCTCAAGGGTGTTAGGGCAGCTAAGATGCTTCCACATGTGATTTGGTGGAAGTGGGAGACTAGGAATTGTTGTACAAGTGGCGTTCTTTGGAATCTCTTCCCAACTTGAGTTGGCATGAGTCTCTTGGAAGGAATTCGACCCATGGAGGACATTAGAACTTTATAAATGTCAATAAAAAATAATGAAACCATCTTTTGATCATTTGTAGAATTTGCAATTGCATTTGTGAAGAGGGAGAGCTAGTGGATGACTAGTTTCTTGCCTTAGCCAATTTCGAGGGTGAAAGATTCCCATCCAAGTTGGTAATTGGAAAGGCCATTCAGACCTTTCATTTGGATCTTTAATGGAGTCTTTATTTGCAGGTGTAATCTACAGGGAAGCTCATGGTTTCTTCTATTGCAGCTCACTCCTTCAACCATTTCCAGTTTTGATGGCATATTCTTAATCCTTGAGGGAGGGCGTTTTTGGTGAGCTATTGTACTCTTTGGGGAAGATTTTAATGCCAAATTTCTTTTGTAATATGAATTAAATACTCTTGTATTCATCTCCAAAAAGTTTCAGGTCGAAATTCCAAGTAGAAATGTATAAATCTCAATTTTAATGAAAGAACAGTGTCATTTCCCCACTACCTTGTTGTGAATCAATGTAATGCTGATGATTTCGAATGAATGGATTATTCTCTGATATATTTGTGATCAATATACTGCCATGGATTTCTTTTACAAGTTTCATGTACTGTACTTGAGCATTTGAAGCATTTTTGCTCAGTTTAGTTGTATTGGGAGGTGAAATAGTGACATTTCCCCAAGGGTCGAATTGGAGATTTTTGCAGTTGAATGGGAGAGGGTGAGAACAGTTTTAATAATCCATTAATGGTGCATATGATACTTTAATAAAATACTTAACACATTACATACCTCTGTTCATAAATTGGAGTGGGTTTGGAGGCATTTGGGAAGCCATTTTCAGTACTTACCCCAGGGGGATTTGAACCTCAAATTACTAGTAAAATTGCATAATTGGTCCAGAATCTTAAGAGAGTTTGCAGAGGTATTTTGGTGGCCATATGTAATCCATAAAAATCATATTCAAGTTCTAACATCATTCATACACCTTATTTGAATATTTGAAGGCATTTGGAGTCAATTTGAGACCTAGAGGCCAATACTAGTCAAAGGAAAATCACTAGTAAAGTTACCTACATTGATCAGAATTGAAAGAGGATTTGTAGAAGTATTTTAAAGGTCCAAAGGCATCCATGAAACACATATTTATGTTCTAATATCATTCATATACCTTCTCAGAAGATTTGGGATTATTTGGGGCAAATTTGGGACCTAGAGATCAAAACTAGTTAAAGGTCGAACTAGGGAAAAAAAGTGGAAAATTGCAATTTTAATAAAATTCCTAATAAGGGACATTACAGTGGTATTAGAGCATGGTCCTTGCACCTATGGATTAGGTACATACATTCAAGAATAATTGGCATCCATGTCTTACTATTATGATGAATCCTATGAGTACAATTCTTATGAGGAATATGCAGATGCTTATGAGCAATATGAAGCAAAATGTGAATGGTACGAGGAAGAGGTGCCATCATGCAACAGTTATTACAATTTCAAGAGAAATGAAGATTATTCTTATGACTTTAGATCCGATGAATATGAGTGTGTCACACCAACCAAGGATAATTCTATGAGCGAGTTCCAAAGATGGAGAGAAAAATATAAAACCTTGCCCCAACAATACCAAAAATATCAAGAATATTTTTCTTCGAGCAAAAATACACAAAATGCCATGTCTTTTGAGTACGATGCTGAACATGTTTTTGAAAATAGGCCCAAAAATGAAGATGTGGAGTTAGTGAAGAAAGGTTTATGCTCTTCTTGTAAAAACCCTTGGAGCGAGTATCATATATGTGTGCATGAAATGATGTGCTCCTTGAGGAGAGCTTTTGAGATTTATTCAAGAAGAGATTCCAAATATACTGATCCTAAGGAAAACAAGGGGCAAAATGCATCAGCTTTCTTTAAGGAGCAAAAGGAAGAGACATCACAAGAGCATGAAGAAGATTCTATTGAAAATATGGAAGATCATTTCGAGACACCGTCTAGCTTAGACATGAACCAAAGAGCATCTACTGATGGATGCTTAAACTATGAAGGAGTACCTATTGATGGGTGCTCACACCTCTATGTTGGTGACATAGAGATCACTTTTGAAAGTGTTTCTACAAGTTCAAGTTTCATTAAGCATGATAATGAAGACCTTGTAGCAGTTGAAAAAGAACCAAGATCAACTTCCCCATCACCACTTGAGCTTCATGAAGTTGGTCCAAGAAAAAATAAAGAAGATGAGGAGGTTCATTTGCAAGAGCCTCATTTAACACCTATTTCATTAAATCTAGAAAAATTCTATTACAAGGACTTCTATGACATTGAATTTTTTTGTAAATATTTTATTTATTTCATTTAATTTGTAAAAATTATGCATTAAAGAAATATTCCATTAAAATTGGAAAAACTAATCCTAGAAAGAATGTTTTTATTGATCACAAATTTTATTTACTCCAACTGTTTTTAATATACAATCATAAAAAATGAAATGTTGTATCATTTATAACTAGTTCGGTATGCCATAAATTAGGAGGAGTATATGAAAATCTGTAATTTGTTGAATCGTGAGAAAAAATATTCATGAAGATATAAAATGTAGGATTAATGAAGTTAAGTTGCACACATAATTGCATGTTTTATTACAAGAAGATCTCTATCTATATTTGAAGTGAACAAAGTATCATATTAAATATTTTCATTGTTAAATAACATATTATAATATAGCATGATTGGAAGGAAATCACAATATTAAATTAAAATAAAATAAATTATAAGAAATGTATTGATGTCACCAAATAATAACTATAAATTCGTCAAAATTGGGATAGTTGTTAGGTACAACATTATACATACACAATGAAAGTGTGAAGAAATCGAATTAAGAAATCATGGCCGAGAATTACTTTCACCAAAAGGCAAAGAAAATGATAAGATTTTTAAATGTCGAAGAAATAGATGTTGAAACATATTTTTCAAATCTTTTAGTTGAACTTTATATATGACCCCATGCTCTTTTGAATTTATTTATGGCACATATCGAATGAGTCTAAATAGTCCACTTAGTACTCATTATCAATTAATTATATGGTTTTACATTGTATTATATTCCAAAAATTACATACTACATTTATACATTCATTTAATGCATATAAGAAGATAAAAGATAGACCATATCTCGTGCTTTGTTGGCCTGTAAGAGATTATTTCAGTTAATCATAATTGAGTTAGTAATACAAACTTACAAAAAATGAATTGAGAAATCAAATTTCTTATAGTTCAATGTCACTCACTTATGACCAATCACGTACTACCCTTAATACCACTTAGCACTCATTAGCAATAAAAATTACATACTGCATTGATAAACTCCTCTTATTAATGAATATACGCAAATAAAAGTCAATAATTTATTTCATGCCTTGTTGGCTTATATGAGATTATTGCAATTATAAACTATTAACTTAAGAATACACATTTACAAAACTTTGTGCGTGCCTTGTTGGCTTTTATGAGATGATTTTAATTACAAATATTTGATTTAAGAACGCAAATTAAAAAAATATTTTGAATGGGAAAATCAAGTGGTGTAATGCAAAAAAATGTCAAACTTAAGGCAATCATAAATAATATTTTTTTTTGACACAAGCGGTTAGTTTTTGTATTAAAGGGGTGGCAGAGCCACAAGCAAAATTACAACTTCAAAGTCTGTAAACTAACTATCCTGGAAACTGTTTAAAGCAATAGATGCCTGTGATTATACATATTCAGGACTTTTAGGAAAGCATATGCCTGTGTATTAACAAAAACAGGTCTTTCTAGGAATAGACATACAAAAAACAGCAGGGTTGGAAGACAGACTGGTGGCGTCGGTGTTAATCCCTTGAGGAGCGATTGCCTTCTTCTGAGACCTTGCCTGCGTCTTCACGCAGCTTCACTAGAACTCCTTCCATCTTGTTGAGCCTTTTGTTCATGCTTTCGATGGCAGCGGTTACCCTCGTCTCCAGCATTTCAAGAGCTTCTGCAAACTCTGCTCTCGAACTTCCAATTTCGTCCTCCATTCTATCCAACCGGTGTCCTCCCTGCACATCTATTTGTCGCATGAACTCCCCCTGTCTTCGTACACGCCGGCGAAGGGTCCTAATGTCTGCTTCTAGTTCAAGGAGCGGGTCAGGGGATGACGCAGCCGAGTCCTCTGAGTGAGCCATTTTGTCCAGCGGGTTCCAATCGCTTTTCTGAGGAACCAGATTGCAGGAAGCGTAGAGCTCCCAATAGCTGTGCCAACCTGAGTCTACCTCCTTCAGCTTGGAAATGCCTCTCGAATTCAGGGATGGGCTGAGGGGCGCTTTGTGGGAGGTGCTGGAGTCATTTCTCTGTCCATAATGCGGATAGAGAGCCTTCAGGATGAGACGTGGCCCTTTTAACCACATGTTCATGCTCTTGCTTATGGTTCTCGTACAGTTCCATAAATGCCTTCGTTCATTACAGAGAGAGGGAGCCGCATGGTAATCAGTACCCCGAATGTCCATGTCACAGATCGCGGGCCCTGTGAGCCCAAAGCCTTTGGAAGTTATGGCACTTAAATCTCTGTGCTGATGTGAAATTGACTTCGCACGCTTGACGGGAGGAGGATGCGAGATTTTGGAAGTTATGGCACTTAAATCTCTGTGCTGAGGTGAAATTGACTTCGCACACTTGACGGGAGGAGGATGCGAGATTTCCTTAGCATGGGAGATCTTTCTGCGTAACTGCTCCAGTACGTCATCCGCAGGGACGAAGACGCCATCATTCTGAGGTGAGGTGAGCGCCCGTTCAGATGCGAGGAAGGAGGGGTGGCACGGTTAGAAATGGCTATCACACTTGGAATTGCCACGTTGCGAGTGGAGAGAGTTCCCATCCGTCGCCTGGAAATAGTTCCACTTGTCATGAGGTTCCTGCCAACGAGTAGCTCCCAAATAAACGTCGAACCCATAATGTTACAGGATTGGATCCAGGACATGGTCGTTGTTGATTTTAAGAATCCCTTTTCGAAGGGGAATTGCTTCGTTTGCGGCATTGTCGGCCTGAGCATTGTTTTGGACCACACATCACTGAACATTTTCTCATAAAATTGTATCACACTACATTATTTGAATTTTGTTTCCAAGTGACAATGAGAGCTATCCCATATGAATTCAAAGTCACTTGTATCAGTATTTGATTTTTCAACTACTTGTGGAATGTTTTTACATTGTATTTTATTCCAAAAAATACATCACATTTATACATTCATTTAATGCATACAAGAAGATAAAAGATAGAGCGTATCTCATGCTTTGTTGGCTATTATGAGATTATTTCAATTAATCGTAATTGAGTTAATAATACAAACTTACAAAAAAATGAAATGAGAAATCAAATTTCTTATAGTTCAATGTCACTCACTTATGACCAATCTCGTACTACCCTTAATACCACTTAGCACTCATTAGCAATTAATTTTGTGTTTTAAAACAATTGCAACTTCAATTATATGGGGTTTTATTTCAAAAATTACATATTGCATTGATAAACTCCTCATATTAATGAATATAGGCTAATAACAGTCAATAATTTATTTCATGTCCAGTTGGCTTATATGAGATTATTGCAATTATAAACTATTAACTTAAGAATACACATTTACAATAAGTTATAGATTGGGAAATCAAATGCCTATACCTTTCAAAATCATTCATCTATGACTCATCATGCTTCAATCTAAATTCTAGTACACTTAGCACTCATTATCATTGAAGTAATATTTTTTGTAAGAAATGTGCTTTTATATAGACGGAGGTTTAATTCAAAATTTGTGTGTCACTTGTATTAATCGATATAGATCAATAAAACTAAAGAGAACTTCATTCCTTGTTGGCTTTTGTGAGATGATTTAAATTACAAATAATTGATTTAAGAGTATGTAATTTAAAAAATATTTTGAATAGAGAAATCAAGTGTTGTAATGCACTTGTATTAATACATATAGATAAATAAAACTAAAGAGAGTTTCTTGCAAGCCTTGTTGGCTTTTATGAGATGATTTAAATTACAAATAGTTGATTTAAGAGCACAAATTTAGAAAATATTTTGAATGGGGAAATCAAGTGTTGTATGATGCAAAAACTTGTCAATCTAAAAGCAATCATAAATAATACTAATAATTGTATTTATATATCATTGTCAATTATCATCTATCTATAAAAGTTATAAAATCATACAAATTAATTCACTAAAAAATGTGTCCAACTTGTATTGAAATATTGCAATGTAATCGTCAACAAATTTCCATATAATAATATCTTCACTTAATACAAAGAACTCAATGTTCTATTGAACATTCGAATGTAGTTGCGTTTCTGTTTGATGCGATGAAGTGTCTTTAAAAAGGGGAATAGAACTTGCACAAGCCAAGTATCGTGTTCATGTCCTATATAAGCCTTTATTAAGATACAGTTTGACCGATATCCGAGGAATTGAGAAGTAGGCTTTGATGTATCTATTAGCAATACATTTGATTCTGTGTACTTATTTCCATATTGGGACCACACGTCGCTTAGCCTTTTCTCATAAAACCGTATCATACTACATGATTTGAATTTTGTTTGCAAGTGACAATGGGACCTATCCCATATGAATTGAAAGTCACTTGTATCAATATTTGATTTTTCAAGTACTTTTCGAATGTACTTGTTAGTAACATTTGATGTCCATATCGCAACATCATAATGTTTTAGGCAGTATTTTAATACTTCTAGTTGAAAAGGCCTACAAAAGTAGGATTTATCACCAAGCTCCCAATCTGGTTTTCTTTGAATTTGACAACTCGTATCATCTTTGGAATACGACGAGAAGAATACTCCTTCCATTTCAAAGATCAACAAGATCTTCCGACTGATATTAACTCCCATCTGCATTGCTGCCACATATATAACATTAACATATTTTCACTTCAAAACTTCATTGCTAAATGGCATCAAAACATATCCAATTTATTTCCACTCCCAAACAAACAACTTAATGAAAAAAATAAAAGTAATTTCAGTGGAATAGTTTTTTTATACAAACACATTCAACTTCTACTCAAATCACTAATTTTAAGAATTGTAATGAGATAAACTACAATTTAAAAATATAATTACAATAGTCGAATTCATTTGAACTAATTATATGTTAATATCTACATACTACCTAAATTTTATAGTTTTTAAATTTAAATCAAGCAAACTATTTATATGTTCATTTTTACATACAACCTCATACGATATTTTAATTTTCAAGAAATTATAAGAAAAATTCATATAAGCACATTGCAATGAAATTCAAATCACAATTTAAAAATATAGTTACAATGGTCCAATTCAAACCAATTATATGTTAATTTATACCCACCACCTAGATTTACAATTTTTTAAATTTCAATTAAACAAGCTAATTATAGGTAATTTTTACATACAACCTGATATGATTTTCCATTTTTTTAATTTCTAAGAAATAAGAAAATTTCATATGATAACATTGAACTAACATTCAAATCACTGATTTGTAAGAGTTATAATGATCAATTAAGACGCAATTGATAAATAAACTGCAATTGCTCAAACATAGTAATTGTACGTTAATTTATACATACAACCTAATACAATTATTTAATTAATATGGAATACTACATTTTTATGCAAACACATAAGACTATTATTCAAATCACTAACTTTTTATAACTCAATATCTCAATATAAATAAACAAAATAATAATATGTTAATTTATAATAATGACACAACAACAATCCTTATATGTGTATTATGAAATAATAGACATTAAATTGATAATAAAATAAAACACAGTAATAACACATCACATGTAGAATTAAGTCATCAAATGTACAATGACCAAGAATTTATATCATAAACTTCAAGATTTTGTTTATAGAGGAAATGAATAACAGTCATCTTAATGTACTATTAAAAGTCATTGAAGATTCTTCAAAATATCTCGAACATCGAGTGCCTTGTACAATTTATTCAATAAGCTCCACAGATCAGCGATCAACCATTTATCCTCATTCTTTCCATCAAACGAAGGGGCAATAATCACATTTTCTTTGGGATTTTCTTTCTTTGTCTCCATTGAACAATCCACTAGAATAGTGTTAGTAGCATCATATTGAGAATACATTCTCCACACTTTTTTCAGATGTTTTTTGTATATAACTTGTGTTGAATTATCAATGTCATTTTTTCCCTTTTGTTGTTTGCAATCTGAAGCAGTCCATGTAAACAAAAATTTAGCTTGTAATGTTTCTGAAACTAGCTTTTTCATAACTCTTGTTGTGTTTTGTTTCAAAGATGTCGTCCAAATTGCAATGTCAAGAGATTCATTTCTGGAACACATTTCAAGAAATGTTTTTGCATGTGGACGAAACCAAAATGATTTTTTTTCTATCGTGTAATCTGCGGCCCTTCCCATTTTCTCGATAAATTCTTTTTGTGATGCATCACCATCAACGCTCTGATAGAAAATGTTATTCAATTCAAAAATAACTAATTTCTTTTGACTTATAATAGCTGCAAAACAACAATGGATCATAGTAAATTCATTTTATTCATGCTACATAAATTATTATTAAAAAAAATTGTTGAAGAAATACACTCACTTTGAGTATTTTTTGTACTAGTTATTGATAAGCCACACTTCTCTTGTATTGTCTTCATAGAACCTAGAGCCAAAATAACAAACCTTCAATCGAATACCAATAATACTTCTTTAAATCAATTTTTTTTTTATAAGACATAGTTTATGTTTAATTGAAAATAAGAGACATGTGAAGTACCTGATATGATATCATGTTCTTGACTATGGCTTTCTGTCACATTCCCTTGATCACTGTCTTTTTTCTCCTCGTTTGCTACTGTAATAAACATATGAAATGTTATAAAATGTATCAACGAATGAAATTCATTAAATAAATAGGCATAGAATCCAAAGAATCACTAGAGAAAGAACAAAACAAGTACAATACAACAAAAGAAACAAAATAAATTATGTACCTGGTATGGTATTTTCTTCATCTTGTATTTGCATCTCGAAAACTTCTTCGACATTGTGCACACTATGTTGATCATTGCTTTGTTGCAAAGTGTCGTTGTTTTCTTTACAATTTCCGCCATTAGTAGTTATAGTAAACATCTTGTTAATGAAGATATATACATAGCATAGAATCCAACGAATCACTAGAGAAAGAACAAAAAAAGTACAATACCTGGATATTCCAACAGCAATATATTAGACATTGGTTTTTGCAATTGGAAGGATTCTTGGTTAGTCAGCATGGTAGTCCTTTGTAACTCGTTTTCTACGACACATGCCATTCTTCTTCCATATGTACAGCAAGCCTGCTGTAAATTTTTCCCCGCATAAAGAGAAATAATCAAATTTAGATCACTATGTTGTTGATGCATTTGCAATAATTCTTCCCAGAATTCAAAATCTCTCTCTTTTTCATCACATATGTCTCTAAAACTGTGAGAGTATATTGAGGCCTGTAAACTTTTAGACTCTTCACTATAGAAATGTATAGTTAAAACTATATCATAACTATAGTTATTTTGTTCTTTATATTCATAAAGACCGGTAGCCATTTTATAGTTGACATTTGAGTCCTTGACAACAATCTCCAGAGCTTGGCGTACATCCTTACAAGACCAAATTTCTACTAAGATAATCATAGTAAAATCTTTCAACCCATTTTTTTCGATTAAAAATCGAAACAATTCAATATAGTGATCCTTAAGGAATGATTCATCTTTCAAAGCCAATGTATCCAACACAACAAAGTCAGTGTATAACATTGGTTGAAATAGACAAGGAAAAGAGTGCAAAAGTGTTGACAAGAGGCTAGGACCCCCATAATGACAACCGAATTCAAAACTGTTCTCAATTTCCTGTATATCTGTCGATGCATCAATTATTCTATCAAGGACCACACACGCTTGTGGAGAAAGGGACTCTATTTTTGTATTTTGTGATCCTTTTACATATTTACACCCTTCCATTGTCTTACAGAAGTTGGCAAATATGATATCAGTAATTCCATAATGCTCAAGAATATTGGATATTGTAAGAATCTTATCATTCAGATTCTTATCATGACTTTTGCAATATGTTACCATTGCCTCCAAAATTGTTCTTTTGGTTTTCAATTGTGAACAATAATCTTTCATTTTTATGGCATTGGTTGGATGGTTCACTGGAATAGAAAACCAGACAGTTCCATCCAATAGTTTATCTGCTACAGAACACATTTCTTCAGCGGTTAGTCCCTGAAGGGGACGGAAAGAACTTGATACCAAACTGTTCAGACTATTTGTCTTATAGTTTGGATCCTTAGGTTGGTTTGGAGAACACATTAATGTCCCTAGTTTGTAACAATTAAAAACAACTTCCCATTTATCCCAAGTAGTATCATCAAGATATAACAAGACTTTTTTTTCAGCAAAGTTTGTTAGTGGACAATCGAAGAAAGAGCACAACATTTCATCATCAACCTGTTAAAAAATAACAAATATAAATTAGTAAGAATGTGATATCAAAAATAAAATAGCCATGAATTTAGTTATAACAATATAAACTAAGTGCAAAAAAAAAAAAATTGCACACCTTGTCTTCAGCCGTCTTAGCATTCCCACATTTTTGTTTCTTTAATTTATTTGTGGCAATTAGGAATTGTCTTGCAGATCGCACAGAATCAATGAATGGAGTTTTGAAGAACATTGTGTTTGCAGAATTTAACTGGCAGCAAATACGAATCACCACACTGGGAGCAACTAATGGATCTAAGAATCGAGCATTACGTTCTTTGTACTTCTGTTTTGCCTCCCCAGATAGACTGAATTTAGGATTTGATAATATTTCTTTTGCTGCTTGAATGGTGTGTTGCCCATCAACTATCCAAAAATTGATGTTCTTGGCATTTATATCCATTTCATTCATGATTTTCACAGGGTTTCCAATCGGATCAGACTCTTTTTTGTCAAATGGAATCAGAAGAGCATCAGGCAATGATGCTTGAAATTTCTGTAGGAACGATTTTAATAATACTCGAACATTTAAATCATCCTGTGATCTCAATTTATATAACTTGGGTGCTTCTACACATCTTCGAACATCCACCTTCATGGTAAAAGAGCTTGAAAATAAATAACTGTCCTTGAAATTTTCATGGATTTCATCGCATTGGTCAGCAAGCTTCTCTATCTGAGAGTCTTCTTTTTGGGATTTTACAAACTCTGTAGTAGGCATGAACTCACTTTCTTTAATGCTCTGTTCTAGCTCAACTAAATATACCCTTCTCAAAGCAAGCATTTGAGACTCGAGTTTATCATCTGGTATTTTATCAAGTAGTTTACCTCTTTGTTGCAAATAAAGAAACACGGATGATGTTTTCTTACATCTCACAAAGCGATATTTCATAACATTGGTAATACGTTGTACAAGATCATCACAACTCTTTAGACTAGATTCATTGAAGCTCTCAAAACTGTCCAACTTAAACTGTGACTTTTTTATTGACTCTGGAAATTCTGTATTAGTATCAATCAAATTTGGTCTAAATTTTGTGTAATCAATTTGGCAGGAAAATAATTTCACTTCATTTTCTTCAATTACCTCCATTTGAAAATCGATCTGACTATGATTGAGAGCATAGCAATTAACAATTATCCCTAGCCTTTGTATATCATTTCCATCCATGGATCCAAATAGATACATATCTGGAAACATATTCATGGGACTTTCAATCTCAACATACCAATCTTCGACATACTCAAATGCAGCAGATGTTTTGAATTTTTTAATCATTTCAAAATTAGAACCCATTGTTGAATTTATAATCTGAGTTGAATGAAGCTTTTGTTTTTTGAATGCTGATTGTGGCATTTTACTTGCTTTGGAGACGACAGCTTCAAAAAACAATAATAAGCAATTATTACTATAAATAAAATGAAATCAAAATCACAAATATTACCATATAGTCTTCTAGTCTAACCATTTAGAAATGAGAGAATAATATTTAAAACCACCATACCACATGGGGGAGACGTTGTTTGTGTGTCACTTGCAATTCGTTTTTTCTTCAAATTATTCCTTGGAATTGTCATTACACCAGAGTCCATAGCTTCTAAAAACAATAATAAATAGTCGACTATAAGTTTAAATTGTTTTAAAAATACATGAAATAATGAGCATTATCAAAGAATATTCTATTACATGTCATTTATTCACATGCACAAGAATAATAAGGGTCATGTGTTATGGAAACATATTAAATACTTAGAGATAAATAAAAATCCATTGCATCTAGCACAAGTAGGGACTCATTAAAAAGAAAAGTTTTCCTTCTCAAAAATGCTAGAAGGAAATGCTTATGCTAGAAAGAAAGCTAGCAGTCGCTAGTTTTCATTGATCTTTACCCATGTGCTTATTTCAAAATAGAGCACATGGCACAAGCTCAAGGTATAAGCTAGCAACCACCAATCACCATGGACAGGATTTTTCTATTGGAAAGCTAGCGATTGCTAGCTTTCTTTCTAGCATAGGTATATGTTATTATCCTATAAGTATTTTGCTTATGCTAAAAGGAAAGCTAGCAGTCGCTAGCTTTCCTTGATCTTATGCCATGTGCTTATTTGAAAATAGAGTACATGGCAGAAGTTCAAGGCTTTCCTTACCTAACTAATTTATGTTTTGTGACCTCATGTGAAGCTTGGAGGCTACACCAAGAATATAATTTTTGAGATAATTTCTATTGCTAATAACAAGTAAATTATACAGAGACACTACCTCTAGTTTTCTATTGCTAATAACAATTAAATGTTACACATAGATTACCTCTAGTGCAAAAATAGACATAAACATAGTAAAATATACATAAAGAAAACCTCCTTCGTTATAGCTTTTATACCAAATTAAGTTTATTGGTTTACTTAAAGACCTGTGAACAAAAAAATAAATAAATTGAACCCATATAAATGATAGACTATAAATCATCATATATTTTTTTTGAACAAAAACTAAAAAGGAGTATATTATAAAGGGGCTGTGCACAGCCATTCAGTACATAGCAAAAAGAGAGGAAGAATAGTCCTTCAGAGCAGAGATAGAGCATTGTAGACTAAGCCTGCAAAGGGTCCAAAAAACTATATACAGAGTTCTTCCATGATGACTAACAGAACGGGCAATATATACCCTTATATATCTTACATAATAAAAGACAAAAAAACATATATCCTTAAAAACCAGATTAAAGGTGGCCCCTGAAGTGGACTGGCTGCACCACTGATTCTTCCTCCATCTGACACTCCCCTTCAACAGTTATTGCATTGTTCCTACTGCCCTGGTTCATGGAAATGAGTCGCGCAAGGTCCTCCTGGATCATATCCACCTTCCCCATCATCTCGCGCAAGGAGCTTTCATTATCATCTATCCTGGAGTCATGGTTGCTGATTTGAAGGGAAGTGTAGCTCACAGTGTCCTCCATCTTTTTTATAGCACAGGCTATCTCCCTGTTATCCATAAATCTTATGGAGACTATCTCATACAGCCGCCCCAAACATTTCTTGATGTCCTGGATGCCGGTATTGTCCCCTGGCTGAGGCATTCTGCCAAAATCAGAGGAAATAAGAAGATAGTCAAACTGCCTGAGCAAAGAATCAGCAGTTAAATTACTACACGAACCCTCACGCGCTGAGCAATTAAGGATGCAACTGAGCACTAACAGTTCCTAATGGAGCACCGAACCCCCTTGTCCGTCAGAAGAGAAGACCTTTAAATCATCATATTTTTATGTCATTAACCAAGTAGTTCTTTTATCATTACATTTTGTTAACTCATTAAACAACATAAGGGTCATGTGTCCTGGAAACATATTGCTTACATAATAAAAGACAAAAAAACATATATCCATAAAAACCAGATTACAGATGGCCCCTGAAGTGGACTGGCTGCACCACTGATTCTTCCTCCATCTGACGCTCCCCTTCAACAGTTACTGCATTGTTCCTGCTTCCCTGGTTCATGGAAATGAGTCGCGCAAGGTCCTCCTGGATCATATCAAACTTCCCCATCATCTCGTGCAAGGAGCTTTCATTATCATCGATCCTAGAGTCATGGTTGCTGATTTGAAGGGAAGTGTAGCTCACAGTGTCCTCCATCTTTTTTATAACGCAGGCTATCTCCTTGTTATCCATAATTCCTATGGATACTATCTCATACAGCCGCCCCAAACATTTCTTGATGTCCTGGATGCCGGTATTGTCCCCTGGCTGAGGCATTCTGCCAAAATCAGAGGAAATAAGAAGACAGTCAAACTTCCTGAGCAAAGAATCAGCAGTTAAATTACTACACGAACCCTCACGCGCTGAGCAATTAAGGATGCAACTGAGCACTAACAGTTCCTAATGGAGCACCGAACCCCCTTGTTCGTCAGAGAAGACCTTTAAATCATCATATTTTTATGTCATTAACCAAGTAGTTCTTTTATCATTACATTTTGTTAACTCATTAAACAACATAAGGGTCATGTGTCCTGGAAACATATTAAATACTTAAAGATAAATAAAAATCTATTGCATCTAGCACAAGTAGAGACTCATCAAAAAGAAAAGTTTTCCTTCTCAAAAATGCTAGAAGGAAATGCTTATGCTAGAAATAAAGCTAGCAGTCGCTAGCTGTTCTTGATCTTTTGCCATGTGATCTGTTCTTGGACAGAAGGTATCCAAGAAGACATCTATCCATCCAGACCATGATCTGCACAAATGATGTATAATAAGGGTCATGTGTTATGCTAGAAGGAAATGCTTATGCTAGAAGGAGAGCTAACATTCGTTCAAAATAGAGCACATGGCACAAGCTGAAGGTATAAGCTAGCAACCATCAATCACCATGGACAGGGTTTTTCTAATTGAAAGCTAGCGACTGTTAGCTTTCTTTCTAGTATAAGCATGTGTGTTTATTTTAGAAAGAAATGCTTATGCTAGAAGGAAAGCTAGCAGTCGCTAGCTTTCATTGATATTTTGCCATGTGCTTATTTCAAAATAGAGTAAATGGCACAAGCTCAAAGTATAAGCTAGCAACCACCAATCACTATGGAAATGATTTTTCTATTGGAAAGCAAGCGACTGCTAGCTTTCCTTCTAGCATAAGTATGTGTTCTTATCCTAGAAGGAAATGCTTATGCTAGAAAGAAAGCTAGCAGTCGCTAGCTTTCCTTGATCTTGTGCCATGTGCTTATTTGAAAATAGAGTGCATGGCACAAGCTCAAGGTATAAGCTAGCAACCACCAATCACCATGCCCAAGGTTTTTCTATTGGAAAGCTAGCGACTTCTAGCTTTCCTTATAACATAAGCATGTGTGTTATGCTAGAAGGAAAGCTAGCATTCGTTCAAAATAGAGCACATGGCACAAGCTCAAGGTATAAGCTGGCAACCACCAATCACCATGGATAGGGTTTTTTATTGGAAAGCTAGCAAATGTTAGCTTTCCTTCTAGCATAAGCATGTGTGTTTATACTAGAAGGAAATGCTTATGCTAGAAGGAAAGCTAGAAGTCGCTAGCTTTCCTTGATCTTGTGCCATGTGCTTATTTGAAAATAGAGTGCATGGCACAAGCTCAAGGTATAAGCTAGCAACCACCAATCACCATGGACATGATTTTTCTATTAGAAAGCTAGCGACTGCAAGCTTTTCTTCTAGGATAAACATGTGTGTTATGCTAGAAGGAAATGCTTATGCTAGAAGGAGAGCTATTCGTTTAAAATAGAGCACATGGCACAAGCTGAAGGTATAAGCTGGAAACCACTAATCACCATGGAAAGGGTGTTTTATTGGAAAGCTAGCGAATGTTAGCTTTCCTTCTAGCATAAGCATGTGTGTTTATACTAGAAGGAAATGCTTATGCTAGAAGGAAAGCTAGCAGTCGCTAGATTTCCTTGATCTTTTGCCATGTGCTTATTTCAAAATACATCACATGGAACAAGCTCAAGGTATAAGCTAGCAACCACCAATCACCATGGACATGATTTTCCTATTGGAAAGCTAGCGACTGCTAGCTTTTCTTCTAGCATAAGAATGTGTGTTATGCTAGAAGGAAATGCTTATGCTAGAAGGAGAGCTAGCATTCGTTTAAAATAGAGCACATGGCACAAGCTGAAGGTATAAGATAGCAACCATCAATCACCATGGACAGGGTTTTTCTAATTGAAAGCTAGCGACTGTTAGCTTTCCTTCTAGTATAAGCATGTGTGTTTATTTTAAAAGGAAATGCTTATGCTAGAAGGAAAGCTAGCAGTCGCTAGCTTTCCTTGATCTTTTGCCATGTGCTTATTTCAAAATAGAGCAAATGGCACAAGCTCAAGGTATAAGCTAGCAACCACCAATCACTATGGACATGATTTTTCTATTGGAAAGCTAGCGACTGTTAGCTTTCCTTCTAGCATAAATATGTGTTCTTATCCTAAAAGAAAATGCTTATGCTAGAAGGAAAACTAGCAGTCGCTAGCTTTCCTTGATCTTGTGCCATGTGCTTATTTGAAAATAGAGTGCATGGCACAAGCTCGAGGTATAAGCTAGCAACCACCAATCACCATGCCCAAGGTTTTTCTATTGGAAAGCTAGCGACTGATAGCTTTCCTTCTAACATAAGCATGTGTGTTATGCTAGAAGGAAAGCTAGCATTCGTTCAAAATAGAGCACATGGCACAAGCTCAAGGTATAAGCTAGCAACCACCAATCACCATGGACATGGTTTTTTATTGGAAAGCTAGCAACTGTTAGCTTTCCTTCTAGCATAAGCATGTGTGTTTATACTAGAAGAAAATGCTTATGCTAGAAGGAAAGCTAGCAGTCGCTAGCTTTCCTTGATCTTTTGACATGTGCTTATTTCAAAATACATCACATGGAACAAGCTCAAGGTATAAGCTAGCAACCACCAATCACCATGTACATGATTTTTCTATTGGAAAGCTACTGACTATTAGCTTTTCTTCTTATCATAAGTATGTGATCTTGTGACGTGTGCTTTCCTTGATCTTGTGACAAAATCTGTCTCAGGTACTGTCGGCTTCCACGACAGTCACCTATAAGGAATGACATCCTAAGTTGGTCACTAAGTACCTTCGTCAAGTGGAGAAAGAGCAGTTATCCCTCGAACGGTATTGGGTCGTCTCCTTTTCAACAAGTGGTGGTGATCCCACTTGAGAGAACATACACCCGCAACCTTGGGTTTGACCTCCTATGGCGCGGCGCCGCTCTTTCACTTGCCCCATGTGGCTATACACGACCACTTGATTTAGAAGGATTTATAAAGCACCCTAAGGACAACAACTATGTTTTTGGATGCCTAGCCCCAAAATCGTACCTAAACTACAAGATTCTTTTGTGCCCTCCTATGGAAGTATTAAGTGAGTAGATTTAAGCTATTTTTGAATTTAGTGAGTGACGAGAGAGTTTCTTGTGTGTGTGTGTGTGCATCAAAGAAAGTGACGGTTTTGAGCGCACATGAGATATTGCATATAAATGAAAAGGCTTTTCTTTTAAAATGAAAATAATGCAACTCAACCTAATAGAAAAACAACTAAATAAACCATGTAAAAAAAACTAAATAAAATAAATTGTAAAAATAAAAATAAAAAAATCTATAAACAAAATTGTAAAAGTAAAAAAAAATCTATAGACTTACCAAGATTTTCAACCTCTTTTTAATCAGGTCTTCTTCTTTACTTTTTGTTTGGCTAAGACTAAAGCTAATGCCAATGCCAATGCCATTTTTTCCCATAACTTCATCTTCATCTTAGTTGGTCTTGCTTCTTTGATAGACAATAATCTAGAAGCTATGAAGCCAAGAATACTTGAATGGAAACTGTACAATATATTGAAACTATCTGTAAGTTACAAACTTATATCAAATAATTAAATATAAAAAACACTAGCTATTTAGCTATTTTTATATACAAGTAATGCTATATATTACATCTTATATACACGACAGTCACCTATAAGGAATGACATCCTAAGTTGGTCACTAAGTACCTTCGTCAAGTGGATAAAGAGCAGTTATCCCTCGAACGGTATTGGGTCGTCTCCTTTTCAACAAGTGGTGGTGAGCCCACTTGAGAGAACATACACCCGCAACCTTGGGTTTGACCTCCTATGGCGCGGCGCCGCTCTTTCACTTGCCCCATGTGGCTATACACGACCACTTGATTTAGAAGGATTTATAAAGCACCCTAAGGACAACAACTATGTTTTTGGATGCCTAGCCCCAAAATCGTACCTAAACTACAAGATTCTTTTGTGCCCTCCTATGGAAGTATTAAGTGAGTAGATTTAAGCTATTTTTGAACTTAGTGAGTGACGAGAGAGTTTCTTGTGTGTGTATGTGTGCATCAAAGAAAGTGACGGTTTTGAGCGCACATGAGATATTGCATATAAATGAAAAGGCTTTTCTTTTAAAATGAAAATATTGCAACTCAACCTAATAGAAAAACAACTAAATAAACCATGTAAACCATGTAAAAAAACTAAATAAAATAAATTGTAAAAATAAAAAAAAAAATCTATAAATAAAATTGTAAAAGTAAAAAAAAATCTATAGACTTACCAAGATTTTCAACCTCTTTTTAATCCAGTCTTCTTCTTTAATTTTTGTTTGGCTAAGACTAAAGCTAATGCCAATGCCAATGCCATTTTTTCCCATAACTTCATCTTCATCTTAGTTGGTCTTGCTTGTTTGATAGACAATAATCTAGAAGCTATGAAGCCAAGAATACTTGAATGGAAACTGTACAATATATTGAAACTATCTGTAAGTTACAAACTTATATCAAATAATTAAATATAAAAAACACTAGCTATTTAGCTATTTTACATCTTATATACATTCATAGAATTGATAACTATTTTTATGTACAAGTAATGCCATGTACTTATATACATTCATAGGAACGATTAACATGCATTGACAGTGTTGGATTCTTTCCTTGGCATACAACTCAATTCATGATATCTATGGTAACAAAACCACTTTGGGGGTGTCCCCATTTTCCACTAGTTTCCCCTTTGGTAAACATGCAACCTTATTTGCAACCATGTTTTCTCAACTATTGTTTCTCCATCAAGTATGAAACAATTGGAGGAATTCAAAGGAATCAATCATACTCTAGATTCTCATTTTCATACGCTCAAGAACTACATCTTTGAGTTGAGGATTTCTTCTTATTAGTCCTATTAAAGATGAATATTAAATGATAGTAGCTATCGTATTTAAGGGTAAACAAGGGAGTCTCATACACCAACAAGATAGCTAACCGACATATATGAGGTAACTAAATTAAACCAAAATTAAACCCACCCAATTCTTTGGATTAAAAAATGATCTGATATATGACCTGAGATGTAACGTCTTTAAAAAAAATTAACCCCAGCAGATTATCTATAAATACTGTTTAAATTTATTGGTTTCAAACACGTTGAGACACGTTGAACTTCTTCCTACTTATCAAGATTTAACAATGATATAAGTTATCATGGATAAGTCAATTAAGTGTTTAGTGGATGACTTAATTAGTAAAAGATTATCAAGTTCTCATGTGTAAAATAAATGTCATTAATTGTAAGCATCCTCAAGTAAAGGTGTCTTCAAGGTGAAGTATAAAAGTTAAACATTAATAATAGAGGAGTGTGCTATATAATTGTTGATCATGATTAATTAAATCATTTATTATATTTCATTGTTTATACACAGAGGTACTATGTTGACACTTATCCATTAACCAAATAAATATTTTAAATTACTATTCACAATTTAAATTAATTACTATTATTATTAATTGTTATTGTTATTATTATTATATTATTAATATTATTTAATTAATAATAATAATGATAATAATCCCTTTTATAAAGTATAGTGGGTTGAATAATAATGAATTTATTAAATAAATTATTAATTTAATTAACGGACGGAATCATCCCAAGTAAATTAAAAGGATATGTTTGAATATGTAGAATATGTTTGGGGTTTTTAAGGTAACTTACAGAATCCATTCCAGAAATCTTCTTATCTTACTGCAATCGACGGTTTTAGGTATTTTTCTGAACCAGCTTAATTAGAATGTATTTTCTTTTATTTCCAAGCTATGCATGTCAAACGAACAGAATTAAATGGAAAGTTTTAGGATTATGTTTATTTAACTGCAGAGACATGTAAACATATAGAAAACAGACAGTTAAACATTTACAGAAACAGAAATATAGATGGTTGAATCTCTTGTTTTCTTCTAACAATAATTAAGGGAAAAACTAGGTATAACCTGATAACCCGGAATAGACCCAGTGCCTAGATAGGGCACTACAGTTGGTATCAGAGCGCAAGGCTCAGACACTGAGACCTTAGGGCCTAACTACACCTGGAACTTTAGTGAAATTTACTAGAAAATAACAAACCAGTATGATGGCTGCAAAAAGATAATTTGAAGAGCCTTTTCCCATTTATTCGTAAGGCGTAACAGAAACAGAATTTGAATGATATATATATATATATATAACTGCTTATTTAGGGCTCAGTCTAGACCCCATTAAACAAACCTTTCTAGAAAAAAAACAACATTTCTATATACACTCTTTTAATATTCAAACCCTAATATTAATCCAATGCTAAAGCATTTGGGATAAAAAAAAACACTTCATTGCATTTATAGAAAGAAATTGTATTCATAATAAATACGAAACAATGAGTCTCGCACAGGATTTACAGAGGGTTCTCCACATTTCAGACCTGCAGCCAAAGTGATCAGTTTTCATTTCCTAATATTTTAATGCAGATCTGCCTTCTTGCCTGTAACATTTTGCTTTAAACATTCATTTCAATAAATGTGGCATAAAACAAATATTCAAATAATATTGTTGCCTGCAATATTGTTTATAATACAAGCATCGCAGCAATTTCGACGCAGAAATCGTTTCATTTGAGCTCGATATGATCCATTTTGACCAATAACTAAGAAGATTTACAAGCATGGCAAATGCATGAAACGATTTCCATACTGCTCTCCATTGTTGCTGCTTGTTTTGTCCGAAACGAATTTCATACAAAATGTTGCTTCCTTTGAAACCCTAGCGCTCAAGCCAGGTGTACCAAGCGCCCGGAGCCCAACGCCACATCAATTGTCCTCCAAGCGTTTTTCTTCTTTCCTTTGTGCCCAGCCCGAACTCAAAAACTAGAGCCAATTGGCCCACGCACTTAACACATCAATGCCCACCATCGAATCCCATGCACTGAGTTCACATAAGAGGACGGGAATATATAAAAGATGCGTTGTGCTCAACGCCGAGGACTCATCAGGGAACCGAATGCCAAGCCAGGCGGGTCCCATGGATTTCATATCTCCCATCGTCGAAGCAGCCCTACAATGCCAAATAAAACCTTATTTCCTCCTTAAATAGGCATACTTTTGACGGCACGTGAGACGGTTTCCGCGTTGCCCATGAGCGGTTTACTATACCGCTTTATTGGAATGCGGACGAGTAAGGAATGAACACGTGGGATGGTGGTTTCCTTTCCGCGACCACCAACCACCCTTACCATGCGTACATGTTGCCGACGCGGAATAAGGAGAGCCGTCGATCCTGCGTTGGCGTCAATCCCCATGCGAAAAAGAAAAGGTTTTTTTTTGCGTTTTATATTGTTTTAATTTTTTTTATTATTATTTTAAATTAATGTTTTTTAAATATTAATTTAATTTTATTAATTTAATGTAGTGTCTCTCAAGCATGCCCCTTTTTAAAGCTATAATTAATTAATTTCACCTAATACACTGCTGTGCAATCTTTGGTTCTCACATCATATCTGTCCATCGTACAGATAATAAATTTTGAATGAACACCATAATTAATGTGTAATTGCCAATGCCATTAATTAATTTCACCTAATACACTGTTGTGCAATCTTTGGTTCTCACATCACATCTTTCCATCGTACAGATAATAAATTTTGAATGAACACCATAATTAATGTGTTGCCAATGCCATTTCCCGGCTTCTTCCATCGTGATTCATGGCATTGGGCACACATTTTCCAGTTGCAGATTAAAATTTTGGCAGACTTTATCTCCAGGGTATTGAGCTATCCAATAAGCTATGGCAGTCAAACATCATTTTCACTGAAACAACCATGCCCCGGGGGACCAGAGCTTCTGGAACCAAATTGGACCATCAAGGATTTCGGATCAGGTACTCCGGCTGATTGCACTTTATGCTTAAGGGAGACTCTCGCTACAGCCCATAGGCATCCGCATCAAGTTCCAATAAATCGCTGCGAATGCAAGGGTTCGGGCTCTTGGGGCAAACATCCTTCTCAGAGGTAGGTACCGTATTGTGAACCATGAAACTTCAACCCCCTTGCTAGTACCAATTTTGCAAAATAGTAACATTACAAATGTCCATTAGCTAAAGCTATAATTATAAGATTCCATTGGCGAAGAAAATAAGATTCCATTGGCGAAGAAAACCGTAGTAACCTTAAGTTAAGATGTTAATTTGTTAATAATATGGGGAATGGCCAGGGTATTTATTTGGTTCTCTCTGATATTGGAACTGAAGGAGTGTGAGATATCGTTCTAGCTCATGTCCATGGAGTAAAGGTCCTTGTCAAATACATTCGGCTGTGGGAGGTTGACAATAGCCGACGGCTGGGCCTATCAAAAATAAGGTAACCTCTTAACCAACATTTACAGTTTAGACTCTAAATAAAATTGTAATTTTCATAAAAAATTAAAATATATTGAAAGTAAGATTCCGAATTTAATAATTTAAAGGAAATAGAAATATATTTATGCTCAATTAAGACAATTTTGCAGTTTAGATGCAATTTTCTTTTTACAAAACTTATCCATTTTTTAGATATAGATTTCCAAAAAATTAGTTTAATTTGAGGGCTTGATTAATTCCCCATACTAACTACACTAACTGTGTTAAATGAGAGACTAAAAAACCAGTCAAATAGATAAACCTATGCTGATGAAAAATGACAATAGAAATGAAAAATTTACCTTGGGAAAATATATCCATAGCCTCAGCTCTGAATCTATTAAAATGATTTACTTCAACAAACAAAGGGAAAGTGGTGGTGGTTGGATTAATGGTAGAAGCAACGCATGCAAAGTTTGATCCATGTTTAAAGTTAGATCCCACCAATTTCAAATACTAGCTCAGTAATGTTGGATTCATTGCCTTGTCTGTAATTCATTCATTAACAAACAGTCAGTCTAGACTTTCAAATCTTTACATCAAGAAATTACCCAACAAGATATAAAACGTCCAGGTACATAAAAAAATAATCGATAACCAAGCTCTCCCCAGATTCGTAGTATCTCCAAGTGTGTTTTTCCTGGCTGGGAAGGAGAGAATGCAGCCTCACTCCTGCCACAAGGCCTCCTATGTCATAATTCGAGTGTCCAAAGTTGAAAATTGCAGTGAAATTACAAGCCCCAGCCCTCGGGTCTTGAATCTGCCACCCTACAATGCCAAATAAAACCTTATTTCCTCCTTAAATAGGCATACTTTTGACAGCACGTGAGACAGTTTCCGCGTTAGATCCCACCAATTTCAAATACTAGCTCAGTAATGTTGGATTCATTGCCTCGTCTGTAATTCATTCATTAACAAACAGTCAGTCTAGACTTTCAAATCTTTACATCAAGAAATTACCCAACAAGATATAAAACGTCCAGGTACATAAAAAAATAATCGATAACCAAGCTCTCCCCAGATTCGTAGTATCTCCAAGTGTGTTTTTCCTGGCTGGGAAGGAGAGAATGCAGCCTCACTCCTGCCACAAGGCCGCCTATGTCATAATTCGAGTGTCCAAAGTTGAAAATTGCATTGAAATTACAAGCCCCAGCCCTCGGGTCTTGAATCTGCCACCCTACAATGCCAAATAAAACCTTATTTCCTCCTTAAATAGGCATACTTTTGACAGCACGTGAGACGGTTTCCGCGTTGCCCATGAGCGGTTTACTATACCGCTTTATTGGAATGCGGACGAGTAAGGAATGAACACGTGGGATGGTGGTTTTCTTTCCGCGACCACCAACCACCCTTACCATGCGTGCATGTTGCTGACGCGGAATAAGGAGAGCCGTCGATCCTGCCTTGGCGTCAATCCCCATGCGAAAAAGAAAAGGTTTTTTTTTGCGTTTTATATTGTTTTAATTTTTTTTATTAGTATTTTAAATGAATGTTTTTTATGTTTTTTAAATATTAATTTAATTTTATTAATTTAATATTTAAAAAACATTCACTTAATTTAATTCGTTTAATTTAATTTAATTAAATTAATTTAATGACTTTTAATTTCATTTGATTTAATTAATCAGCCCTCGGGTCTTGAATCTGCCACCCTACAATGCCAAAGAAAACCTTATTTCCTCCTTAAATAGGCATACTTTTGACAGCACGTGAGACGGTTTCCGCGTTGCCCATGAGCGGTTTACTATACCGCTTTATTGGAATGCGGACGAGTAAGGAATGAACACGTGGGATGGTGGTTTCCTTTCCGCGACCACCAACCACCCTTACCATGCGTGCATGTTGTTGACGCGGAATAAGGAGAGCCATCGATCCTGCCTTGGCGTCAATCCCCATGCGAAAAAGAAAAGATTTTTTTTTGCGTTTTATATTGTTTTAATTTTTTTTTTATTTAATTTTTTTTATTAGTATTTTAAATGAATGTTTTTTATGTTTTTTAAATATTAATTTAATTTTATTAATTTAATATTTAAAAAACATTCATTTAATTTAATTCGTTTAATTTAATTTAATTTGATTTAATTAATTTAACTTAATGTCATTTAATTAATTAATTTAATATAATTAATTCAATTTAAATTTTTTTAATTAATTCAATTTAATTTAATTTTTTTTATTTTGTTTTATTAATTATTATTTAATTTAATTTAATTTAGTTGTTGATAAGAATTAAAAAAAAAAAAAATACCATGTAAAAGAAAAGGGTTTTTTTTGCGTTTTATATTGTTTTAATTTTTTTTATTATTATTTTAAATTAATGTTTTTTAAATATTAATTTTATTTTATTAATTTAATGTAGTGTCTCTTAACATTTATTTCATTTAATTCGTTTAATTTAATTTAATTAATTTAATTTAATGACTTTTAATTTAATTTGATTTAATTAATTTAATTTAATGTCATTTAATTAATTAATTTAATTTAATGTCATTTAATTAATTAATTTAATTTAATGTCATTTAATTAATTAATTTAATTTAATTAATTCAATTTAATTTTTTTTTAATTAATTCAATTTAATTTAATTTAATTTTTTTTTATTAATTACTATTTAATTTAATTTAATTTAGTTGTTAATAAGAATTTTAAAAAAAAAAAATACCATGTCAAAATAAAAGGGGTTTCGGCAAAATTTCTTATATAATTATATAATGCTAGTGTTATTTTATTTATATTTAATTAAATTTCGTATATATTTTTATTTAAATTTCGTGTATAATTATATAGCGCTAGTATTATTTTATTTAAATTTAATTAGATTCCATATAATGTTATAACCTAGGTTTCTTAAAAAATTAAAAGTTAATATTTAAAAATATAAAGCTACTCACGAACTTTCAATTTAAAAGTTCTTCATAGATTTAAAGTTTTAAGGTCAATTATAGTAAGGTTGAAGTGGTTGGTGAAGTTATATTTAAATTAGCATAGATAAAATTTAAATTATAATTTATATTTAAGGGAGAAATTTAAAATATTTAAATTTAATATATATAAATATTTAAAATTTTGGAAAAGAAATAAATAAATAAATAATAAAGAGTGGTTTAAGTGGTTTGGTGAAGATCTAGGGTTTTATAAATCTATGTATTTAATCAAATTGTCTTAGTATTTATTATATTTAACATCCTACATAAAATTAAATTCAAAAAATTCAAAAAATATGTAGGTGTAATTATATAATAATTTTTGGATGGTCAAATTACAATTTCTCATAAAAAAAATTACAATATCTTTAATTTTTCAATTCTTGGTTCATTGCATTTCATGATCGTTGAAATTGCATTTTCATTTTACAATTCAGCCTACTCATATGGAGTTACAAACTTTTACAATTCAACCCAGTCATATGCCGTTAGTTTGGAACACAAGAATGAGTATATATTTCTTTTACAAATCAGCCTACTCATATGAAGTTACAAACTTTTACAATTCAATCGACTCATATAAAGTTAGTTTGGAGCACAACAATAAGTATATATTTCAATTGAGAAGAGGTTATCATATATAACGGCCTATATTAAGAAAACCTAATAACAGCCTATATTAAATGCAATTGTGAAATTACTATCAGGTTATCATGTCAGTACCATTTGTCAAAAACCCAGATTCATGGTATTATAAAATTGAAGTTTTCACAATTATTTATAACATCTACATTTTTTAAATTTGATAAATAAAAAATAAATTATCTAAAAATAAAAGACATTTTTATTTTTGACATTAAAAGTTTCCAAACATGTTAATGTCAAAAGAGTTGTAACCAAAACTTGCATTGAGTTGGCAGAATAATCAAAAGTCTATAGTTCTACACCTGAGTGAACCCTTTCTTAATATATTTTTACGGAAGAACACTACACTAGTACCATTTTACTCCCATTTACAAAACCTGTAAAGGTTGGCGGTAAAGATTCACCAGGCCAGTGACAAAAAAATATCGTGTGCTCCTATCTATGAATATGTTCGAACTCAAACGAGGGCGGGAAGCGGCAATGTCACTTGTATCTGGTAGTAAGGCGGAACAAAAAATTTCAAAATTCAAAATTCAAAATTAATGGGCGATACAGGAAAACGGTTTCATGGAAAACGACGTTAATATAGACATCTGTAGATAGATTTAGGCCCATCTCCCTCTACAACGTTTAATACAAGATCCTCAAAAAGATAATTGCAATCAAGTTATGGAAAATCATCCCTTCCATCGTCTCGATTAACCAAGGATGATTTGTCTTTTATTTTTTTGGAACCTTGAATTACCTTCAATTCTGTAGGTTTCAATATCAGAGATTGCTACTGCAAAAAAGGTTTTTATATTTGAGATGGTGCACTGGACTTGTGCCTTAAATATCATTCAACTAGCATTTTGAAGTTAGGGTATGCTTTGCACTCTGACCTGAAGCGTCTTTCTGATTCCTATGGAGAGCTGGAGTGTTTTCGCTACTGTGAAGCGCCTAAATTAGACCTTCAAAAGGTTTTTCCATCTGTTCCAGGGGGGCTTTCCGACCTTGCAAAGACTGTGCTGGGAAGTGCTTTAAACAAAAGTACTAGGATGAGTGACTGGAGGGAGCGTCCCTTGAGCAATAGTCAGGTACACTAAATATAAATCCATGCTACATTATAAGTTGCACTACAAAGTATAAGAACGGTCCAGTACAAACCTCTAAAAACTGATAAAGTTTGAAATAAGAACATACAAACTACAAATTTAAACGTTGCTACGAAATTTATATGGGAATGTTCAGATCAAGATTTTCAAGCATACAACAGACTCGCAGATATCTCCAGTAACTGAAATATGCAACCTCTTATAACTTGAAGAAGGCACAAAAATACCCATACCCCATGGGCCTTGTACAAAATCCAGATACTAAACTAAATGGACGAGAATGATAGGAATTTGTAGGACGAGGAGTACCTGAAGTTCTAATTTACAGGAGGACGATTCAGCCGCTCCAGCTGCTCGCAATAGGATTCAGGTTCTAATTTGCAGAGGACAAGAACAATGTTTCAGCAGCTCCAGCTATAGGAATTTGCAGGATGAGAATGAGGACCAGGTCTCTTGGCATTTTGCAATGGACTGCACTGCCTTGAATGCAGGTAGATGGGCGTTGAATGCAGGTAGGTGGGCATTGAACCTTGAGAATATGGCGGGAGCGAGACTGTGTATGATGAGATCTCCAGGATATGGCTGCAGCTGGCTCATGATCAAGCTGCACGTTTTCGATGGGACTGTATGGCGCTTCGTGTGGTACTACGTCAATAATTATAATACATTATTATAATTATAAAAACTAGTTGAATGATATTGCAATATTTCTCATTTATGCAATGACATGAAATGGATGATAATGTATGGTATGTTCTTATTTCATATTCCTTTATGGCATGTTCTTATTTCATATTTCTTTATGGCATGGATGAAAAGTTAATGTATTATTATATTTTATAATACCTTATTATAATTATAAGATTTAGTTGAAAGATATTGTAATATTTTTTATTTATGCATGATAGTATAAAGTAGTGTGATATTACATTTTTTTGGGGGGATAACTGGAAGTAGAAGAAAGATTAATATTTTGTCTATATTTTGTACTTTCTTATGTAATTTGAAAAGTTAAATGTATTATTATATTATATTTTATATTACGTTTATGTGATGAAATGAATTAGGTAAATTTAGGATAATGCATCACCATATTTCATATTTCGTTAATGGGATAGCAAGATGTAAAGGAAAGGTTAATGCCTTGTTTATAGTTCATAATTATTTTATGGGATACTATGAAAGGCTAATGTATTATTATATTTATACTACGTTTATATGATAATATGAACTGGTTGAAAGATAAGATACTGGTATGATATTTTTCTTGATGTTATAAAACGAACTAGATGAAAAGTTAACACATGCCTATATTTCACAGTTCACTTAGAGGATTGTAGGTTGTAAGATTAAAGACATAGCCTTCCTTTTTGTCAAATTGTACTCTTAGGGTTTCCGTTTGCAAGTGTTACTTATTTAAGATATATTTCAACTATGATAGAGATCCTTGCCAATTCACATATGGAATAATTGTTCCAGAACAAATGCTTTGGAAAGCCAAAGAACTATAACTTAGGAGTAGACACTTATAGTATAAAAAAAACAAAAAGAAGAAGAAGAAGAAAAAAAAAATCATTCACTAACTACGAGCATTAAATTGTCGAATAGAGATGGTATCAATAACGTAAAATTGTATTTTAAGAAAAATCTACTCGGAGAAACTTGGATGTAATGTCCCCTTCCATCAATTTCGTGCCAGGAAGGAAACGTTAACCAAATACCGGGCGTATTGACAAACCTAGCCTCATTTATTGCTAAGAAAAGCATGGATTATTAAAACTTCTTGTGTGCAGATTCATACTTCAAATAAACACAGTGGAATAACATACTAGCAAGCACACAAACAGTAATTCCTAACATATATATATATCATAGCAGAGGATGATTCAGCATATAGAGACTCAATCTCGTTCCAATGCCATGCATAGATTCCAAATTAGGATAATCAATTCATTTCCTTAAACATGGACAATTTAACATATTGCAGAACACAAAATGCAAATAATTTATAATACATAGAACACTTATCTTGAAGATGAAGCTGTCCAAACAACTAGCTATGTGAGAGCAACGTTCCACCCAACCATAGATCTCTGTCCAGCTTGTATTCTTTTAGCTGAGAGATCACCCCCGAGCTGGGTTATGTATCCACTAAGGAGTAACTAGTTGGGCTCACTCACAGCCATGGTTTCGGTCATCATCTATGCTAAGCCAACACACCGTTGGGTTTATCAAGCATTCAAGAAGATAGAGGAGGGTAACGCTAAGCCAGTGAGCTCAACCACAGAGCTACAGGCATCTCAAGTGAACTCAACAGTCAGGCACCCACATTACCTACCACATCCAACACAAGGAAGATCCCCTTCTCTGCTACACAGTCCCTTAGGCAACTCTTCCCTCTAGTGCTCTTCAGGATGGGCATAGAAAGGTCCAGCTGCTAATCCCTGAGATCCTAGCCTTCACTTCGTTTATCAAGCAAACCCAACCTCTGCTCAGTCATTCACACTTGGATTTCTCACAGTTCTGTTATTCAATAACTCAATTCCTGTCACTTCATTTCCAGGCTGTAAAAAACTGGGTTTTCCAATGGATGTCGGGGTAGCTAATGCTCTCAATTTCGCCCCAAGGTTCGTATCTATGGATCCCCCATCGGATTTCACTATCAAATACCAATTTTGGGTGTTGATGGCTCTTCAAAACGTGGGTTCCTGCAAAGTCGCGATTTCTGGTTTTTCTCACTGCTGGGCATTTGTTTTTGGATGGAAAATGGTGCTGGTAACTTTCACAATGGAATGGGGATGAGGAAGAAGCAACTCCCATGAGGTAGAGTGACTTGTGGTACAAGAAAAATAGAGCCCATACCTGCCTTACAGCAAAATTAAATGTCAGCAAGGAAAGTCAAATGGGTTCTCACAATGACATTTGGCAGCATATGATTCATCCCCACAACCCCCTCACCACTCCCTAGTGGATACACATGGCCCCTTCTCATTCGTTGCTCCCATAGCCAGTTTTGGTATTTTATTGCAATATCAAGTATTTACATCAATTCACAATATCCCATGGCTTAATAGCACATGGGTAATAACATATCAAATACTTGCCCATTTTAAATAAAATCCGAACATATACTAGCGGGGCCTTGGCCTTGAGCTCCACGCTAGGAAAACATACATTACATGTATACAATATTTACATGAAAGCCAATATTTCCTAAGGGTCAAAATTGGGGTATTACATTGGAACAAAGACCAACGATATTTTAAACCTTTTTCTACATAGCCATGATGAGAAAACAAGTGGACGGATATAATCGGTGGATTTGCTGAATGACGAAAAATTGATCAATTTTAAATGATAAGACACCAAGATGCTCAGATTGACGAGACTTTGACGGATTGTCGAGGAAGAGAAACCAACTTAAAATTTGAAAACGAGATATCAATGTGATTGGTATGATGAGCTGAACTCAACGACATGCATTTTGCATTACGACAAAACCATTTATGAAAACTCATGACTACGAACTTGAAATTTAACCATGGTATCGAAATGGTCAAATGAAGGCAATGTTTCGTAAAACGAAGTATGGAGACGATTAGCATAATAAATAGAACGCAATGAAGCTAACCTTAGGTCATAATCAAACATGATAAAATGACAACTAGCCCTCGAGATGGAACTTGATGGGGTTAAGAAGACACTTTGTGCGACTTGATGAATCTGTCGAAGTGGTCTTATGATAACATAAACGAAGAGATAAGGGAAATACATTATAAGCTCATGGAGCTGAACATGATGATACTAATGACAAGAATAAGTGTTATCGAAAATCTAGTTGGGACCGACAGTTATTGAATGTACTATCGAATTGATATTATACACAATTATGATTGAGTTCCTGAGAATGTATTGGAACCATGTTGGAAAAAAAAAATAATAATAATAATGATTAGAACCACTTGTGCTTAATATGGCCATGATTGTTGGAGAAAAATAGAAGGGAATGGAAAGAAGATGATAATAGGAAATTAAGATAAAGTTTAGTGTCGAAAGTACAAGAACAAAAATTAACTTCAGGATGAAGTTCTATTTAAGAGGGGGTGTATGTAGTGCCCCTAGACTACTGTAGACATTGAGGGCACCTGCTGAGTGACCTCACTGTTTGAAACATTAATAAAATAACCCTATGATTTACGTTTGTGAGAAATGTGTGTAGCGACAGGTGAAACGGTTCACCGACGGACACACAAAGGAATATGAAGGGTCGTAGAGTACGGGTAAATCACACACAGGGAGAGCGACGACGATGTCGACTTCTGACGGAATACCACGCTTGAGCAGATAAGCACTGATCCGCTTGCTCCTAGTGAAAATGCTTATTAAACTTAACTGCATAAAAACATATAAGTTTGCACCTAGAGCATTACTTAGAAATGCATTTGAGTACTTTAGGCATTTGCATATATCTAAACATAAACAATCATTGGAGAATGTTATGGCAAATTATCACATCGTCGATCTACTGCATATGGCTTGAGGGACTGTACAACAGTGAAGAGAATACTTCCTTGTGCTGGGTGTGTAGGTATTGTGGGTGCCAAGCTAGATAGATCTTGCAAGGTTATCCCTGGCTCTGTGCTGGAGCTCACTAGCTTAGCAAATCTTCCCTCCCATGTCCTAGCAGCCTGATGAACCCAATTGCAGATTGGCTTGGCTCATCTTGGTGTATGCTTGGCTATGTGTGAGTCTGCTGTTCCTTGGTTCCTTGTAGAGATCATGCCCAGCTCAGGGGTGGCAGTCGTGCTGAGAGATTGAGGAGCACACTGGCCTATGGTTGGGTGGAACGTTGCAGTTGCATAGCCAGTTGCTTGGGACTGCCTTATTGAGATAAGTATTCTCCTGTATATTCTTGCAAAGATTTAATTGATGGATATCTGAATGTAGGGTGATGGTGTAAATGAATAATTTTACTTCCGCTGTGTTTTTACGAGTTTATGCAATTCCATATGATCTTTTATAAATCTGCAAAGGTCTTTAATTGGCTATTATAGAGTCTTAAATGTATGATAGATATCAACAGCATTTAGTTAACTTCCGTTGTGTTTCCATTGTATAAACATATACTTGTATATATATATTTTCATTTTCATTTGAATGCTTGTTTAATGAATGGATATGGGGGCTAGATGCCCGGTTTAACCTCACGATCCCTCCAAAAATCCCCTCGTCCATACTTCCCACCATACTCATTAGATCTATCCCTTTGCTAATCTATGCCTCCCATGCTACCTCCCTCCCTCTCATCCCCCTTTCTATCCCCTTTTCCATAACAAACCACCTCTCTACCCCACCCCCCCCCACTCTCTCTCTAACCCCATCTCTCTCTCCGATTATCTTTAACCCCCCTCCTTTATAACTCCCACACTCTCTCCCTCTCTCTCTTTAACCCCTCTCCTCCTCCCTGTTATTATACAAACTATCATCCCTAGAACACCTAGGCTGTGTGGACCAAGGGGCTAGTTACAGTAAGTGGGGAGGACATAGGTCCAATGTCACCATAACCTAACTCCTCATCTTCTTTGGTTAAGTCCTAAACCCATGGGAGAGTCCCTAATGGAGGAATAACACCTGTAAGCACCAACACACCTGGAAATACCATTCTACAATCATTATGGATAATATTAGTGCCTTGCATGGAGTCAACAATGGATAATAAAGACAAATAAGTAATATAAAAGGCGTAATTCAATATACCAATCAATGTCAATGAATATCACAAGTTCAACATACTTCACAATTCATACAATGCATCTACCTGATGCATACCAAGTATCTACCTGATACATATCATCATACATGATCCACCTGATCATACTGTGTATCCACCTGATACAAAATTAATACAAACTTAACCGAATATTTAGGGACACCTAAAATTGAAGTTATTGACATTTAGACACTGACCCATTATAATCCTCCCTTGACCCAACCTGACGATCATGTCTTGATACAACTAGATGTACCTTTTCCCATAGATCCCTTTAAATTTGTTCAAAATGTACAACATAATATGTCTAGAACCAAATTATGGTTAATCTAACAAGCATGGGATGTACTTCCACTACACCTAGTGTCTTTTGAGGAAACATGAATGCTTCTTATGTATATTTAGTTATCAAAATCATTTCTTCTACCCATATGCCACATGTTTCCAATGTCTCTTCATTCTTAATGCCATCTATTAGCAAACACATTCCAACCCTATGTTTTCCTAGTCTTGGAATACCTTCCACAAGTAATTTTATGCCTAGTTCGAGCTTCTCCTTTGGTGTATGTAATAATCTATTGATCCCTCAACAACTCCCCAAGTTATGTGATGTGGGGCCCCACCTGAAATTTTGAGCTAAAGGCCACTGATCCAAGTGTTGTTACTCTTTAATGATGTCTATACAACTACAATTTGGACGGAGTCCTTATAAGGTATGTTTTATCATACCATGTCTAATATTTCTCCTTTACAGGTTTTTTTATTATCATGCCATACACTTGGATATAGTAAACCCCCCCCACCCTTACTGCTTATTCTTTCTGTACAAGCAATTCATCCTTGAAAAGTTTGACAAAATATGAGTGAGAAAACTATCCCTGATTCCATAAGCTTAAATTCCACTTGATGAAAACCCTCAGTTTGTTTCACCCCTAAACCATCCAAAGAGTCGAGCTTGCACATTGTTATGGTCGATGGAGCCCGCACATTGTTATGTAACATTGGTTGAATGGTCGATGGAGCCCGCACATCATTATGTAACATTGGTTGAATGGTCGATGGAGCTCGCACGGTTGATGAGTCAATAGCTGTATGCTTGAAGTCGTTTTCTCACGCTCCTTTGGCTTCTGTCTCCATGAATACTGGTTGCTGGAATAGTGGAAACCTATTGGAACACAACCAGTATTCCAATGAATCAGATCCCTTTTTTGTTTCCACGAACACCAATGTCAAAGAATGCTTGCCTGCATGAATTTCAAACATAGTTGTAACAACAAGGGGACTAGGACTACTTAAGCGACTTGGTACAGGCTTCAAGGAAGTACAGTACTTAGCATGTACCAGTACTTGGTACATGCTAGTGTTACACAAGCAAGTTTGATACAAAAGAAAACATAGAAGATATAATGTGGTACGGCAAGAGAAAATAACATAATGTCGATCATGGATTAACAAAAAAAAACATGCGATACTTTGAGGGGTGTGCTCAAGTGGAATGTGCATCCAAGGAGGATGCAAGTTAGTTATTCCAACTATGAGTCAAGTGCATGTGAGCAAATATGTGCATGACAATGAGTGCACATGATGAGCATGGGGTAACTGTGCATGACATATGAAGTGCACTAAGGGAAGATGAAATATCAATGTGGAAGTTGAAGCGACAAATATGTGCTGAAGTAGTCATATGGAAGTTAAAGAGTAGTTGAAGATGGATGAAGCGTAGGGGAAGCTGCACCACGAGTAGTCATTTGAGAGGGGTTAGCTAGATGGTCTTGAGACATGGCAATTGAGAGAGTCTACCATGGACCTCAAACATAGTGGTAAGGCAAATGTTGTAAATGTGTATATATATTGTTATGTTTGAGTAATGAAAATGAGTAGAGAAATTCCCTTATTATAATTTGGTTTTGTATGCCCTCTAAAATTGTTTCAACTTTTATGTTTGTAGTGCTTTTCTATTTTCAACTTATATCTTTCGAAGCATTGTACTTAGTCTGCATAAATATGATTTCATAGAATTATGCCCATCAACTCTTTAGTTTGCTGTAATAATAACCAACTTCACAGATTTAGTTCATTTAATATATTGTTAGCACTCTAAAGTCTGAGCTAGTTCAATTAAAAAATTTGTAACTCAATCTTATTTTGATCCTATATTCGAAGAAGAAATAAATATATAAAAAATAAAATAATCTTATATCAAAATAACCTATTTTGACCACAAATTTATTAAGAATCTAATGTATGTCATATACCAAGTCCATGCATATAATGCATAATATATATATCCTGTCCCTTCAATGTTCAGACACGGTGTTCAAAGAAGCGAATTTGAATTTCAAAACTCAAATGCCCGCGCTCCACGAAAGTTACCAAAGGACGGTTCCTCACCAATTTCCTCCATTATTCACCATGGCAGAAGATCCATCAAGGATACCTCAGAAAACTCACCGTCGGGACTCGGTAGTTCAAATCTTGTGCATTGGAGGAGCGCCTTCAGGGCTTGCAAGTTTCCTAGAAGGAAATGGGTGAAAGGATGTTGTTCTCTCCATAATAAGGCTATGATGAAGGCGGTGAGCATTTTGCAACAGTTCATAAGATTTTTGGGGCGAGCATTGTCTGGAAATATTTGCTATATATTCTCATAATCTAGCGCTGCCAAACAGTTGTCACACATCCTACAAGGCACATGCTCAACTACGAGATCCAGTCTATGCCTGCTTAGGGCACATTTCCTCCTTGCACCAACTGGTATATAAACTAAATAGCCTCAGCGTATGCATTATTTGTTGTTATTTCCATAAATTGCTTCTCTTGGTATCTCCAGCTCTCAAGATATGTGTAATGAATTTTTTACAGGAGTTGGCAGGCCGAAATAACTAACCTTCACGAGCATGGGTGGCCAGCAGCATTTCATTCGGTGTTTCATCCATCTCCATGAATCATCCTGACAGCACCACATTAGTTCCAGGTACATCTCTCTGCCATGTCATCCTATCTCCTAGTGCTACAAGGCATTCTTGTCTCATCAAATTCTCTGGCATTTTCTTAACAAAATTTCATTCCCTAAACCAAATACTATCCAATTTCTGGTCTAGTCGGGTTTAGTGCGTGGAATGTTCATAGAAACAACTGCAACATCTCATGGGAAATACCTGCGCACTTTGCCATCCTGCTTTCCCTTATATATTAACTCTAGCTAGCACATGAATTCATTCAAATTTTATTATTCAGTGTAATTCTTTGTGTATGATCATGTTAATGCTCTCAGATATGGTTACAATCAAGAATTGTTATATGTGTTCAATCCTTTCGTTCGCCTAAGTAAGTATGTGAAATGCAGGAAGCGAGCCCTAGACCGATCTATCAAAAGATTGTGAAATGTGTCAGGGACCTCGATTTAAAGGTTGGAGGGTTAAGTCGATTATTTTATATATTTGAAGTGATTGTGTGTTAAGTACCAAGTGAATTGTGGTATTAAGGCCTGTGTAATACGTTTGTGGAGTGCATGCGATGTGCAGATGGTCATGGTCTGCAAATAACTGTTAAATTTCGTGAACTTACTGTTAAGTGAAAGACAAGAACCCTCAATAACTTTTTGGAATGTTTCCCTACTTGTCAACTCGGCGTTTCCATGTTCTTCCTTGTGAGATCCGCCCATTATTTTTGGGTTGTGATGCAGCAGTTGAGTGATGTGTTTTGGGAAGAAAACAATCAGTCTATTATGGTGATGGTGCGATATAGTTGGGAATTAATACCCCCTCGGTTCTCGATCGTAGATCTTGTGGTAGAATCTTCATAATAATTTTCATAATATTTGAAGGTTGACCCTAGCGGAGAAAAACAGTTTGGTTAACTCCCTTGAGCGATCGCTCATTTATGTGACAACTCTTTTCTGCTCGACACCTGCCTCTCACATTTTCTTGTTGAATCTTAGAGTCCATATGTACTTTAAGGGTTTAGTTGTCACCCTTGTCTCCTATGCCAAACTCCTGTTGAAGAAAAGGAAATAAAAGTTTTAAAATTTCTGCATTCCTTTTGTTTGGGTTGTTACATTTCCAATGCTAGCACATGTCCAATTTTTACATATTTTTTTAAAGCTAGAAACATGTTCAAGCATCTTTAAACACAAATATATGATATTTACTAGGAAAAAAACAGTACTAGGAAACATACATGTAGGAAATTTGAGTCACTTGGTTGGGCTCCCTAGTGAACCTATGTTGGTATCTAGCAATTAGTACCACATTACATAAAATATGCTTAGAGATTTAATCTTCCATGTGCCTTTGGGTATATAGGAAGTCCCTTATTTTCGCCTATACCCATGCTTCCATAAACTCTTCGATTATCTTACATTGCTATAGTACGTGCTAAGAATATCACTTTGCGGGGAGATCACTCTTAGGAATCATATAATATGACTAAGGATATGGTCTATGTCATTAGTTAGTATTTTGAAAGATTATAGATGAATAAACTACCTAAACACTTGAATATTATGTTGGCAAGAACGTTGAAGAAACCCTAAATTTTGAATATATGTCAAATTAAAAGTTCAATTTATAATCGAAGAAGGATAGAATGATGGATAACATCAACCATAATTTTATTACAAAAGGAGAAGGATGAGAAGGTATAAGAAGGTCACCATAAAATAATTGTTGAATTTGAACATCATCTTCAGAATATGAAGGAAAAATATGATCTTATTATCTCAAAAGTAGAAGCAATTGAAGGTCAATAATTATAATAGTTGGAGCATGTCATTGTACCAAAAAGGAGAGGGGGTGATAAGGGCATCAAAATTTACGAAGCACCATTAATGGTGGAACCATATTGATACCTCTTTACAATGAAATATCGGAAAAAATACAATAAGTGTCAACATTACAAAGGATGAAAATGAAATAATCAATGGTTCATATAATGAGGCAAAAAGGGACCATTATTTAATGTGATGTTATCAAAGAACAAAAACTATAACAAATTGGAGAAGCTATAATAATGCACATGCAATCAAAGGAAAGGAAGCCATGAAGAATTGACAAAAAAAATTAAAATATAGATGGATGGATAATCAATAGTAGTAGCAAGAGAGAACAGATATAAATAACCATTATTATTATTAGGTTTCATCACATATAAAAGCCTTAGCTACAAACATTTGATGACAAATCCTTTTTATGGGGTGATATGTTATAACTCCATGGGATGTATATATGGGGTTGAATATATAGGTAATGTGGTTACATGAATATTTAATAGGGATAACCCTAATAGGGGACCCACAAGTACAATTGGGGATATGGAGAGATAGGGAATATTATATAGAGAATGTAGTTACAATCATTATAATTAAGGATTCTCTTAATGAATATAATGATTTTTCTCTCTCAGGATTTCACAGTGTGCTTGTTTATTCTCCATGATTTTTGGATTCATTGTGTTAAGGAGGGGTTTATTGATGTTTCGGACCTATGATATGTAGTCCATCTTCATGATAGGTAAGAATATGGATTGCGTATCGTAGGTATGAAACATCGATAAACCCTTCCTTAACACATTGAATCCAGAAATAATGGAGAATAAATATAAGGATTTATTATTTAATTCATCTCTATTATAACTTTAGGATTTATGTTTCACTCTCATATTTGGTGTACATTGGTTTATACTCTATTTTATTAAGCTATTTTATTTACAAAATCCGTAACATGCTTCTTGAAAAACCTCCCACAAAATGCATTGTTCTCCCATGGTCTAGTACTTATATGTATATGTTGATATAAACCTTCCTTCCCATTGTTGGTCTTACTAGAGCAATGGCGTATGCATCCTCTAATGAACCAATCTACATCTTCCTGAATTTGGCACAAGACACATATCTACAAGTTATTATTTTTTTTCTCAAAACCAAAATGGCCTCCAACATCAGAGTTATGGGCCTCTGTTATTAGTTTTTTCCTCTCACCTATATAGGTGTATAACACTTATATATCTTGTTGAGAAATGCATCTTGGAGATGATACTAAATCTTGCTGTCACTTTAATTGATTCTTCATGACTTTGGCCTTGTATCCATGAAATATCTTCATGAAATTGTAATCTTATGTTCTTTCCTCTTTGTATGAATCATGAGTGAAAGGATCCATGTGCACCAAATTAGCTAAATCACTGATATCTATTGAGATATGATTTTAAATCTATGAGGCATTAACCATAAAGATATGGTTTAACACATTATAAGTTGCAAAAAGATGGCATTTAGAGTAGAATATTTTTATTTCCTCTCATGGAAATCCCATATAAAACCTATGCGGCATTAACCGTTTAAAATATATGGGACATTAGCCATTTAAAATCTATGGTTCACTGACCATGAGATCCCTCCAGGCGTTACATTATGGATCAATCGAACTAGATGGAAAAGTTTAGTGTCGGGTCATAATAGTTTAGTCCTACCTATTAAGTTTATAGAGAGATTTAGGATTGATCGCCAATTTGGTGTGTAACTTGTAGTTGTTTGCCTTGCATTGGAAATGCTATGCAACTATAAAACAAAAGTAGAACAGAACATGGAGTAGAATAGAACCTGCTCGAGCAGCAGATGCGGGGGTCTCGCTGCAGAAGGGTGAGATGTTTGGTTGAGAAGCAAATGCAGGGGATGGGCTTCCACAACGGAAGAATGAATAGGGAGAGGCAAGATGCCAATTTTAATTCACCAACATTTACGACAAAGTGACAAGTGCATACCGAGGAAACTGACATGTCATACTTAGTTGGAGATTGGAATGCTTGGAGTTTGAAATGCCAAAAATAGGTACAAAAGTTGAGAGTGGTGTAATGATCAAAGCATAATTATTGGACAAAAATTAATTAGACTAAGGTATAGATTAATTACAATTTGCATTCCCTTGTTGCTACAATTCAACAAACTTGCAACATCTACCGGCTTGGTATAGAGGTAGACCATCATAAAAGAGAAATCCAATTTTTTTAGATATAGAGAAAATACACCAGGAATTTGAGAGGATGGAAGATGTATTGAACTATGAAATGCAGATGGGTGCTAATTCTCATGTAAAGAGAAAAGATTGGCATTCTATGTGTTGACACTAAGGTTTGAGAATGACTAAATCCAAAAAGTTTGCTAAAATGTCCAAAAAAGGAAGAAATTATCACAAAGGAGGTTGAAGAAAAGGTTGACAATTCAAAAACAAGAGGAAAAAACCCACTTATGCAAAGTCCGAAAGCAAATTTGTGAAAAGATTAAACCCCGATCAAGTTTCGGTGGCGGAGATGTCAACAATCCCGATCAACGGCCGATATTGCTTCCCGCATCGCCAAAGTGATCGGCGGCAAATAGATGTGGGTGGTAGCGGACTCAATACCGCCGGGACACGTGTCCAAACCTCATCCTTCCGCATATGTAATATAGCGGTAAAGGAAACCACCATAGCGCCGGGCGGAACCACCAAATATGGAAGCGCGGTGGGGTCAGTACACGTGGCAGGGTGGGACCTGATACGTGGCAGATAGAGCAAGCGTGGCGGGGTCATATCACATGGCGTATACTTTGTAGCAATCGGAGGGCCGATATAAACCTTAGTCAAATCAACGGCCATTGTTTCATCCGCATCTAGGAAGGTGCACACTGGATATGAGGAAGAGCGGTCGCGGAGAATAAACCACTCGAACAGGTGTCAGCAGGTGGCTGATCCGCGCAGAAAATAAACCCGAAAAGAAAACAGCGTTTTGATCGCGGATACCACCAGATGGAATAAAGGGAGGCGAGATCTGACGGTCCAAAACAAAGTCTCGAGATCAATGGTCAGATATGAACCGCATTCATAAAGGTGAATGGAAGTTAATTCAAAAGTCATATAAAACAAAATAGGCTCCACATAACGGCATTCTGCATGTGTCACTATCCAGAAGAGCTCTGAAGACTGGTGGAGATCTGTGATTGCGACAGAAGGCGAAAGGCGGGTACATACAGGTAGGGTCGGGTTACCTGTCTTACTTTTTTAAACAGAATTTTGTTTAAAGAAACGTTTAAATGGAGACTGTGCACGATATAGACGTTTTTAAATCAAAAGAAGCCCTAGAGGATAGAGACGAAGACGTCTACGATACCCTAATTAGGTTTCCAATATCTGATATAAAAATTAGGTTGTGTGAATTGTTAAAGGAAGGGACAGACCCCCACAGAGTTCACCAGTCGTCTTTGATAGCCTTTTGCCCCGACCAAATCCCTTCTTTCCCAGAATTCGTATCATGGTGTGTCGAAAATTACTCCTGGGAAGAGAAAGTCATTCTAAACAGCCAAAAGACCCAAGTCATTTGCGAATTAAAGCCAGCAGAGTTAATTAAAGCCCTAGAAGTAGATTGTTCCCAAACCCTTGACCCTGAGGTTTTCTCTGAAGTCTCCGTTATTGAAAATTATCATCATGTTTCTCAAAATGATAGGGAAATGTTTTTGTCATCGTGTCTCAAGCCAGAGACCAGCATTTCGGAGGTCCCATACCCTATAGATATCAAGCTTTTTAATGAAAATACCCAGTTAGTTTTGACATTATTGGCCGTAGTTCTAGGTTTGGATACGGATTTGTATGTAACCGAGTTTCAATTGAGTTTATTGTACAAAATGAGTACAGTCCAGTCAGGGATTGGTGAAAATCAAATCCCTCGACTTAATTTTGAAGCATTTTTAACAGAAAAGATTCACGACCAGATGGTCAATTTTCCTACTCTCAGACATTTCAGGTTTCAGGCCTTTTTGATGAAAATGATTATGACAGCCAGTCAAGACGAGTTGCAGTTCCCAGAAATCATTTTCACGACTTTACTAGAAAATAACATGTTCAATTACACCAATTACATGCTTTCAGAGATTTATAGAATGATTTTTGGAAAAAATCTGCCTAGAGTACTACCGGAAATGCAGGCATCCATGCAATTGAGTACAGAATACGCAACAGGAGACTGGTTTTTGTCGAAAGACAGTACAGTAATCAGATTATATGGGTTCAGACATAAACCCTATGTGTTACCAGGTTTTCTTACTTTAAGGGTTTTTGCCTTGGAATTCTTAAGACAAAAGTTGATTGTGGAAGATAACAATTTTTTGGTTCACAGACAAGCTACAGAAATTAAATACCCATTCACATTTGGTCCGTTCACAGTAAAGAATAAGAATGCTGTAGTGTATATAGAGAAGTTGTTGACGGATATGAATTTTGAGTCAGATACGGCTATGGAGTATGACTCGTTAAACATCATATCAAAACGAAGAACGGAGCATCGTATCAAGGCCCTGAACCATCAGATTGTCGAAGGAATGTCGGACAGAGCCAATTGGCTAGAATATAATGAAGAAATCATTCCGGATGCATCCGACAAAGAAATGGCATTGATTGACACAACAACAGGGACAGAAAGCGAAATAGATAGTGCATTGGTTGGATCTAAAAGACCCATACAGGACATAATGATCATTGAAGATGAAGAAACAGAAAGAGGTAAAAGATTGAAAATGAATGAACCACAAGAGTTAACAACAATTTCAGAAGAGGCTAAAACAGCTGAAAAAGAAATACCAGAGGTTACAGTTAAAGAGTACAACATTGAAGAAACCCTTGTAGAGGGTGATGTAAATAGACCCCAGAGTATCATGGATGTGTTTGATGAGCATAGTCGAAATAAACAGGAGTCCGCGAAACAAACCAGTCAATTGTTTCCGAAGGTTAGAAGTATATCTGAGACTGATGTAAGCTTATTTACTAGCAGAAATATCAGGGAAAATACCTTGAAATTTTCAGTTGTCACAAAAAATAAGATTTCAGAAATGAATTTAGATTTGTCTAAAATAAATGCCCCGGATAAAATTTTATTGCATAGACAAACTGGAGAAGTCATATATTCAGACTATTTGGGAGCCATATTAAGAGCAGACAAGTTGAAAAGTTCAGTGGATAAATTGAACAATCAATTGAGACAAGAGAAGGCAGAGAATAAGTCTCGACAGCAACAGATTAAAAAATTGCAAGCAGATTTGATAAATAAAGAAGGAGATGCAGCAACCAAACTGCTCAAAGAGAAAGACGATACGATCCAAATGTTGAGAAAAAAATTAAAAATTCCAGACACTGTACTCATCCAAGGAGCAGAATTGACAATATTGGAAAAAGAAAAAGAAGAATTATCTAATGAAGTCAATGATGTTACTGCTAAAATGTTAAAGCTTTCTGATGAAAAAGATCGGTGGGAAAAAGAGAAAATCATTTTAGAAGAACAGTTGGCAGAAGCGAGGAAAAGATTAGCAGGAAGTGGTCAGCAACAAGTACAAACAGACACACAGGAAGATAAAACGGGAGTAGATGATATTTTACAGGCTATGTCCCAGGTAAGCTTAAGGGAAAATGAAATCAAAGAATTGAAGGTTGAAATACAGAAGCTGACAGAAGAGAATGAAATAAAAAATAAAGAAATAAAAACCTTGCAAACAAAGAATCAGGAATTAAGTAATAATAATAAAGGATTAGCAGCTCATGTGACAGGGCAAGCTGCTATGCAAGGTTGTAAACACCTGGTGTGGGACCAAATTATAAAAGAAGTTGAGAAACTAAGACCATATCTGGATTACATAAGAGTCAAAGAAAAGGTGGTCAAAGATGCCTTCGAAAGTTGCAGAGCCGTCAGGGAAAGCTTAAATAAAAAGCCAAAAGACGTAGCCCAGAAAGCAATAACATTTTTAAATAGTCTAACTGAAGCAGACCTGACAGCCATGAATATAACGAACAGAATTTCAGTCATCACATGGGCCAGAAGGATCTTGGGTAAATACTCGCATGTTGAGAATGTTGAAGCTAAAGCTGGAGCAATATGGGAAGAAGTAGTAAAGTTCAAAAAGCAATTTGAAAAATTAGTAAACAAAGGGTTCCCTACTTTTTGGAATGAAAACAATGAATTAATTCCTCCGAATGATTATAAGAGATTGCTGTTTGATATAAGGATGGATCACAGAAAGTTCCACCAGCTTGATCATATGCTTACAGGGAAAATTTTAATGGAGAAAATATCAGAGGATTTTGAAATTTTAAATATGGTAATCTCAACCTGTGGAAACCTTCTTCCTGTTTCTTATGCAGGTCATGTTGAAATGCGAGTCTTGGTGAAGGAAATGACCAACTATGACTTACCCGCGGCCGACCAGTGGACTTATGTGGAAAAATATGGAAGGACAAGATATTCTGTCCATTCATAGAGGCTTTCAAAACTCTCGCCAAGTGGCGAAAAGATGATATTCAAAATTTTTGCCAAGTGGCGAAAAGATGATATTCAAAATTTTTGCCAAGTGGCAAAAAGATACTTTTATTTTAAATTTGTAATATTATTTGGAGACAGTTATCTATTGCTCAAAGATAGTTATCTTTTAAGTTAAAATATTTTCAGTTATTAGTTAAAAGAAGCAGTAATGTCAAGCTTCTTCCAAATTTTGTATAAGAACAATGAGAGTCATTGTTGAGGGGGTTGGAAATTTTTTGAGAGACAGTGTATGTTTGGAGATCTATTTTTTGATAAATAAAAGCAGTACAGTGAAAATACCCATCTTTTGAGACCAGAGATTCATGTGTTGATCAGCTTTACAGTCCGTTTTTTCTTTATCTTTATATGTGCATGTTCACTTCCTTTGTTATATCTTCCATTATGTTTTTCTTCTATATTTAAATGAATGTCTGAAATAATTCGAGATTCATACTGGTTATGCCTCGTTTTATATCATTTAAATATTCACTATTTTCTCCAAAGTTGACAATGGAGAAAAGTTGGAACTTATTATGGTGGAGGAAGGGTTGTTGCAGGTTATGTTATGGTTTTGATAATTGATGTCACTCAACCACATTTGATTGTGGAATATGTTGATGAAGGGGACACACATCCATGGAGGACTACAGATTTGAGGCACACCATAGGTAAATCAAACACCAAAGCATGTGTTAAGAATTATTCATAGTTTATTGAATGTTTTTTTGAGAAAATACTAAGTTTGTTATGTTTGTACAGGTGCAAATGTTTGTTCAACATTTTCTATTGGAGACAAAGTAGATCTTTTACAACATGGAGTGAAGGTGGGTGAGGGATCCATATTCAATACAGAGCATAGTGTTTATAAATGTTTATAAATGACAAGCTTTAAATTCTAACCACTATGCATCCTTTCTTTTTTTTAGACAGAAACAGACTGTTGTGGAGATCCGGCTCGATTGCGATCTTGACCGTAGAGCTTAACAGATAAGCGAATAACACGGCAGTCCAGCAGATATTCCTTGTCAGGGTCTTTTTTGTCTTAAGGGAGATTGCATATTGATTCTCTGTCATTAATAGATAAAATACTCCTGCCCAGGAGCACGGCCCTGTTTGCCTCAGCGTCAGCCTTTCTTTACAATCTTTCCATGAACCTTATTCTCATGTTGACATGTCCAAAAGTTATTCATCTAACGAGTTAAATGATGGTCTCTATGGGATAGGCTATTATGAATCTTTAGGAAATGTGAACTTAAAGAGATTCTTATTATTTTTCTATTGGACCGTTAGCTTTCCTTCTAGCGTAAATATGTGTTCTTATCCTAGAAGAAAATGCTTATGCTAGAAGGAGAGCTAGCAGTCGCTAGCTTTCCTTGATCTTGTGCCATGTGCTTATTTGAAAATAGAGTGCATGGCACAAGCTCAAGGTATAAGCTAGCAACCACCAATCGCCATGGACAATATTTTTCTATTGGAAAGCTAGTGACTGCTTGCTTTCTTTCTAGCATAAGTATGTGTTATTATCCTAGAAGGAAATGCTTATGCTAGAAGGAAAGCTAGCAGTCGCTATCTTTCCTTGATCTTGTGCCATGTGCTTATTTGAAAATAGAGTACATGATACAAGTTCAAAGTATAAGCTAGCAACCACCAATCACCAAGCCCAGGGTTTTTCTATTGGAAAGCTAGCGACTGCTAGCTTTCCTTCTAACATAAGCATGTGTGTCATGCTAAAAGGAAATGCATTTGCTAGAAGGAAAGGTAGCATTCGTTAAAAATAGAGTACATGGCACAAGCTCAAGGTATAAGCTAACAACCACCAATCACCATGGACAGGGTTTTTGTATTGGAAAGCTAGCGACTGTTAGCTTTCCTTCCTGCATAAGCATGTGTGTTTATGATAGAAGGAAATTCTTATGCTACAAGGAAAGCTAGCAGTCGCCAGCTTTCTTTGATCTGTTGCCATGTTCTTATTTCAAAATAGAGCACATGACACAAGCTCAAAGTATAATCTAGCAACCACCAATCACCATGGACAGGATTTTTGTATTGGAAAGCTAGCGACTGCTAGCTTTCCTTCTAGCATAAGTATGTGTTATTATCCTAGAAGGAAATGCTTATGCTAGGAGGAAAGATAGCAGTCGCTAGCTTTCCTTGATCTTGTGCCATGTGTTTATTTCAAAATAGAGCAGATGGCGCAAGCTGAAGGTATAAGCTAGCAACCACCAATCACCACGGACAATGTTATCAATTGGAAAGCTAACGACTGCTAGCTGTCCTTCATGGCTAGAGTTTTTCTATTAGAAAGCTAGCAATTGTTATCTTTCCTTCTAAGCATGTGTGCTTATGCTAGAAGGAAATGCTTATGCTAGAAAGAAAGCTAGCAGTCGCTAGCTTTCCTTTATCTTGTGCCATGTGCTCTATTTTGAAAGAAGAACACGGAACAAGATCAAGGAAAGCTAGCATAAGCATTTCCTTCTGGCATAACCACACATGTCATGTGCTCTATTTTGAAATAAGAACATGGCAACAGATCAAAGAAAGCTGGCGACTGCTAGCTTTCCTTGTAGCATAAGAATTTCCTTCTATCATAAACACATGCTTATGCAAGAAGAAAATCTCAAGGTATAAGCTAGCAACCACCAATCACCATGCCCAGGGTTTATCTATTAGAAAGCTAGCGACTACTAGCTTTCATTTTAGCATAAATGTGTGTGCTTATGCTATAAGGAAATGCTTAGGCTAGAACGAACGCTAGTAGTCTCTAGCATTTCTTGATTTTGTGCCATGTGCTTATTTCAAAATAGAGTACATGGCAGAAGACCAAGGTATAACTTAGCAACCACCAATCACCATGCCTAGGGTTTTTCTTCTGGAAAGCTAATGAGTGCTAGCTTTTCTTCTAGCATAAGCATGTGTGCTTATGCTAGAAGGAAATGCTTATGCTAGAAGGAAAGCTAGAAGTTGCTAAGCTAGGAGTCGCTTATAATTCAAAAAACTTCTATTATGTATTAGTATACTAATAGTGGCTTGGGATTTTGTAGGACTCTAGTTCCATATAGATGTTATTCTTCACTAATCTACAATATAGGTTTAGAAGACACCAAATAACTATTTTCGGGAGTACTTAAAATAGGGATGACTCCAATCAAGGATATTTGAATTTACTTTGAACAATTGATACAAAAAATAAATCTCAGTGAGACATGATTATACAAACTTGCATGATCAATCATGGTTGGATTCCAACCTACTTAATAACTACCTTCAATACTATTACAAGTTCCATGATTATACAAACTTGCATGATCAATCATGGCTGGATTCCAACCTACTTAATAACTACCTTCAATACTATTACAAGTTCTTAAGTATGGAAAATTTTTAGACATTTTTACAAGTTTTTCTAAGAATAGTTTTGTGTTTGTATTAAGATTATATACATTGATAACCAATCTTGTTTTGATTACGCTTTGTAGCTCCATCATAATTTATATGTAAAGTCCCTTTTGGCGGTGGGGACTAAATGGTGGGGAACAAGGTTTAATTTGCACAACAAAATGATGCCATACCCTTTTTAGCTATTACAAGTACATTATTTTTTTGTAGATTGTGTTTTGCCTAAAATATAAGAGCACACTTTACATGGTTTAACCTTAACTACAAATTATAATTCAATTGTGTGTTACAGAATTTGTAGGAGCGACAATGGAAAGTATAATTTTCACAAAAGGGGACTATGTTGACGTCCTGGTTAATGGTCAAGTTATTGGGCTAGGAAAGGTTGAATCTACAGAAGTTGGAACTTATTATGGTGGAGGAAGGGTTGTTGCAGGTTATGTTATGGTTTTGATAATTGATGTCACTCAACCACATTTGATTGTGGAATATGTTGATGAAGGGGAGACACATCCATGGAGGACTACAGATTTGAGGCACACCATAGGTAAATCAAACACCAAAGCATGTGTTAAGAATTATTCATAGTTTATTGAATGTTTTTTTGAGAAAATACTAAGTTTGTTATGTTTGGTGTACAGGTGCAAATGTTTGTTCAACATTTTCTATTGGAGACAAAGTAGATCTTTTACAACATGGAGTGAAGGTGGGTGAGGGCTCCATATTCAATACAGAGCTTGGGAATAAGGTTCATGGAAAGATTGTAAAGAAAGGATGCATAGTGGTTAGAATTGAGAAGGTGTTAGAAAATGATGCTCCTTTACCACATCCAACTGGATTTGAGGAAACACTAGGGGGTGCAATAGAATCTTATGAGATTTGGCCAGAAATAGATTTGAAACCTCATTGTGAAGATCAACCCATAAATATTCCACAAGATAGGGCTGCAAGTATAATTTTCACAAAAGGGGACTATGTTGACCTCCTGGTTAATGGTCAAGTTATTGGGCTAGGAAAGGTTGAATCTACAGAAGTTGGAACTTATTATGGTGGAGGAAGGGTTGTTGCAGGTTATGTTATGGTTTTGATAATTGATGTCACTCAACCACATTTGATTGTGGAATATGTTGAAGGGGACACACATCCATGGAGGACTACAGATTTGAGTCACACCATAGGTAAATCAAATACCAAAGCATGTGTTAAGAATTATTCATACTTTATTGAATGTTTTTTTGAGAAAATACTAAGTTTGTTATGTTTGGTGTACAGGTGCAAATGTTTGTTCAACATTTTCTATTGGAGACAAAGTAGATCTTTTACAACATGGAGTGAAGGTGGGTGAGGGCTCCATATTCAATACAGAGCTTGGGAATAAGGTTCATGGAAAGATTGTAAAGAAAGGATACATAGTGGTTAGAATTGAGAAGGTGTTAAAAAATGATGCTCCTTTACCACATCCAACTGGATTTGAGGAAACACTAGGGGGTGCAATAGAATCTTATGAGATTTGGCCAGAAATAGATTTGAAACCTCATTGTGAAGATCAACCCATAAATATTCCACAAGATAGGGCTGCAAGTATAATTTTCACAAAAGGGGACTATGTTGACCTCCTGGTTAATGGTCAAGTTATTGGGCTAGGAAAGGTTGAATCTACAGAAGTTGGAACTTATTATGGTGGAGGAAGGGTTGTTGCAGGTTATGTTATGGTTTTGATAATTGATGTCACTCAACCACATTTGACTGTGGAATATGTTGATGAAGGGGACACACATCCATGGAGAACTACAGATTTGAGGCACACCATAGGTAAATCAAATACCAAAGCATGTGTTAAGAATTATTCATACTTTATTGAATGTTTTTTTGAGAAAATACTAAGTTTGTTATGTTTGGTGTACAGGTGCAAATGTTTGTTCAACATTTTCTATTGGAGACAAAGTAGATCTTTTACAACATGGAGTGAAGGTGGGTGAGGGCTCCATATTCAATACAGAGCTTGGGAATAAGGTTCATGGAAAGATTGTAAAGAAAGGATGCATAGTGGTTAGAATTGAGAAGGTGTTAAAAAATGATGCTCCTTTACCACATCCAACTGGATTTGAGGAAACACTAGGGGGTGCAATAGAATCTTATGAGATTTGGCCAGAAATAGATTTGAAACCTCATTGTGAAGATCAACCCATAAATATTCCACAAGATAGGGCTGCAAGTATAATTTTCACAAAAGGGGACTATGTTGACCTCCTGGTTAATAGTCAAGTTATTGGGCTAGGAAAGGTTGAATCTACAGAAGTTGGAACTTATTATGGTGGAGGAAGGGTTGTTGCAGGTTATGTTATGGTTTTGATAATTGATGTCACTCAACCACATTTGATTGTGGAATATGTTGATGAAGGGGACACACATCCATGGAGAACTACAGATTTGAGGCACACCATAGGTAAATCAAACACCAAAGCATGTGTTAAGAATTATTCATAGTTTATTGAATGTTTTTTTGAGAAAATACTAAGTTTGTTATGTTTGGTGTACAGGTGCAAATGTTTGTTCAACATTTTCTATTGGAGACAAAGTAGATCTTTTACAACATGGAGTGAAGGTGGGTGAAGGCTCCATATTCAATATAGAGCTTGGGAATAAGGTTCATGGAAAGATTGTAAAGAAAGGATGCATAGTGGTTAGAATTGAGAAGGTGTTAAAAAATGATGCTCCTTTACCACATCCAACTGGATTTGAGGAAACACTAGGGGGTGCAATAGAATCTTATGAGATTTGGCCAGAAATAGATTTGAAACCTCATTGTGAAGATCAACCCATAAATATTCCACAAGATAGGGCTGCATTCACATGTACAAGGGTTTCTCTTACACATGGATGCATAGGAACAATTATGTGCATTGCCAAAGGAATGATAGTTAATGTCCATGAGGATGACATGGTTGTGGGTGAAACACTAGGTGAAGATAACTTTGGTGTTTTTGTGGAAGAGATACATGGGTATTGTGAAAGATGCAAGATTGGGGATAAGTCTATACATGGATTGGTTAGATGGCCAATACATAAATTGGTGGACAACATAGGTGAGATGTTACGGGTCAAGACAAAGTACAAAGAGCCACCCATGGAAATGCTGATATGGGATGTTATAGAGGATACAAGTCCTTTATACCAATGGGATGGGGATCTTTATAATCAAAAAGATCAAGATGTCAATGTTCTTAATGCATCGAGGCCATATAAAAAGATTAAACGAGCTATGACAAGAGAAAAATTTGCAAAACGTCAAACCAAGATAGATAAAGAGAAAGAAGTCCGACTTTTGGCTGCAGATGAATGTTGTAAACAAGATTGTCTTCAACATGTGGATAGGAATGCCATTGCAAATGCTAGAAGGGATATGGAATGCAAAGAGAAAAATGGTATCAGGGAATTTGTATTGAATTCACTTGTTTCAAACACTATCATGTCAATGAGCCATGGCCATGGCCTACCTCCTATTACTAGAAAAGTAAAGGACATGAGATTTGATGGTAATGTTATTTGTAAGAAAGCATGGTACAAGATACATAAGATTCCTCAAAGCACCTTCTATAGCTACCAACATAATTTTGAACAAGGACATATGGAATCCATTCATGGTAACACCAATAGATGTAAAGCACGTGCACAAACTGTGGCGGCCATAGAAATACTGCATAAAATTGTAATGGACAATTCAGATTTTTCGCCAAACCAAACACGTCAAGTCGAAGCAGATGGAACTTCTTCTCCTCTAAGATTGTTGCCTTCGACTTACACACAAAGCTCTTTGTTAAAAGAGATCAATGTGGGTTTGGAAAAGCTCAATTGTCCATTATTATCACAACCAACAATGAGCAAGATTTGGAACACTCATTTTCGAGACGTGGCATTCTCAAAGAACACCAACTTCAGTAAATGTGGTGAATGTATTGTGTTGAAAGCACAAATGAAGTCAGCAACTACAAAAGAGTTGGAAGAAACGGCACGCGCTAGATTGAACAAACATAACAAGATCGTTATGTGCGGAAGACATTGCTACTATGCCCACAGAATCATGTCAGAGAGGTTTCCAAAGGAGTATTTGAGTATTATCCATGATAAAATGGATAAAACAAAGACTTCAATTCCAAGGCTACGCGTCAAATCAAAATCTATTTTAGGAATAAACTTGGGTTTGTCATTGACAGGTATGCTAACACATGGGCATAAGACAGGAGGTTTTGGTCATTTCTCCCTACCATTTGTACATATGGGATCACAATTTACCATTACATCACTTGCTAAGTGCTTTAGGGACCTTGAAGACCCACATCTTGATATGTATGGTGATCTTCTTTATGAGAGTGGAAGTTCAAGAAGCCCACTTTCAAATGCATTACTTGACACCTCTATTTACTCAAAATGTAGAGTGTACAAGGATGAATTTTTATCTCATGGAAGATTAGAAAATCAAGATATCGATTTTAAACCTCTTCCTCCACATTTATTGTTACAATTGGATAATGCAGCAAGTGATAATAAAAACCGTTATCTTTTCATGTTTCTATCACTTCTCACTGCACTTCGTGTCTTCATCACTATTGAGGTTGGGTTCTTGCTCGTGGGACACACCCATGAAGACATAGACGGGACCTATGGGAGAATGTCTTCCAGCTTGAAAAGTAAAGATATATATTCTCTACCTGAGATGATGGATACATATCGCAAAATTGAAGAAAAAAAAGTGTTTCCACCTAAACTGATTGATAAGGTGTATGACTTCAAAAGCTTCCTTAATGGATACATCAAGGAAGGAAAAAATGCACTAGTTGGACATCTTAATGTTCAGTACTTCCAATTTCTTGTACTCAATGATGTTCCGGTATTAAGATATAAAGAATCCATAAGAGATGTTGAGTGGTTAGAACCAGTTGAGTTATGGAATACAGACGATGAAGGTCGATCTAAACTGCCCATAGGGAAGCCATCTTTCTTACATCCCAAAGAGAATGAAATCTATTTAAAAGAACTAAAAGAAGGAATAACATCATACATAAAAATGTGGAAAGACACAATGGGTGGTGAGGAATTGCCAATTGTTACACCAGAATGGAAAAATAAGGTAGAGTATTGGGAAAGAGTTCTTGATACTTTATATGAAGATTACAATGATCATGATTCATCTTCTGAGGATTTCTGGCCCAAGACAAGGCAAACTCCAGATGTTGGTCGTAATGCGCTTCATGCAATCTCAAATATTATGGATGGGGATTTTGATACTATGACAGGTGAACCCGTGTATGTTGGACCCAAGTGCAATAAGCCAAAGACAACATTCAACCCTATTAATGATGTTGAGAAAGGAAAGATGTTGCTAGTTAGATCAGGAAACGAGGAAGAAGGGGAGATGATTTGGATGGCAAAAGCCACCTCAAATATATTTCAAGATGATGAAAGTGATACTCTTCATGTTAAAGTTGATTGGTGGAAGCCCGGTTCAGGGAAATACAATGGAAAAGTATTAGAGGAATATTGGGTACCAAATCCTGATGACATAGAGCTTGGATCTATTCCAATTGATACCATAGTTTGGGCATGGATGGCTAAGAAAGAACATTGCAAGAAGGCCAAGATAAATAAACATGGTGTACATGCTGTCCTTGACCTACTTGAACGAATAACATGAGATTAGGTGGAGATGATTCATGGATGTAATTATGTTCTTTGGAGGACCAATTAATATATGAAGAAACATTTTTCAATTTTTCTTGTATATTGAATATTTTCTTCAAATTTATTTGGGGAGTTTTATATTATTTGGTACAAATATGAAAATTTTGTTTAAATTGCAATGTATTCATGTGACGATACATCATGCAAATTACATGACACCATGAAATATTAAACTTTAAATGATTTGTTTATATTAACATAACTTCTCCCATAACTTGGATAATCAAGTCCAATAATGCACTTAAAATCAATATCTTCTAGTTTTGGCCTATTAAAACTATACTGGAGTCAATTTGGCATATTAAAACTATATTGGAGTTAATTAGCATTGTTTTCAATGTAATACGTTCAAACACCAAACAATATCTAACATGGAAATTACAAATTCCAATGCTTTGTCTAGATCGACATAACTTCTCACTCCATCAAACTTGGATAATCAAGTTCAATAATACATTTAAAAGCATCATCTTCTAGATACGATCTATTAAAACGATAATGTTGGGCTAGCTAATTGGTATTCTTTTCAATATAATACATTCAAACACTTCATGAATGTATATTATAATAAAATAAATTAAACTGTACTAGTTTGTTTCTATTCCAATTCATAACAAAATTATTTATTTTGATCATTAAAAAACACGCCTTGACTTATTAAATATTTTCTTTTGACATCTGTAAAATGTTTCCAATAAAAATTACCAATAAAAGTTCATAATAATTTGATTTTGATTGTTTTTTCTTTTGACAGTAACATAGGGGTAGATTGTATTAGTGCTGGTATTGAGCAACCAAATGCTAATTACATAGAGTTCCCAGATACAGTACACCTCCATAGAAGTACAGCGAGCTTACAGAGATCGCCCAAAACTTGGCAGGGCTCCAGTACTCCCAAATGCCAGATTTTATTTAGCTATAACAGAGGAGAAAGGCGTATTATACTGCTGGAGCGATATTCATTTTTCTAGCTTAGCTTTCAGAGTGGTGACTTCAGCTTCAAGTGCTGCGATCCTATGGCCGAAGTTTCCATGAGTGTTCGCAGCATCCTTGAAACCAGTTCGCGTCTCATCTTTCATATCATCCATTTGTTCGGAGAAGTCTGCCCGGAGTTGCATGAGTTCTTTGTTCAACAGGTCCCAGGTTTGCTCTCCTGCCTTGGAGAGCGCCTCTAACTTTGCTTTCTGGTCATCGTGCTTTGCCCTCAGACGCCCCAGGGCAGTTTCCAGGGCTCCAATCCGTTCTTCCGCTGTGAATCCGGAGCTCGAAGAGCTGTTCGACGCCATCTAGTTCAGGAGCACACCGCGAACCTTGATCTGAGCTCGGACTTGACAGAGGGAACTCGAAATGCTTGATACCTTAAGCCTATTAGCAGAGCTCGCTGATAGAGAGGAATGAGTTCGAGACAGGGGAGGAGCTCCTTTAAGAGCATACAGGGAGACTCCCGAGGGCGCAAGGACCTGTCTCTGAGCTGTGGTGCAGGGAATCTCTGCATTCGCATGAAAAACGTGTTTTGGGAAGCCAAAGAGCATGCTGTGAGAAGATACAGGATCCCCTGCAGCTATGGGATGTCACATCGCTGACGCGAGCCATCTATGCTTAATATGCCTTGAGCCAGCTCGACCCCTTTGTTTGCTTCCATGTCTGCTTGCTTATTCAGCACCCGAAGCACATGGTAAAATCTGATTTTTTGGAAATGTTTGCTCACCTGAAGAATTCTTTGAAATATATGGCGCAGTTTGACATTCGGAGGGGTCTTCTTGGTTATGAGGGCTCTGATCAGAATCCTAGAGTCCCCAAAGACTGTTAAATTGCTAATTCCTTGATCACGCGCAATATTTAATCCTTGCCAAAGACTGCAGAATTCAGCAGTGTTATTCATAATAAAAATTCATAATAATTTGATTTTGATTGTTAAATGACACACAGATACTTATAAAAAAAATTGATTGTTAAATGCACTTTTAATAAGTTTAGTGGGTTTTCACTTTTGTATTTGTAAGAAACAAAAATGTACTTCAATGTTTCTATTCTAATTCATTGATTTCAAATGTAGTCCAGTAAAGCACTTACAAGCAACATATTATAGACTGTCCATAAAAACTTTATTATGGGAATAGCTAATTAATGTTTTTTAATGTAATATGTTCAGACATTTCAAAAATAAATACTGGACATACAACATATTATAGACTTTGTCTATAAAAACTTTACTATGGGAGTAGCTAGTTAATGTTTTTTCAATGTAATATGTTCAAACATTTCAAAAATAAACGCTGGACACTTACAATAACTCGAATGGGTTTTCCCTCTTTCTTCATGTATTTGAAAAAAAACCAATTGTACCATAAAATTTATATTCTAATTAATAATTTTTTTTGACCTTAATCGGTATACTTAGACTTTATCCAATACAATATTTTCTCTTGTTGGCTCTAAAATAGTGCCAACCACATATCATAATATATAGTAGTATTGAATAATGAATATTTCTTTAAATGTTAGATGATTATATTTATATTATAAAAAGGAATCTAGGCTTAACCAATCAACATAATCCAAAGTAATAATTGATAGTTAACAATGTCCAAAACATGTAGAAACTTGTGGGCTCATAATAATCCCATAAAATGAAGGGAATAAGTGAAGTGCCTAAGTATCTGTTGTGCTATATACTTGACAAAAATGTCCTCAGGCATACAATAGACAATACATATAAAGGGAAGAAAATAAAATAGAGTACGACCTAATTTTCGATGTTGTTGCTCGTAGATATGTTATTGATTATTTTTCTAGTCAATATTCTAAAGATTATTAGGGGTAGTGTCATCATCCACAAGTACAATATTACAATGACTACAGGAGCTAATACGTATTCATGGTATTAGAGGTTTCACCTAATTCCTAGACATTTCCAGTTCTCGTTGTCTCTTGAAGTTGAGCAAAACCCCCCATGTTCTAGCCATCCATTATCAAGATTGAGAATTACTAAGTTATTATGCCAATACATAAATTTGTTATAGTAACAAACACATTGACTGTTATGTCATTAAATAGCTTTCTAGGTCACTTTAAAATGGCGACAATCTCTTACTAATATGGTAATTCAACACATGTACAATATATGCTTTATCAAATTATAAATAAAATGGTTAATACTTTCAACATACAAATAATGCCATTAGATAAATTAATAGGAAAGAAATATTAATACAAATTACAAATTATAATAATAAAATAATGTAAAGAATCTAAGTTTAAGCATAGGAAGATATGCTTCAAATTAATATAAATTTGATTTTATATAGCTTATAATGATAATATTGTAAAAAAAATGGTGAATATATAGATTGAAAATGGTAAATTAATGATAATGATAATATTGTAATAATAATGTAGATTGATTTTATATATATTGTAAGGAATCTAAGATTAATATTCGGAAGATATGCTTCAACTTTATATAAATTTGATTTTATATAGCTTATATTGATAATATTATAAAAAAATTGTGAATATAAAGATTGAAATGAGTGAATTAAGTAATTTTTTGGTTTTTCATTTTTCGAAAACTCAATCTTGTTGAAGTTCTAAATTCTAGATCCCTTGTATAATTCCAAATTTAATGAAATATGTGTTATTTTCTTGAAGGGTCCTTAAATATGAATGAAAAGAAGATCCAAGGGTCCCTCAGCATTCTCCATGACACTCAAGCATTGGTGTCAAATTCTTGTTGGAGAGCTACTTCATTGGAGGAAACATCCTTCCTTGAATACATGGAGAAGATTCAAAGAGTAATGTGCCACATCAAAGGTAATTTCATGTCTTTGATTTTTGATAGAAACCATTTTTTTGAGCTTAATGAATTGTTACATGATGCATACTTGAAGAATAATGAGGATAATCATAAGCTCACAATTCAAAATGAGCAACTTCTTGAAAAGTTGCAAGATACTTGTTTTTCCTCGTATGTTTCAGATTGTCAAATGGTAGATTGTTTGGAGGATTCTCATGACATGGTGGATCATGAGAAATGTGAAAATTTGAATGTTCTTGATGTGTTTAAAGATGAACTTGAAGAGATCCAAACACTTGATGTGGTGGAAGAGGAATTTGAATTGTCTCTTGATGAAGGTTATGCAATTTTTAAAGAAGAGCATGATTCCTCTACATTGGAACCAAACTATGACATTTAGAGTTCACACTTTTGAAGGAGCTGCACAATACTACCCATATGAATCCTTCCCATGATGAAACTTCTATACTTTTTTATCATTTGAGTGATTTGGTTCATTCTCCTACATCCTACAATTCCATGTTTTGCAACATTAGTCTCAATGAAGTATGGGTGAAAGGGTTCTTTTTGATGGTGCCACATGAGGAGTATGGAACTCCTAGATTTACTTTTTATGATGATATGGTTGGAGCACATTCTTATTCACATTTGCAGCAGCATCATTTGTTACTTTATGATGATGGACATCTACATGGATGCACCTATGATATGCATTTGAGTCACTTGAAGACTCATGGTTTTTCTTGCTCAACACTTGATTCATTTGATGTTGGAGGAACTTCATCCAACACTTGGGTGAATAGATTTACGATTGGAGAACATTTTTGTTGGAATCCACATACTTTGTTATATCTTTATGATGATCATATTCAAGGATGTATGGGTGAGACTTCTTTGAGTCATTTGAAGTCTCGTTTTTTCTGCTCATTATTTGGTTCAGATTTTAGTGGAGATTCTTCATTCACTTCTTGGATGAAAGAATACATGGATGAATATTTTGATGCATATCACATCCTTTTGGAGAAGCTTTATAGGACATGGGATCCTCACCTATGTCATTGGAGCAGATTTGATTGGTCAATTGAAGCTTGTATGCACTTGGAAAATGGTGGTCTACTTGCTTGGAGGTATAAGCACTTTCATGACTCTTTGATTAAGCATATCCTTGATGTACATTTTCATTATGTTGTTATGTACTTTGATGATATATATTTGGTACTCATGATGTTTGGAAGAATGCATACAAGAAAATGGGATCCAGAAATTCTCTTATATAATGGTGTGGGTTGGAGAGCACTCTTAATTGTTGGGGTGCAATACAAGCAATGGGACCCTGGAATAATTTTTGTCTCATTGGTTTCATTTTTTTGGGGGAAGAAAGCAGTATGGGAGATGGATTCCCCACTTAATAAAGTGATTTTAATCATAGTAGTGCAACAGCAAGCATGGTGGTTCCTCTCTAAGGTTGGGAAATTCAATGGCAACTTCAAAGAATTATACAAAAAGCAGGTTCTTCAACACCCATGTTTAAAATTGCTTAAGGACAAGCAATATTGGGAAGGGAGGATTTGTAATGTCCCAAATTTGGCATTGGGTCACAATGGCCTAATCACATTGTCCCTGTTCAGTAGAGTTTGTAAAATTGATGCTAAAGTTCAAATAATTGCCAAGGAGAAAAATTACTAGTTTCCTAGGTTTGGGGTGGAAGCTTTGGGATTTGGAATAATGGGGATAATAAATGATGTTTGAACATTAGAATGGAATAAATATTTAATAAAGGACCTAAATAAATATATACAAGTGAAAATCAAAGTGGCATTTGATCATGAAGACACATGGAGGAAGTGGGACCCACATATGGCTAGATTTCCCCACTACACTTGGCATCATTCTCTCACCAATTCGAATTCAAGGTGAATGGTAACATACTTTGGGGAGTCCAAAAGGTATTATTCATGGTATGACTCATCCAAGGTCGAAATATAGAGGAAGAGTAACTCCCATGGAAGAGGAAGAGGCAATTTGGAGCTAGTGAGACACTTGGGCTAGATTCCCTAGCTCTATGACAACAATGATGAAGATGCTATGACACCTATGACACAAATCAGACCTGAAGGATGACATATGACATATATGACATGTCAGGGCTAAAAATAGACTCCAAGAGGGTTCTCAAGGGTGTTAGGGAAGCTAAGATGCTTCCACATGTGATTTGGTGGAAGTGGGAGACTAGGAATTGTTGTACAAGTGACGTTCTTTGGAATCTCTTCCCAACTTGAGTTGGAATGAGTCTCTTGGAAGGAATTCGACCCATTGAGGACATTAGAACTTTATAAATGTCAATAAAAAATAATGAAACCATATTTTGATCATTTGTAGAATTTGCAATTGCATTTGTGAAGAGGGAGAGCTAGTGGATGACTAGTTTCTTGCCTTAGCCAATTTCGAGGGTGAAAGATTCCCATCCAAGTTGGTAATTGGAAAGGCCATTCAGACCTTTCATTTGGAGCTTTAATGGAGTATTTATTTGTAGGTGTAAGTTACAGGGAAGCTCATGGTTTCTTCTATTGCAGCTCACTCCTTCAACCATTTCCAATTTTGATGGCATATTCTTTATCCTTGAGGGAGGGCATTTTTGGTGAGCTATTGTACTCTTTGGGAAAGATTTTAATGCCCCATTTCTTTTGTAATATGAAGTAAATACTCTGTTCTTCATCTCCAGAAAGTTTCAGGTCGAAATTCCAAGTATAAATGTATAAATCGCAATTTTAATGAAAGAACAGTGTCATTTCCCCACTACCTTGTTGTGAATCAATGTAATGCTAATGATTTCGAATGAATGGATGATTCTATGATATATTTGTGATCAATATACTACCATGGATTTATTCTACAAGTTTCATGTACTGTACATGAGCATTTGAATCATTTTTACTCAGTTTAGTTGTATTGGGAGGTGAAATAGTGACATTTCCCCAAGGGTCGAATTGGGGATTTTTGCAGTTGAATGGGAGAGGGTGAGAACAGTTGTAATAATCCATTAATGGTGCATATGAGACTTTAATAAAATAATTAACACATTACATACCTCTTTTCATAAATTGGAGTGGGTTTGGAGGAATTTGGGAAGCCATTTTCAGTACTTACCCCAGGGGGATTTGAACCTCAAAGTACTAGTAAAATTGCATAATTGGTCCAGAATCTTAATAGAGTTTTCAGAGGTCTTTTGGTGGCCATATGTCATGAATAAAAATCATATTCAATTTCTAATATCATTCATACACCTTCCTTGAATATTTGAAGGCATTTGGAGTCAATTTGAGACCTAGAGACCAATACTAGTCAAAGGAAAATCACTAGTAAAGTTACCTACATTGATCAGAATTGAAAGAGGATTTGCAGAAGTATTTTAAAGGTCCAAAGACATCCCTGAAACAAATATTTATGTTCTAATATCATTCATATACCTTCTCAGAAGATTTGGGATTATTTAGGGCAAATTTGAGACCTAGAGATCAAAACTAGTCAAACATCGAACTAGGGAAAAAAAGTGGAAAATTGCAATTTTAATAAAATTCCTAATAAGGGACATTACAAGTGAAGTTGTGAAATTATCATACAAGCAATTTTTTGTAATTGGAATAAAATCCTCCTCACATTCACTAGTTCTGTTACAACGTAATTTTCCACCTTGTGAGTATCAACATTATTTGGCCTGTAGGATCCATTTCACTGACTCAGATCCACTTTATATCCTTTAGACACTATTTTTCCCTATTTTTTCCCTTGTACGCTAGTTGCATCATTATAGTGGGCGTACCCGCGAGTTGCATCACTTATATCCCGTGGGTAGCATGTAAAATGGTAAAAATCACTAGTTTATTACTTTTTACTCCCAAAAAGCGGTTATTGGGTGACCTTTGACCCTCCATCTGCCCAAGAAACGCCTCGATGTGTCATTTCACTTACCTTTGAGAGGACTATATATTGAGCACATATGGCTTATGGACGGAAAGGAAAAAGAAGATCAAGAGAACTCTAGTGGATTTTTTCTCTATCTTGAGTCTACAATCATTGATCCTTGTAGTTGTGAACCCCTTATGTTCACCTTCTAAACTCCTACCATAGTTTGAGTTTGCCATTCATGGAGGATTGAAGTGGTGGAGGTGCAAGTGGATTGATCCAGATCTTGGTTCAGATTGGTTTTCGGCAAGAGGTCGTATCACATTGTACTTCTTCTTGTTTATTAATAGAAATACTCATATTCTCGTCCATTAATGTTGTGAATGTTGTTTATTCTACATTGGGTTGCATTTACTTATAATATCATGGACCATTACTATTGATGATGTTAATGTCATTTATATATTATATGTACTTGTTGTATATCGGCTGTCAAGACTAATTTGTAGATTCAAGTGCATGGATTGAAAGCTCCAACGGGGATCTACATCAAACATTGGATCGAGGTTGGTTACATTCTCTATTATCTTAGCATTGTCATTTATATAGCATAGTTCTGAGAATTGAGTTAATTTCTGGTAGTCATCTGTCTGTTGTGGTCTACCCCAAGCCATAGTGAGTTTTCTCCAATACAGAAATGGCGAATCCACTAGGAAAACATCCATGTTTGGGGATTTTTTGAGCATTAGTCCTTAATTAGAGTTGTTGTTTGTCGAAGCTTTGTGTCACTGATTGGCCGTTGAGATACACTATAGAAAACTTGTTTTTTTCTGAGCCATTGGACTCTTTATTTGCCCATTTTCCTTTCCTTACCCGTGGGCTAGCTTTTCTCTGCCTGCGTACACCCGCCTTTGTTTACTCTACTGCTCGCGGGTACTCATGGGTTTTCCTTCGACAGTAGCATACAACTCTGGATTTGGTTGATTTATGACTTTTGGTTGTTGCTGGGTTGGCTTTGGATGATCCTGAGTCTTTGTTGGCCTGTTTCTTGACTGTTCCATGCCTTGGTTGTGACTAGAACTCTTATTTTCTCTTGGTTGAGCCTTGTTGGTTTTTTCCTTTTGAGCTCATTCCTTTGGCTGAGTCTTACTGTTTGGTGTCTGTCAAGTTGTCTTAGTGATCTCCTTAGCATATCAGTGACTAGATAATAGTATTTTGCTTGCATTTTTCATTTCTTTATATTGAAAAATACAAAAAAATATACATATAGTTTTGCATTTTCCTTTCTCTTATAAGAGAAAATACAAGAAAAAATTTACTTTCATGTACTGCATCTTGCATTGAGTGCTTGCTGCCTTCATTTAGGTTCTGCTTGTGCATCGAAAATATAAAAGGATTGCATTTTTATTTCGAAACTGTTGGGTTGATTTTGCATGTTAGTGACATTGTTTTATTAGATATATGAGTCTAGGATTTGACGATTTTGCATACAATTGAGTCATACACATCACTAGTTTCACGACCATATACCTTGAGTAACCACGACCACTAAAATTAACGCTTAATCTTAAAATTGATTAGACTGATTTTATTTATAGGGTACACCAACTAGCATAGGTTTAGAGTCTTGGAATAGATCATTGTGAGTTAACAATCGAAGACTGCTAGACGAAACATTAGGTGTCTGACCAGGGAGTGGAGGAATCCATGGTATATATCGGTGTTCTCATAAAGCTCTACTCAAACCAGAGTTAAGCACGAGGTCATGGGAGGTTGGTTGAAGGGATATCCCTCTGATACCAGCTGAATGTGGAAGAAATTTCCAAGATTTGTTTGTATCTAGGGACTCTTGGGGGATTTGACCCTCATTGAGTTTCGGGCTTCAGTTACCCTACCCATATGATAGATCCCACCTGTGACTGTCCCCCTGAGCATTGGTTATATTGCAGTGACCATAGTTGCCTTACCTAGGTATCGCATAGGGTACTTGCAGTGGTTATGCTGTTTGTGTCCTGAGTCAGATAGGGATTGGACAACACAGTTGTTTGTTGCCTAGGGTTACAGCCCTTTGCATGCAATGAAGCCTGGGTGTCTCTATAACTGATTTTGTTACCTCCGGCTATAGTTTGGGAGTCTCAAGCCTCTCCTAGGTGAGACATACCAGCTCTAGTGTTGGGAGCTCATTTAGCCACTCTATTTGTCTGCTCTTGGTTGTAGTTTCTTTAGGTGTGTGCTTTTGATTTACTATTTTTGATCGATAGTTGGCCATTAGGAGACGTTGTGATTTGATATTCTCTCCAGAGATATCGTGGCATGGATTCCTACTCTCTGCTGATCCCATCGGTTAGCTGGTTTAGAACCGACCGAACTTTCACGCCGTGTAGCTCGAGGATGCTGACGGGCTCCCTTTGAGTCTTCGGATTCTTACGAGACATACGCCATTGAATTGATGATGGATGCACACTTTGACATTGTAGAAATCCCCAAGATTCCATCAGGTGGAGTCGAACACACTTCAGAAACCCCCACACCTTGAGAGTTCTGGGGGGGTGATCCACTTGAGACTCAACCTGGTTTGATTTGGCTGAATTCACTCGAGAATGATCCGTTCGATCCTTCGAATCCGAATAATTATCTTTATGGGATGCAAACCTTACATGATGACGAAGATCCCGCTATCAACGTTAACCCGTTCTCATATAGTATGCCTGGTTTCAACACAGTTGATCCTCCCACTGCTTTTGGTAGTCATGCTGGCACTAGTCATGGTGTTAGCAACAATGCACCCACTGGGGGAAATACCCTCGCTGGGGGCACCATGTTGTCCAATCACACACATAATACAGGGACTAGTCATAATCCTCCTAACAATGCTAATGTTGGAAGAAGACTGCCTCCTGGGACTACCCAACCTAATAGGAACACTTTTCGAAACATGACTCGCCATCCACCACCTAACACACATATCATTACTCGTCAACCCAGAACCACTTTCGCGAATGTTAATGCTCCTCCTAACCACGGGGGTGGACATATACCACACACTTTTGCGTCCACCACCGCTACTAGTAATGCTAATGTAGGAGGTGGGAATATATATTATCTTCATGGTCATAATGCCAACATTCCTGCTATTAGTAACACCAACGTTGGGGTTGGGAACACTTCTCATGCTTATGGTCACCACACGATTGCTCATGCTAATCCTAATGCTGGGGGTGGGAACATACCTCACCATTATGGTCATTACAACTCAGTTCCCACTACGAATATTACGTATATGCCTCATACTTATGGTGGCAACCCTTACTACAACACAGTCAGTGCTAGCCACCAGTTCAACCCACCTCAATATGGTTCCCAAAATACTTATATACTTGCTTACTCTCATATGGGTCAGGTCGAGGGAGGTCATCAACCTTATGGCCATGGTCAAGCTTATGGTCTGCCACATCCTCATTATCAACAATTTAATACTCATGGTCAAGCTTTTGTTCCACCTTATAATTCGGTTCCGTTCAACCAACCTTTTATGGGAGCTTATAATCAAGCTTATAAGATTTCCAACCACAGCTCCCGTTCCTTACACATTTGAATCTTCTGCATCTTTCAAAGCTCACGAATGATCCGGTGTGTCACGACCCTAATTGGCCTCCGGTCCATACCAAGCTCCCTTTGGACATTCCTAAGTTTGAGGGAAAAGGTGGTGAGGACCCGGGGGATCATGTCACAACGTTTCACCTTTGGTGTTCTTCCAACTCGTTGAATCATGATTCCGTTAGATTACGACTATTTCAACTCACACTCACGGGGGCAGCTGCGATGTGGTATGTTGAGTTTCCTGGGAACACTTATAGGGGATTCAATGAGATCGCTTTGGTTTTCCTGGATAATTTCCAGTTGCCGGTTCGCTATGATACTGGTACTGAAATTTTGTCTACCTTCCGTCAGAATAAAGCCACACATATTTCTGATCATGTTCAAGAGTGACGTCGACAGAAGAGATTAGTGAAAGCCAACATTCCTCCAGAATTTATGTTGGAATGGTTCCTCAAGTCCTTACTCCCATACATTGCTAAGGATGTTTTGATGTCCGACATTGTGACTGAGGAACAAGCCATCTTGAAAGTCCAGCAGTTAGACCTACTATACTCTCAGTCTGGCATTTTATATGACATTATTCCTGATGCACCGAGAACACACCATGAGCCCAAGTTAGTTCCTGGACCACATGCCGATGGCATCATAGGATCCGCAAGTAATCGCCATGTATATTTGGTGGCTAATCAAATGCAAAATTTGTTGCTAAACCAATCTACTCCCGGATAGGTTCACACCTTGTCCACTTCCACCCTGTCGTCTGATCTACACAATGTGCAATCAACGAAACCGTCAGGTAACCAGTAACCTGGTGGTAAGAAAAAGGGGAGAAACAACCATAGGGGTGGAAACAATGGGAATAACAATAACAACAATCACAATACTCCTCGTAAAGAGAATGCCAACCCTCTTCGCGAACGCGAAAATGCTGGTGAGGACCATAAACATAAGCGTAAGGTGAAGTTTCCTTGCAAGCTGTATGGGGAATACCATCTTACTCACTTATGTCCTTGAATTGAAGAAGCATTGAATCATTTGGCACAGAGCCCAGCTGTGTTGAAGGATCCCCTTCCTCATCATCAAAACATGGCTTCACATGCTCCCACCACTGGTTATGGACCTACTGAGATGGCAACGTCTTCAACCAATACTAGTGGTTATGGATGTGTGAATATGGTTCAATCGAAGGTTAGTGTTGCCACTCCTCAACGTGATTATGGTGCACCACAACCTAATATGGGGAGTGAGCTTCCCGCTCCTCCTAAAAATTCCTTGCATATCGATAATCCCTCTAATATGTCGCGGATACCGAAAGGTTTTCTTAAGCGCTCTACGCATAATCCTAATGCTCGATCCGCCCATAACTACTCAATTGTGGAAGATTTGGGTCAAACTCCGTGTGCCATGTCGGCTCTTGAAGTCTTGCAGGCTTGTCCTTCTCAAAAGCATGCCCTTTTGAGTGCATTAGGAGTTCAGGATGGGGGAAGTCCCAGTGTTATCAATTTCGATACTATTGATGTTCAACCTCACTTACCTTACCACATGGTTTTTCAAATCTAGGTGGCACGCCTTCAGAATTTTGTCAAATGTACTATGGTTGACGAAGGTGCTTCCACGTCAGTAATGTTGTTAACTTGTTGGAAATCTCTTGGCTCTCCTCCTCTACTTGCGTCTAGAACCACGCTCACTGCATTTGATGGTCAGTCATTTAAGCCGCATGGAATTATCCCTTCCCTTGTTGTCTGCTTGGGAGGTAAATATGTGCCTATTGAAGTCGAGGTGGTTGATGCGCCCATCGAATACAACCTTTTACGGGGTCATAATTGGATGTACACTATGAAGGTTGTCGCGTCCACTATATTCAAAGTTATCTGCTTTCCTCATGAAGGAAAGATAGTGACCATCGATCACCTAGATTTCGTTAACACTCCTTCCATAGTATCCATGGGATCCATAGTCCCACAAGTTACTGATTCTCAGCTGGAAACTGGGAACATAGGTGTTGGTATGTATCCTTCATTGATGGGAACTTATAGTTTTCCTGCACCTGTGAACTTCACCGGAATCATTTCCGATGATGTGTCTCCTCCTTTGCATAGTATGCCATTCTGGACTTCCTAATTTAATGATCCATGGACTTTACCATCCACGAGTATGTCTGGAGATGTTACGCACGTCGGTATGTCTATGCCACTGTCTGTAGTTGAGCTTGCTTACCAGCATATTCAACAAGCCACTACAGAACCGGATCTCTCTTCTTCCCAGACAGTCGAAGAAGATCCCGTAACGCTGTCAGTTTGGGCATCCAACTCATCTTGTTCACACAACTGCCTTGATGATACTTTGCCTTCTGATGAATCCATTATGGAGTCCATGTGTGGTTGTGAGAAGCCTTGCGAGGATATGCACCATCTCTCTTATTTCCTTCCCAGCCTCGAGCTCACCGAACAGGAAGAGTTTAGGATGACTCTAGCAGAGATGGTTGGTCACCCTGTGGCTCTTTTAGGGTCGCGTGATATTTCTTGGGAGTGGAATATGGCAAATATTTCCCCAACTATGTCGATCAACATCTCTTGTACTCCCGGAAAAGTGGAGAATATCTACATTGGTGCAGATTGCACTCCTGAGGAGATTTCTATTTACACTGATTTGTTTAGAGAACTCCAGGAAGCTTTCGCCTCATCATATGAGGAGATGCCAGGAATAGATCCCCGCATTGTTGAACATGAGATTAGAACGTATACCAACGCTAAACCAGTTCGACAATGCCTACGTGTTGTGAACCCTAGGAAGGAATCCGCTATCAAGGTAGAGGTGGAGAAACTGCTCAAAGCTGGTTTCATCTACCCCGTTCTGTAATGTCCCTTGTTAGGAATTTTATGAAAATGACAAATTTTCACATTTTTCCCTGGTTAGACCTTTGACTAGTTTTGAGCTCTAGGTCCCCAAATTGCTCCAGTTGCTCCCAAATATTCTGAGAAGGTATATGGATTATTTTATAACATAAATATGTGTTTCAGGGATTCTTTTGGACCTTTAAAATAATTCTGCAAATCCTCTTTCAATTCTGACCAATGTAGTGAACTTTACTAGTAATTTCTCTTTGACTAGTATTGGTCTCTAGGTCTCAAATTGACTCCAAATGCCTTCAAATATTCAAGGAAGGTGTATGAATGATATTAAGACTTGAATATAATGCTCAAGGATGAGATATGGCCACCAAAATACCTCTTAAAACTCTCTTAAGATTCTGTACCAAGTATGCAATTTTACTAGTAGTTTGGTGTTCAAATCCCCTTGGGGTAAGTACTGAAAATGGCTTCCCAAATGCCTCCAAACCCACTCAAATTTATGAATAGAGGTAGGGAATGTATTAAGGATGTTATTAAGGTATCATGTGCATCATTAATTAATTATTATCTCTATTCCAACCCTCTCCCATTCAGCTGCAAAAATCACCAATTCAACCCGTGGGGAAATGGCACTATTTCTTCTCCTAATGCAATTAAACTGAGTAGAAATACTTCAAATGCTCAAGTACAGTACATGAAACTTGTAAAATACATCTATGGCAGTCTATTAATCATAAATTTATCATAGAACCATCCATTCATTCAAAATCATCAGCATTATCATGCTATACATCAATGTAGTGGGGAAATGGCACTGTTCTTTCATTAAAAATTAGATTTATACATTTCTACTTGGAATTTTGACCTAAAATGTTTTGGAGATGAATAAAATAGTATTTAATTCATATTACAAAATAAATGGGGCATTATAAGCTTCCCCAAAGAGTACAATAGCTCACCAAAAATGCCCTCCCTCAAGGATCAAGAATATGCCATCAAAAATTGAAATGGTTGAAGGAGTGAGCTGCAATAGAAGAAACCATGAGCTGCCCTGTATCTTAGACCTGCAAATAAAGACTCCATTAAATCTCCAAATGAAAGGTCTGAATGGCCTTTCCAATTACCAACTTGGATGGGAATCTTTCACCCTTGAAATTGGCTAAGGCAAGAAACTAGTCATCCACTAGCTCTCCCTCTTCACAAATGCAATTGAGAATTATATAAATGATCAAAATCTGGTTTCATTCTTTGTTATTGACATTTATAAAGTTCTAATGTCCTCCATGGGTCGAATTCCTTCCAAGATAATCATGCCAACTCAAGTTGCGAAGAGATTCCAAAGAACACCACTTGTACAACAATTCCTAGTCTCCTACTTCCACCAAATCACATGTGGAAGCATCTTAGCTTCCCTAACACCCTTGAGATCCCTCTTGGAGTCTATTTTTATCCATGACATGTCATATATGTCATATTTCATCCTTCAGGTCTGATTTGTGTCATAGGTGTCATAGCATCTTCATCATTGTTGTCATAGAGCTAGGGAATCTAGCCCAAGTGTCTCACTAGCTCCAAATTGCCTCTTCCTCTTCCATGGGAGTTACTCTTCCTCTATATTTCGACCTCATTGACTCATTCCAAGTATTATTGACCTTATAACTCATCCCAAGAACATTAGGCTTGCCATGTATTTGAAATTGCAAGAAGATGATGCCATGTGGCACATAAATTCTAGCTTGTGTGGGTCCCACTTCCTCCATGTGTCTTCATGATCAAATGCCAATTTGATTTTCACTTGTATTTATTTATTTATATCCTTTATTAAATATTTATTCCATACTAATGTTCCAACATCATTTATTATCCCCATTATTTCAAATCCCAAAGCTTCCACCCCAAACCTAGGAAACTAGTAATTTTCCTCCTTGGCAATTATTTGACCTTTAGCATCAATTTGACAAACTCTAATGAATAGGGCCAATTTGCTTAGGCCATTATGACCCAATTCCAAATTTGGGACATGAAAAATCCTTCCTTCCCAACATTTCTTGTCCTCAAACAATTTCAAACATGGGTGTTGAAGAACCTGCTTTCTGTATAATTCTCTGAAGTTGCCATTGAATTGCCCAACCTTGAGTCTTTGAGTTTCCATGAAGATTTTAGAGAGGAACCACCATGCTTGTTTCTGTACTAGTCTGATAAAAATCACTTTATTAAGTGGGAATCCATATCTCCTACTACTTGTTTCCCAAAAAAATTGAAACCAATGAGACAAAAATGATCCCAGGGTCCCATTGCTTGTATTGCACCCCAACAATTAAGATTGCTCTCCAACCCATACCATCATATAAGAGGATTCCTGGATCCCATTTTCTTGTATGCATTCTTCCAAACATCATGATTACAAAATATATATCTTCAAAGTACATAACAACATAATGAAAATGTACATCAAGGAGATGCTTCATCAAAGAGTCATGAAAGTGCTTATACCTCCATGCATGTAGACCACCATTTTCCAAGTGCATATAATCTTCAAGTGACCCATCAAATCTGCTCCAATGACATAGGTGAGGATCCCACGTCCTATAATGATGCTCCAAATGGATGTGATATGCATCAAAATATTCAGCCATGTATTTCTTCATCCAAGAAGTGAATGAAGAGTCTCCACTAAAATCTGAAGCAAATAATGAGCATAAAAAACAAGGAGACTTCAAAGGACTCAAATAAGTCTCACCCATACATCCATGAATGTGAGAATCATAAAGATGTAACAAAGTATGTGGCTTCCAACAAAAATGTTCTCCCATTATAAATCTATTCACCCAAGTGTTGGATGAAGTTCCTCTAACATCAAATGAACCAAGTGTTGAGCAAGAGAAACCATGAGCTTCAAGTGACTCAAATTCATATCATAGGTGCATCCATGTAGATGTGCATCATCATAAAGTGACAAATGATGCTGTTGCAAATGTGATTAAGAATGTGCTCCAACTACGTCATAATAAAAGGTAAATCTAGGAGTTCCATACTCCTCATGTGGCACCATAAAAAAGAACCCTTTCACCCATACTTCATTGAGACTAATGCTGCAAAACATGGAATTGTAGGATGTAGGAGAATGAACTAACTCATCCAAATGATCAAAAAGTTTAGAAGTTTCATCATGGAAAGGATCCATATGGGTAGTATCATGTAGCTCCTTCAAAACTGTGAAACCTTTGTCATAGATTGGTTCCAATGTAGAGGAATCATGCTCTTCTTTAAAAATTACATAACCTTCATCAAGAGACAATTCAAGTTCCTCTTCCACCACATCAAGTGTTTGGATCTCTTCAAGTTCATCTTCAAACACATTAATCACATTCAAATTTCCACATTTCTCATGATCCACCATGTCATGAAAATCCTCCAAACAATCTACCATTTGACAATCTGAAACATAGGAGGAAAAACAAGTATCTTGCAACTTTTCAAGAAGTTGCTCATTTTGAATTGTGAGATTATGAATATCCTCATTATTCTTCAAGTATGCATAATGTAACAATTCATTAAGCTCAAACAAATGGTTTCTATCAAAAAGCAAAGACATGAAATTACTTTTGATGTGGCACATTGCTCTTTGAATCTTCTCCATGTCTTCAAGGAAGGATGTTTCCTCCAATGAAGCAGCTCTCCAACAAGAGTTTGACACCAATGCTTGAGTGTCATGAAGAATGCTGAGGGACTCTTGGATCTTATTTTCATTCATATTTAAGGACCCTTCAAGAAAATGAGGCTCTTTCAAATGAACCTCCTCATCTTCTTCATTTTTGCTTGGACCAACTTCATGAAGCTCAAGTGGTGATGGGGAAGTTGATCTTGGTTCTTCTTCAACTGCTACAAGGTCTTCATTATCATGCTTAATGGAACTTGGGATTGCAGAAACACTTTCAAAAGTGATCTCTATGTCACCAACATAGAGGTGCGAGCAGCCATTAGTAGGTACTCCTTCATAGATTAAGCATCCATCAATAGATGCTCTTTGGTTCATGTCTAAGCTAGAAGGTGTCTCGAAATGGTCTTCCATATTTTCAATAGAATCTTATTCATGCTCTTGTGATGTCTCTTCATTTTTATACTTCAAGCAAGATGATGCATTTTCCCCCTTGTTTTCCTTATGATCAATATCTTTGGAATCTCTTTTTGAAGAATTCCCAAAAGCTCTCCTCAAGTGGGACATAATTTCATGCACACATATATGATACTCACTCCAGGGTTCTTTACAAGAAGAGCATAAACCTTTCTTTACTAACTCCACATCTTCATTTTTGGGCCTATTTTCAAAAACATGTTCAGCATAGTACTCAAAAGCCATGGCATTTTGTGTATTTTTGCTTGAAGCAAGATATTCTTGATATTTTTTATATTGTTGGGGCAAGTTTTTATATGTTGCTCTCCATCTTTGGAACTCACTTATAGAATTATCCTTGGTTGGTGTGACACACTCATATTCATCAAATTTAAAGTCATAATAATAATCTTCATTTCTCTTGAAATTGTAAGAAGTGTTGCATGATGACACCTCTTCCTCATACCATTCACATTCTGCTTCATATTGCTCATAAGCATCTGCATATTCCTCATAAGAATTGTACTCATAGGATTCATCATAATAGTAAGACATGGATGCCAATTATTCTTGAATTTATGTACCTAATCCATAGGTTCAAGGACCATGCTTTGATACCACTATAATGTCCCTTGTTAGGAATTTTATTAAAATGACAATTTTTCACTTTTTCCCTAGTTAGACCTTTGACTAGTTTTGAGTTCTAGGTCCCCAAATTGCTCCAGTTGCTCCCAAATATTCTGAGAAGGTATATGGATGATTTTAGAACATAAATATGTGTTTCAGGGATTCTTTTGGACCTTTAAAATACTTCTTCAAATTCTCTTTCAATTATGGCCAATGTAGGGAACTTTACTAGTAATTTCTCTTTGACTAGTATTGGGCTCTAGCTCTCAAATTGACTCCAAATGCCTTCAAATATTCAAGGAAGGTGTATGAATGATATTAGGACTTGAATATGATGTTCAAGGATGATATATGGCCACCAAAAGACCTCTTCAAACTCTCTTAATATTCTGGACCAAGTATGCAATTTTACTAGTAATTTGGGGTTCAAATCCCCCTCGGGTAAGTACTGAAAATGGCTTCCCAAATGCCTCCAAACCCACTCAAATTTATGAACAGAGGTAGGTAATGTATTAATGATGTTATTAAGGTATCATGTGCATCATTAATATATTATTATCTCTGTTCCAACCCTCTCTTGTTCAACTACAAAAATCACCAATTCGACCCTTGGGGAAATGGCACTATTTCTTCTCCCAATGCAATTAAATTGAGTAAAAAAATTCAAATGCTCAATTAAAGTACATGAAACTTGTAAAATAAATCCATGGAGATCTATTAATCATAAATGTATTAGAGAACCATCCATTCATTCGAAATCATCAGCATTATCATGCTATACATCAATGTAGTGGGGAAATGGCACTGTTCTTTCATTAAAAATTAGATTTATACATTTCTACTTGGAATTTTGACCTGAAAATTTTTGGATATGAATAAAAGACTATTTAATTCATATTAAAAAATAAATGGGGCATTAGAAGCTCCCCCAAAGAGTACAATAGCTCACCAAAAATTCCTCCCTCAAGGATCAAGAATATGCCATCAAAACTGAAAATGGTTGAAGGAGTGAGCTGCAATAGAAGAAACCATGAGGTAACCTATAGCTTACACCTGCAAATAAAGACTCCATTAAAGCATCAAATGAAAGGTCTTAATGGCCTTTCCAATTACCAACTTGGATGGGAATCTTTCACCCTCGAAATTGGCTAAGGATCAATGATAAAAAGATGGTTTCATTCTTTGTTATTGACATTTATAAAGTTATAATGTCCTCCATGGGTCGAATTCCTTCCAAGAGACTTATTCCAACTCAAGTTGGGAAGAGATTCCAAAGAACGCCACTTGTACAACAATTCCTAGTCTCCTACTTCCACCAAATCACATGTGGAAGCATCTTAGCTTCCCTAACACCCTTGAGCACCCTCTTGGAGTCTATTTTTAGCCCTGACATGTCATATATGTCATATTTCAACCTTCAGGTCTGATTTGTGTCATAGGTGTCATAGCATCTTCATCATTGTTGTCATAGAGCTAGGGAATCTAGCCCAAGTGTCTCACTAGCTCCAAATTGCCTCTTCCTCTTCCATGGGAGTTACTCTTCCTCTATATTTCGACCTCATTGACTCATTCCAGGTATTATTGACCTTATAAATTATCCCAATAACATTAGGCTTCCCATGGATTCGAAATTGCAAGAAGAGGATGCCATGTGGCACATAAATTCTAACTTGTGTGGGTCCCACTTCCTCCATGTGTCTTCATGATCAAATGCCACTTTGATTTTCACTTGTATGTATCTATTTATCTCATTTATTAAATATTTATGCCATACTAATGTTCCAACATCATTTATTATCCCCATTATTCTAAAACCCAAAGCTTCCACCCCAAACCTAGGAAACTAGTAATTTTCCTCCTTGGCAATTATTTGACCTTTAGCATCAATTTGACAAACTCTAATGAATAGGGCCAATTTGCTTAGGCCATTGTGACCCAATGCCAAATTTGGGACATGACACATTCCCCTTACCGAATGGGTGTCAAATCCTGTTCATGTGGATAAGAAGCAGGGAACGATCTGCGTATGCATTGATTTTAGAGATTTGAACCATGCATGTCCGAAAGACAACTTGCCCAAGCCATTCATCGATCAGATCTTGGATGCTTGTCCAGGAAGTGAGATTTTTTCATTTATGGACGGATTTTCAGGCTATAATCTGATTCAAATCAAACCCGAGGACCAACATAAGACAACTTTCATTTGTCCTTGGGGAACGTTTGCATATCAGAAAATGCCCTTCGGCCTTAAAAACGTCAGAGCTATGTTTCAGCATGCCACGACGTATGCCTTTCATGATCTTAAAATGACTATGGAGGTTTTCTTGGATGACCTTGCTGGCCATTCTCACAAGAGAGTGGACCACCCCAAGCACCTCCACCTGATTCTCGAACTATGTATACGCTACAAGATTCGATTGAATCCTAATAAATGCATCTTTGTTGTAAGGACTGGTCTCCTTCTGGGCTTTATAGTTTCGAAAGAGGGTATTAGAGTCGATCCGCTCAAAGTTTAGGCAATACTTTGGTTGCCTCCTCCACGCAATTTGTTACAACTTCAGAGCCTCCAAGGGAGAGCTACTTTTTTGTGTCAATTTGTAGTTGATTATGCTAATATTACCAAAGGTTTCGTGCGCTTATTGAAAAAAGACACACCTTTTATCTGGGATGAGCGAGCGCACCAGTATTTCGATGCCCTTAAGAATGCTTTGGTATCAGCCCCTATTCTTAGTCGCCCAAACTTCACACGAGACTTTATCCTTTATGTGGTTGTGTCTCAAGAGATGATTGGCATGGTCTTAGTTCAGGTTGATGATGCACTCATCGAGCATGTTATCTATTACCTTAGTCAAAATATAGTAGATGCCAAACTGAGATATACTCACGTAGAAAAGCTGGCACTTGCGACTGTCCATGCAGTCCAGAGGTTATGACATTACATTTTTCTTAGAACTACCACAATTGTAGCGCATATCAATCCATTTCAGTTCGTACTATCACGACACCTTATAGGGGGAAGTATAATAAATGGATTGTGATCCTTCAGGAGTTCGATCTCGATTTTGCTTCGGCGAAATCGATGAAATCGTTGGTGTTTGCTGAGCTTATGCTGGACCTTCAGAGACTTGATGAGGATTTCATTCATGAAGATTCCTTTGTGGATGAGCACTTATTTCTTATCTCATCCGAAGACCCTTGGTATGGGGATGTCATTGTATATCTCCAAACTTTGAAGTTTCCTCCGCATTATTCACGAGACGAGCGACGTCGTGTGAAACATCACACTAAAGATTATAATATCGTCGCTAACACTTTGTATTGCCAAGGAAAGGATTATGTTCTCCGTCCTTGCTTAACTCACAAAGAAGCAGAGCGGGTGCTTAATGATTTCCATGTAGGGGCGTGTGGAGGTCACTTATCCAGGCTTGCTACAACCCAACGTATTATGCGAGCTGATTACTTTTGGCCTTCAATCTTTAAAGATTGTATTAACAATGTGAAGAGATGCCACCATTTCCAGGTGTTCTCTCGGAATATACACTCGTATCTAGTTCCCCTTCATCCGGTCGTCACCGTCGGTCGCTTCACTAAGTGGAGGGTGGATTTCATGGATTGCAAACCAATTTCGGTTGGGGGGCATCACCATATTATAGTGGCCATGGACTACTTTTCCAAATGGGTTGAGGCCATGCCTACCATAAAAGATGATGGTGCTATAGTAGCCCATTTCATGTTCAATCAAAGTATCACTTGGTTTGGTATCCCAAAAGAGATTGTCACTGACCATGGCAGTCACTTTCAAAACAAGATGATGGAGTATTTGTCTCTCAAGCTTGGTTTTCGTCAAGAATACTCATCTTCTTATTTTCCCCAAGCGAATGGTCAAGTTGAAGCAGTTAATAAGTCTTTGAAGACCATTCTCCAACGTACCATCCAACAAAGCAAGAACAATTGGCACATCATGTTATATCCTGCTTTATGGGCGTAGCGGACCACAATCAAGACTGCCACCGGCTTATCACCATTTCGGTTAGTACACGGCATGGAGTCGATTTTACCGGTTGAATGCGAAATCCCTTCGCTTAAATTGGCCATATAACTCCTCCCTGATACGACAGGTATTGAGAAACGTTTAATCCACCTTGAGCAACTTGACGAGCAACGTCGAGATGCCGTTGTGGCTATAGATGCCCACAAACGCCATGTCAAGGTTCAGTGTGATAGGTTCGTCCATCCCCAGTAGTATGATGAAGGTGACTTGGTTCTCTTATATGACCAAGCTAAAGAACCCATGGGGGCAGGCAAGTTTAACCCCATGTGGCACGGTCCTTACATTGTGAGGTGTGTCCTGGAAAAAGGAGCCTATGAGTTGTAAGACTATGAGGGGACTGTCTTGAAGGATCCTAGAAATGGGCTCTACCTCAAGCGGTATTACGCTTGAACCTTTGGTTCAGGCTAATACTTTTGTATACTACTCTATAGTTACTTATGTACATAGTTTAGCTTTCTTTTGGTTTTCGGGTCTGCTGATTCGCTTCCGTTTGATTGACAGATGTCAGTGGAATCTCCTATGTTCTTAGTATTCGTGGATGGTGCTAGCCATCAAACGCAGCAACTTGCTTCTGCTGCCTGGGTTATTTTCTCACTTGACCATCTAGTTGTGTCTTCAGGAGGTGCTTGTCTCGGTCCTACATCTAACAATGTGGCCGAGTATAGTGCCGTGATCGAACTACTTCAGGAAGCTATTTCACATGGTATCCAGTCTTTAGAAGTCCGCCTGGATTCACAACTAGTTGTGTCTCAGTTGAATGGTCAGTACCGTGCGAGGGATCCTATGTTACTATGGAAATTTGTAAGGGTAAGACTCCTAGAATGACATTTTGTTTCAATTACATACATACATGTTCCGAGAAATGTTAATCATATATCTTATGCATACGCTAACTATGTATTAGATTGGAATTTGTCACATTCACCATGAAGCACACAAAGAAAAGATGACATTCACACATTTGTACATACACACATGTAGTAGAACCAGAGAACCAAAGGTTTTATAAATAATATGTCCAGAATGATAGTATCGTGATACAAAACTGGATCCCGTAGCCCTAAAAAATATACATATCGATACAAAAATGAGATCCTAAGATATTTACTCCCTACGAGGAGGCCTAGATGCCACCTCGACAGGATGTGTCTCATAGAAGTACTGCACTGCATTTGCTATCCGCTGCAGCAGTCATACCCAGTTACCCGGCACCCCCACCACCTGGTGCTGCATAGCGTATGGTAGTTGCACCACCTCTGCCTATGGTACCTTGGAAGTCATCCGTGATATGTTGGACCACAGAGTCTGTAGTTTCCGCTCTGCTGCAACACCTGCCATCTCATCACCCCTGCCCCGGCGATGATGTCTCGGGAAGTCATCAGGTCTCACTGGGCCCTTGTCTGCAAGCAAACAGTCAAACATCAATACATGATACTACCCCCAAAAATATTTTTGCATCTACATCTATAATAAAAAATCCATAAAAACTTAATACACACAAAAACCTAAAAAGAGTACTCACCGATGTCTCTGAACACTGCATCTAGTGGGAGCGGCATGTCCCAGTCCTGCCGGAAGTCTATCCCTGCATAAGGGTAGTCATCTATCGCTATGACTTGTCGATCCCACCAATGAAATAACTCCTCTGTATACGGTGATGCCTCACGGCCATCACCCTGTCGTGTCAAGACCTCATCCCACCGGGTCATTGCTGGGTTGCGGAGACTATGACGAGGGACCTCGACCCTCGGACTAAGCCCCAGAACCCGCTCAAAGAAGAAGCTGCATAAAATACTGCCACACCCAAATTTTTTTGCATCCCCCTGCTTGCACTCTGTCAGCTGGGTCTTCATAGACCCCAGTATCGTAGTACACCAGTCAAATATCATAGGTTGCATGCATTGTGATGCATAGAACATAACTGGCCTCGATGCCTGGTGAAGAGCTTTGGTTCCAGTGATCTGCACTAAAGTTGCCACGACAACCTTCATACTCAGGTTGACTATGGCTCGGATGGGCGCCTGACTTCCCACTACCTGAGTATTTGGAACACAATATCTCTCTATGTAATCAGGGATAGTGATCCCACCACCCACAGTATGATATCGAAGGCTAGCCACCTCACCTCGGCGGGACAAACCTGTGATGAAATAGATATCTTCCACCTCCAGTGAAAGTATTTGCCTGTCTAGGTTTAAGTTTTGTTCATCAACATCCCAATATTCTATCAAACGATGGAACAATAGGTTTTGGGCCCTCAAACCTCCTATTCTCCAGAACTTGTATAAACCACATGCTTGCAATGCTTGCTGTGCACGTAGATCGTTACGAACAACCTCATCTACTAGGTCATGTTCCCTCTCCCTCCACTCTAGAACCATCCTGGAGTGAGAAAAAAAAAATATTTTAGTCAATTTCTTTTGCAAAATCAACTTCACAGCCATACCCGTGGGAAAATTTGCATATAGTGGCGGGTACTTACGGTCAACTTGTGCATTGAATGCGAGTATGATTCCCTACCTGCGACCCGCATAGTAGTAGCCCGCGGGTAGCGCCGAAGCCATTTAGGACTTGGCTAAACTAAAAATACAACCACTGAAATTTGAAATAAAAACATTGAAATAGAAGGTGGGGATGAGATTACCAACCTGCTCCTGACGGTTCAACGATCGGATGCCTGTAGCTCCCGGAATCAGCAACTGAACGTTGAGGTGAAAACTAACCACAAAACTCCAAATGGGTGAATAGTAAAAATGAATTGTAAATTGTAAATTTTTGTTACTATTTATAATTTTCAAGACCCACTTGTCTATAGTTTTCACCATTTAATGCTGTTATGGACTAATATAATGTCTTGGAGTAGCATTTTTGACCAGATCTCTTCGATGGAAGTTGTTTTTGACTATTTTACACCTACGGCAGGTACATTTCACACCTGGCATATAGGTTAGATGTCATTATCACTTGCATTATGCATTTGACCTGTTGACCACTTTCACAAACCCTAGGTGAGACCCCGCTTCTTAACTGACACGGAACCTTCACACTGCTATAGAAGTGTCGTTATATGGCGGTAGGGATTTTCCGAACATGGGTACCCTAGTTAGAACCCCTTTGTGCATTTTGGTGCCCATGCCGTTGTTTGTCCTTAGGATTGGGATTCCTTTGTAGTCACTCCACGACGTTGCGATAAAGACTCATAATCTACTTTGTCTTATGATGGCCATCTCCCTTAAGGACTCCCCTCAGTTATATCATGTTGTGATTGCATTGCATCATCCTACTTGCTGCTTGAGCCTTGTGCCAGCTCCCACTTACTTAGTTATTAGCCTGGTTCCTGAGCACTTTTCCCTATCGAGCCTTGCAGAGCTTCCATTTGTCCTTCACAATTTGATGACCTTTTGACCCTGAGGGAACACACCCCCAAGTGTCCACATCCTGCATATGCTTCCTTGCATTGATCATAGGTATGTTCCACTGCTTGGGACTAGTCTGCTTTCTCTTTGACACTCGTTCCCTAACTTGTTGTACTATAAGCAATTTTATTCTTTTTCAGGCTTTTCCCAAATATGAAAAAGACCAAAAAAAATCAAATATTCCAAAAAGCCAGACAGGATTATGGTTACTACTTCTAGTTGGAAGCTGTTGTGTCGCCTTTGAATAGAGCATTCATTCCACTCTGTACATTATGAGTTGGGACTATAGTTGGACCCAGGGTAATTTTTAGGGGCGAAATTTCGCCAATTGGCTATTTTTTGGGCTTTTTTTCAAAAAATAAATTCGCTATTTGGTCATTTTTAGTCTCTAATATCGCCTATATTTACATAAGATATGTTTTTTTATCGTAATATTCGCCAAAATTTACACGTTTCAGTAGTAAATTGTAGGTTTTGTATTTAATATTCGCCTACCTATCTATATCTCTGTTTTTTCTAATCCAAAATAATCGCCTAGAATACTATACTTAGGTGTAATATTAGAATCCTTAAAAAATACCCTGGTTGGACCTTAGGAGTTGTTCTTGTTTCTTAGTTTTCTCCACAATGGTTAAGCTTCCAGTCATTATGGAGCCCTTTGTTGTGCCTCCTGCATCACACAGTCTATACCAATTCTATGTTGCCTGAGTCTATCCATCTTCTCATGCTCTTGTTCAAAGGAAGTCCTAAAACCAGAGTTGGCCACTCCTCAGATCTCTTGACTATTGCATGTCGTCCATCCTTATTGAGTCAATCTGTTTCACCTGAGCTCTTCCAAATATTTCAGCATAGCTGGTACCTCATGCTGGTTGATGGGGGATGCCTTAATGCCCTCCTTCCAGCGAGTCTCGTTCCGTCAACTTCAACCCGTTTATTCCGGGACTTGAGGCTTAGAGTTCGGTTGAGTACCTTGAGGCTTGTAGTCATTAGTGGCAGGTTCTCTCGCCATCGACAGTTTTTGGAATACATCAATGTCCCCTGATCGATGGATTCATCCTAGTGTTCGACTTCAACACATCTATTCACACTTCGATGATTGTGCTCTGTGCCTTGATGCCCATTTTCATTATTGGTGGGCTATCTCGCGTCTGCTAATGGTATACATCATTGATCGGTAATCAGATGATGTCACATCAAGTTCGACCCCGACTCCTTTATTCACTTGATGGGACCTGCATCGTCGAAGACTTGTGTATAAGACCCCAGGCGATAGTGGCATTCACTATGCTACTTATGATTATGACTTTACATCTGAGATATCACCTCTCAGATATCAGCAGTTTGTACCTCTAGTTTGCACCAGTTGTTTCCTTTTCAGCAAGAGAACATATCTTATTGTAGAGGGATCATGGCTATGATCACTTATGACATGTATTCATTATGTACTGCCTATTCATGGCTATTGTATCAGATTGTTGTACTATACCGACATGTATTCATGGATACTATTGTATTATGATGAGTGAGTTTCTCCTTCTGCTTGTGTCTCCATCACTCCACTTCTAAGATTTATAATGTATTTCAACCATTGTAGCATCAATCTCTAACCTCACACATTAGGGGGCATTTGTTACAACATAATTTTCCACCTTGTGAGTATCAGCATTCTTTGGCCTGTAGGATCCATTTCACTGACTCAGATCCACTTTATATCCTCCAGACACTATTTTTCCCTATTTTTCCCCTTGTACGCTAGTTGCATCATTACAGTGGGCGTACCTGTGAGTTGCATCACTATAGCCCGGGGGTAGCATGTAAAATGGTAAAAATCACTAGTTTATTACTTTTTACTCCCAAAATGCAGTTATTGGGTGACCTTTGACCCTCCATCTGCCCAAGAAATGCCTCGATGTGTCCTTTCACTTACCTTTGAGAGGACTATATATTGAGCACATATGGCTTATGGATGGAGAGGAAAAAGAAGAGCAAGAGAACTCTAGTGGATTTTTGCCTTATCTTGAGTCTACACTCATTGATCCTTGTAGTTGTGAATCTCTTATGTTCACCTTCCAAACTCCTACCATAGTTTGAGTTTTCCATTCATGGAGGATTGAAGTGGTGGAGGCGCAAGTGGATTGATCCATATCTTGGTTCATATTGGTTGCTGGCAAGAGGTCATATCACATTGTCCTTCTTCTTGTTTATTAATAGAAATACTCATATTCTCGTCCATTAATGTTGTGAATGTTGGTTATTCTACATTGGGTTGCATTTACTTATAATATCATGGACCATTGCTATTGATGATGTTAATGTCGTTTATATATTATATGTACTTGTTGTATATCGGCTGTCAAGACTAATTTGCAGATTCAAGTGCATGGATTGAAAGCTCCAATGGGGATCTACATCAAACGTTGGATCGAGGTTGGTTACATTCTCCATTATCTTAGCATTGTCATTTATATAGCATAGTTCTAAGAATTGAGTTAATTTCTGGTAGTCAGCTATCTGTTGTGGTCTACCCCAAGCCATAGTGAGTTTTCTCCAATACAAGTTCCAAGCCAAATGTTGTATTTGAATGAGAGTGTATGAAATTGGTGAATAAATCTAGTATCTTGAACTATTTATTTGGAAGAGAATTTGTGAAATTAATAGCCTCTTGGACTACTCTCATAGAGGCGAAATTGTGAAATTATCATATAAGTAAATTTATGTGAGTGTAAAAAAATATTTCTCACATTCACTAGTTCCAAGCCAACTATTGTTTATTTGAATGAGAGTGTATGAAATTGGTGAAAAAATCTACCCTCTTGAATTATTTAATAGGAAGAGAATTTGTGAAATTAGGTCATTGTAATTGACATTCATTTAAACATGGGAAACCAACTTAATCAGAAAATAAAGAGTTGAAGGAAAATGCAACTAATAGAAGTTGTCAATCAAGAAAGAAAAAAGGCAAGGAAAAGTATGGAAAAGCATAGGTTGTTAGGAAAGGAACAACCAAATTCTAGAACAGTTGATGAACCTCCAATCAATAATCCATTACATTGAGTTGCAGATGAAAAAGATGAAATACTACTTGAATTTTGTTATAGTATATGACAATAGAGAGGAAATGGAAGAAGAATTTCATGTGGTGCGATCTCCTTTTTGAAAAACTAACATTTCGGAAACAATCCTTGAGCATGATATATCTCCTCCCACGAATGTAAATACACAACTAAGAAGTCAAGAGTTCCAGAATACAGGCCCATATTCCATGCCACCTTGGAAAGTGTACATTGAAAAATTACTAAGCTCCTTTAGGTGGATGAAAGTGTCCTAGAATAATTTGAATGTAAGTTACCAGACCAAACCATTTTTTATCAATATTTTAAAATTATTAACAATATTCTGAATCAAAATCGGATGGAGCAAAATGTCAATTATTTTTGTCATTGTTGAAATCTAGGAGTTTCACTATTGTTAAAAGTATTTTAGGCATCAAAATAGTTAGAGGTTTGGAAACATGTAATCATGTTGTTAGAAACCTTGTTTAAAATTTTCACAAAATTGGTCTAAAAACTCAGTGTCAAGGCTGTAATGCAGCTCGAAATGTTTTGTCACAATCATTCATTAGAAAGATCACAAGGAAACAAATTTTACTCAAAGAAACATCCCATATCATGAAATGCAATGTGAAAACCCTTTAAAAGTATTACATTAGACAAGATAGCCTCGACACAGGTTGCAACACTAATTTATGGGACTTCACTTGTTGCAAAACCCTATTTTCTCTTATTTCCACACGTAGTTTACTTTTAGTCATGGGGATCACCAAAAAAGGGAATCCCTAGCTATAATTTGTTTCGAAAATCAAACAAAATTGATGGTTTGGCAATCCAACTCACTGTTTGTGTTTTGTGGGGTCTTCCAACTTGCTTGCTAAGGCCATTTAAGGACATATGGGAAATTGCTCATAGGGCCTAAAATCACAATGGAACAACATAATAGAGTTCAATGATTTTGAACATGTGTGACTAGGCCTAGAAAAGGTGGTCATTTCATACTCGAGATCTTGCAATCGATTTTAGCCAATTTGGACCCTCAATGCAAAAATTGCATTATGACCCACTGAGAAAAAACCTAGTTTCTCCTCTAACCATACAGAGGCTACTTCTATCCATGAGGCTCATGAGACAAGGGAACCCCTAGCTGTAACCTAGTTCCCAAATCCAACAGAGTTGACAATTTAGTGATCCAACTCATTTTTTTGTTTTGTGGGGCTTCCAACTCGATTTCCAAGGACATTTAGGGACATATGGGAAATTGCACATAGGGTCTTAAATCATAAATGAGCAGCATAATAGAGTTATGTGAGATTTAAAATGTGTGTCTAGGCCTAGCAAAGGTGGTCATGCCATATTAGGGATCTCACAATCGAGTTTATCCAATTTGGATCCTCGATGCAAAAAATGAACCTTAATTTATCTTGTCTCCATATATAGGCTACTTTTGGCCATGGAGTTTGCAATACAAGGGAATTCCTAGCCATAATTCGATGCCCAAAATCCAACTAATAGGATGTGTTTGTGCTAGAAATTGTCCCTAGACTACAGAGGGAGCAAGCTAGTACAATCTCAATACAATGAACATAAAATAGGGTTTATTTTGGTGATTTTGTGTTTTGAGGGTTTCATATTCAAGAAGATCATCTATCAATCAACAAATGCAAAAATTTAATCATGTCATAACATCAAAGTACTGAGAAAGTGTAAGATAATAAACATAAACAATAAACATTCATTTGCACTGGTTCAGTCCATAATACATGAACATTCACATGAGAAAAACTTTAACAAGGAATGAAATCACTGTTAGGATATTCCTATCCTCCATCCTAGTCCCACCAGTATTTTGATCATTTACATTTTCAGTCATGCATGCACCTTTTAGGGTTTGCATGCATTCTAGGGTTTGCATGCATTTTGCATGCATCCCAGTCATCATTCTAGCACCTAGCCCTCAGTTAGCCAGCCCCCAGGAGCTTCTCACTATTCAGTTTTAGCCCTCCAGTTGCTTAGTGCGCCCTTCTTCCTTGATTTTAGGGAGCAACTCGCCCTTATTCACCTACCAGTTCAGTTACACTCAGTTACAGTCAGTTACAGTCAGTTACACTCAGTTACATTGAGTTACACTTAGTTACACTGAGTTACACCTACCAGATTTAGTTTGACTGATGGTTGACAGTTACTTGAGCATTGATGACTCCACTGATGATGATGAAGACTTCCAGTTGCGCTCCGATGATCATGAGGACACCTAGTTGTGCTCCGATGACACTCCAGTGATCCTTTGATCACTCCATGAAGTCTAATTCGCATTGCCACCTTAGGCATTCGAATTCCTCATGCATTGTATTATTTATATGTCCATTTGTGATTAATAATGAAGTATGACCGAAGTATTATTGCTTCTATCTGAGTTCTACTGTACCATATTATTCTGTTGCTCATTATACTGCATGTATCACTCTTCTTCTATTTTCTTGCTTAATCATAATTATTCTCTTGTGAGATACAACATCTCTTAGATCTGCTGTGAGGATTTTCACATGGTATCAGAGCATGTTGAGAGTATTGTTTATCTCCATTCTTGAGAGTTTTTTGCAGGTTATTACCAAGATTTCGAGTGCAGCAGTTGTAGCAGAATCTGCATTTTTGCAGCAGTAGCAGTTGCAGTTATTCTATATTGTTTTTGCAGGTCTTCTACAACTTCAATGAATTTAGAAGAAATTACTCCTCTTTCTCCATTCAACTATGATGAATGGAAACCAAGAATGATAGCATATTTGAAGAGCCATGATCTCTTTGATTGCTATTTTGAAAGAGAGTTCGAATCCTCTACAAAGAAGATTAAATGGTTGAATAAAGGTGACATGCACATTGGAAGAATGATGCTTGCTATGGCCGATTACATATTGTACCCGACCATCATTGATAGTGAAACTCCAAAAGAGTTATGGGCTCATCTAGATGAAAGATTCGGCAAAAAGAATGATGGATTTGGTCCAAATCCCTTCAAAAGCAAGCAAGTTGATGCATTCGCTCCACTTGATGGTCTCTCAGATCATGATGCATTCGCTCCTCCTGATGGTCTCTCAGATCATGTTGCATTTGCTCCCCTTGATGATCTCTCAGATCATGAACCAGTATCATCTCATATTGAAGTTGTTGACAAAGAACTTGCAGATTCTCCGCTCATGCTCAAACTTTCTTCTCTTTCTGTGCCAGCTCACACTCTAGATATTGCAGAAGGTCCTAAATCCTCTCTTGCACCAGAGTTTGTTGGTTTGCATCATGATCACATGATTATTTCAGAGGTAACATCAGCTATTGGAGGTAATGCATTCGCTCCTCTTCAGCAAACATCTCTTATTTACTACTATATGATCATTAGCACATGCTTTCAGAAGGTTATTGAAGAATATGGCCATTGCCACCCGCTTGAGATAATTTCTCATGCATCATATGATAGTTTTGATCTCACCCCTGCTGGTTCAAAGGAGATCTCAAGAAACTGTTTTGAAAGTCTTAAATCTGATTTTGATTTCAAGCAAACATGTAATAGTTCTTTTTGGCATAATCTCACCCATGGTGGTTCGAAGGAGAAGACAAAGGACTATATGCGCATTCAAAAATTTGATCCTACCTCAGCTGATTCGAATCACAGGTTCAAGGATCATTCTAATACTGTTGGATTTGTTCTCATCACATTCGATCTGAAGAGCAAGTACAAGCACATGTTTTTTGAGCATGATCCACTTCTTCCCAAGAAGAAGATACCTCCAGACATATGACCAAGCATCACACATGCTTTAGTTTGGAGCTTTTATTTTTTATGTGTGCCTTACAGTCTATTTTTTGAGGAGGGGGTATGTTTCCCATGAAATTTTCCCACTTCCTTGGTTTATTGATTGTTATTATTCATTGTATTGGGTGACCTTTGGTCTTAGTTACCAGGGCCCAGGATGGATTAAGGGGGGGTGCTAGGATATTCCTATCCTCCATCCTAGTCCCACCAGTATTTTGATCATTTACATTTTCAGTCATGCATGCACCTTTTAGGGTTTGCATGCATTCTAGGGTTTGCATGCATTTTGCATGCATCCCAGTCATCATTCTAGCACCTAGCCCTCAGTTAGCCAGCCCCCAGGAGCTTCTCACTATTCAGTTTTAGCCCTCCAATTGCTTAGTGCGCCCTTCTTCCTTGATTTTAGGGAGCAACTCGCCCTTATTCACCTACCAGTTCAGTTACACTCAGTTACAGTCAGTTACAGTCAGTTACACTCAGTTACATTGAGTTACACTTAGTTACACTGAGTTACACCTACCAGAGTTAGTTTGACTGATGGTTGACAGTTACTTGAGCATTGATGACTCCACTGATGATGATGAAGACTTCCAGTTGCGCTCCGATGATCATGAGGACACCTAGTTGTGCTCCGATGACACTCCAGTGATCCTTTGATCACTCCATGAAGGCTAATTCGCATTGCCACCTTAGGCATTCGAATTCCTCATGCATTGTATTATTTATATGTCCATTTGTGATTAATAATGAAGTATGACCGAAGTATTATTGCTTCTATCTGAGTTATACTGTACCATATTATTCTGTTGCTCATTATACTGCATGTATCACTCTTCTTCTATTTTCTTGCTTAATCATAATTATTCTCTTGTGAGATACAACATCTCTTAGATCTGCTGTGAGGATTTTCACAATCACATATTGAGTGATCAAAATGATCATAAACAAAATCAATAGATAAAGTATAGTGGCTTATGTCCATATATATGTATCAATCTCAGTCTTTAAAACCTATAGGAGAAGTATTTGCATCGGTCTGAAAATATATCACAATGCACCAATCTAATGCTTCTTGAAACAAAAATCCAACCTCCTCTGAACTGTATGTTTGTCTTCCTTTTATCATTACAAAGTAGAGTAGTTCCATAACTAACTTATAGCTCGAATTTTGAATTAGGTACATCAATTAGTTACATTCTAACTTGAATCTTTAAAGACAATTAACTAAAAATAGCAAATCGGACTTTGGGAAATTAGGCGAATTTCTGGAAAATTGGGTCTCAAATATGCCTCCATATCTCTTGATTCACGACACCTGTTAGAAAACTGAGAGAGGTGTTTTTAAATGAGTCCATGAAGAACGAAAACCTCTCTTTGTGTTTAAAAATTCCTCTCCAATTGATCGGAATACGTGCTGGAAATTTTTGACTAAAACAAGAAAATATTAAATATTTTAATCCTTGAAACATAGGCCACAAATATGAATTCGAATCTTTCAAACGGTGACACCTGTTGCAAAACAGAGAGAGGTTTTTGTGAATGAGCCCGTGCTTGACAAAAACATCTTTGAGATTTCTGAAATTCCTCTCCATATTCGCGTAATATGCACCGAAAGATCATGACTAAAAAAGAGAAAAACATACATTCCGGTAGCGCCTTAGTGTATGCAGTTTAGTTACTGCGTTGCAGGAATGTCTCCATATGAAGATTTTGTATCATAAATTCAACATAGAAGTTAAACTTTGGATATAGCATTAGAATAGACTTAAGTAAGCATTTTGAAGACTTTGAAATGAAATATAACATGAAATAAGCCACTAAGGATAAAATCAATTAAAACAAAAACTATAACATAAAAAATTAAAAAGACAATCAAAATTATTTAAGACTTAAGAAATGAAAGGGAAATAAGGAACAAACATTTAGGAAAAAAACATAAAAACTGAGGACAATTCCAGTGTTAACATCTGGCTCTGGCTGGTGGATGAAAGCATCCCTGTAAGGTTTCAAGATCATGTAGACCTTGTGCCTTATTCATTGGGTGATGGAGTCATTTGTATCTTGTTCCCCAATCTGTTCCAAACTTGTTACCGTTTTCTTTTGACTGTTAAAAACAAACTGAAACTACTCATTCTAAACCATACTTGCTGAAAACAAACTGTACACTAAAAATTGATCCATGCTTACACTCTTACAAACTGAAACCAATGCTAAAAAAAAGAGCTTATTTATTTACAACTTCTACTTCTAACCATCAGAGACTATCTTGATCATGTAAAGGAAACCTTCCAATGTAGCCAATTAAGTGTTTGATTGCTGAAGATATCTTCTTGCTTGCAACTTTGTGAAAAGATGTAAAAAGAACATGACAATCGCATCAGGAATTTCATGAGAAATTTATACCTACTATTGCAATCTGATTTTATCCCAAATGTTACAACATTGGAATATTTTGAAAAGATTATCTCCATGTAGATGGCTATTGGGTCGTGAATAACATGAAACATTTCCAACTGATTAACAAGATCAAGCTGCTCTTTTCTGTTTCTTTCATTGCTTTCTAAAAAGTCTGCTTTATATTTATCATACATGGGTTCATTGTTTAAAATTTCTCTTGATGGTGAAACAAAAATCCGTTCCAAATCCTGTTTATATTCATCAAACACCAGATGATCATTACAAATTTATGATTCTTGAAAATTAGAAATCTTTGCTTTGTGATGCTCTTCAAGATTAGGCTCAATTTCTGGGTGATAGCTACCATATATCAAATCTATGTCCTCATGACATTGTTGATCATAGATTTTCTGATCTAAAACTTTAATACCATCATCATATTCATCATATATAAGCTGATTTGAAAAGGCATTAGCATGATCTTCCACTTCTTCTTTTTTAAAAATATCATCAACCGGATGCAATTCTTCTTGCACATGACTATTGCATGCTCCAAAATCAAAGGATACATTCTGAAAATTTTCCTTAATAAACTTTTGATCTTGAATGTGCGATATAAAAGACAAATGAAACGGGTTAGGAAATTGTTGATCATAACCATCTTTTTCAATTTCAAGATCCTCCTGAATAAAAGAGTTTGACATATTTTCTTCAAGAACTGACTCTTCTTTAATTTCCTTTTTAACAAGATCTTTATAAAGTTCATCACATCAGGAACATTCTACTGTTTGCTGAATACATGATTCGAACTATTCACAACAATCTTCTAAAAGGATATCAACGGGATAAATTCTCTTGCAATAATCATAAAAGACAACATGGCAATCTTTTAATGATGAAATACTAGAAATAGGAAAAGATATGTACCCTTGTCTAGCACCTCCGTCCAAGGAGTACATAAACATTTTTAACAATGCATCTTTGTGATGAATACCGAGTTGATTCATGTATTGATGGAAATCAATCAAGTGTTGTGCCGGATGGTCATGATCATCTCCTCTAAATCTTGGAAGGAAGTCTCCCCATTCATCCATCGTAACCACCTCATTTGGAAATCCTGGAGTATAAACAAAGATAAAAGGGGAAAACCTTTGTGCCAACATAGAAGAAAAAGACTTTGACATTCTGAAAGTGTGAAGTTGCTTCTGGATCTTTCAAACATGAAGTCGCCAACAAATCCTTCCCCTGCGGAGTCACCTGGTGAAAAATTGTAGTCTAAAAGAGTTTATGATCCTGTTCACCCTCCAAAATCAGATTTATAAAATACCCCATGGAAGATATACTTCACTTCGATCCTTGGCAACGGCGTCAAAGATGTTTGTGCTAGAAATTTTCCCTAGACTACAGAGGGAGCAAGCTAGTACAATCTCAATACAATGAACAGAAAATAGGGTTTGTTTTGGTGATTTTGTGTTTTGAGGGTTTCATATTCAAGAAGATCATCTATCAATCAACAAATGCAAAAATTTAATCATGTCATAACATCAAAGTACTGAGAAAGTGTAAGATAATAAACATAAACAACAAACATTCATTTGCACTGGTTCAGTCCACAATACATGAACATTCACATGAGAAAAACTTTAACAAGGAATGAAATCACATATTGAGTGATCAAAATGATCATAAACAAAATCAATAGATAAATTATAGTGGCTTATGTCCATATATATATATATATATATCAATCTCAGTCTTTAAAACTTACAGGAGAAGTATTTGCATCGGTCTGAAAATATATCACAATGCTCCAAGCTAATGCTTCTTGAAACAAATATCCAACCTCCTCTGAACTGTATGTTTGTCTTCCTTTTATCATTACAAAAGTAGAGTAGTTCAATAACTACCTTCTAGGTCGAATTTTGAATTAGTTACCTCAATTAGTTACATTCTAACTTGAATCTTTAAAGACAATTAACTAAAAATAGCAAATCGGACTTTGGGAAATTAGGCAAATTTCTGGAAAATTGGGTCTCAAAGATGCCTCCATATCTCTTGATTCACGAGATCTGTTTGAAAACTGAGAGAGGTGTTTTTAAATGATTCCATGAAGAACAAAAACCCCTCTTGTTTTTTAAAAATTCCTCTCCAATTGATCGAAATACGTGCTGAAAATTGGTGACTAAAACAAGAAAATATTAAATATTTTAATCCCTAAAACATAGGCCACAAAGATGAATTCGAATATTTCAAACGGTGACACCTGTTGCAAAAATGAGAGAGGTTTTTGTGAATGATCCCGTGCTTGACAAAAACCTCTTTGGGATTTCTGAAATTCATCTCCATATTCTCGTAATCTGCACCGTAAGATCATGACTAAAATAGAGAAAAACATACATTCCGGTAGCGCCTTAGTGTATGCAGTTTAGTTACTACGCTGCAGGAATGTCTCCATATGAATATTTTGTATCAAAAAGTCAACATAGAAGTTAAACTTTGGATATAGCATTAGAATAGACTTAAGTAATAATTTTGAAGACTTTGAAATGAAATATAACATGAAATAAGCCACTAAGGATAAAATCAATTAAAACAAAAACTATAACATAAAAAATTAAAAAGACAATCAAAATTATTTAAGATTTAAGAAATGAAAGGGAAATAAGGAACAAACATTTAAGAAAAACACATAAAAACTAAGGACAATTTCAGTGTTAACAGGATGGTTTGGTGATCCCACTCACGACTTATGTTTTGTGGGGTCTTCTAACTCACTTACCAACACCATTTAGAGACATATGAGAAATTGCTCATAGGGCCTAACATCGTTATCGGTCACCCTAATAGAGTTTTGTGAGTTTTATAATGTGTTTTGGGGCCTAGAAAAGGTGGTCATGACATAGTGGGGATATCGCGATCAAATTTATCCAATTTGGATCGTCGATGCAAAAATTGCATTGTGACTCATTGAGGAAAACCCTAGCTTCTCCTCTCACCATACAAAGGCTACTTTCAGACATGGGGATGGAAAGATTAGGGCATCCCTAGTTGTAATATGATGCTTGAAATACAATAGAGATAATGATTTGGCGATCTAACTCATGGTTTGTGTTTTGTGGTGTCTTCCAACTTGCTTGCCAATGCCATTTAGGGACATATGAGAAATTGCTCAAAGTATCTAAAATCATAACCGAGCAAAGTAATAGAGTTATGTGAGTTTTAACATGTGTGATTGTGCCTAGAAAATGTGGTCATGCCATGCCAGGTCTCTCACACTTGATTTTATACAATTTGGACCCTTGATGCAAAAATTACATGTGACCCATTGAGCAAAACCATAGTTTGTCCTCTCACGATACGGAGGCTACTCTTGGCCATGGGGATCACAAGACAAGGGCATCCCTAGTTGTAATACGATTCCTAAAATCCAATGGAGTTGACATTTTGGTGATCTGAATCACAATTTGTGTTTTTTGGGGTTTTCCAACTTGCTTCCCAAGGCCATTTGGGGATGTATGGGAAATTGCTTATAGGACCTAAAATTGGAACCAAGAAACATAATAGTATTCCTTGAGTTTGAACATGTGTGACTTCTCATAACAAAGGTGATCACCCCATAATGGGGATCTCACGATTGATTTATCTAGTTTGGACCCTTGATGAAAAAATTGCATCATGACCTATTGAGAAAAACTCTAGTTTCTCCTCTTGACATATAGAGGCTACTTCTATCCATGGGGATTGCAAGACAAGGGGATCCCTAGATGTAATATGATTCCCAGAATCCAACGAAGCTAACGATTTCGTGATCAAACTCATGGTTTTTTTTGTGGGGTATTCCAACTCGCTTCCCAAGGCCATTGCGGGACATATGGGAAATAGCTCATAGGTCCTAAAATTGTAACTGAGTAGCATAATAGAATTATGTGAGTTTGAATATGTGTGAATGGTCCTAGCAAAGTTGATCATGCCATATTGAGGCTCTCATGATCGAGTTTATCCAATTTGAACACTTCATGCAAAAATTGCATTGTTACCCATTGAGCAAAACACTAGTTTCTCCTCTCGACATACAGAGGCTACTTTTAGCCATGGGGTGTCAGAAGCTAATTTTTTGATTCAGTTTCCTTTCTATAAATTGATGTAAGAAGTATTTTTATTATTTTAACAAAAAAAATCCTTTAAAATATGTATAATCAAGAAATGTTGAAGTAATTAATTATAATTTCAATACCATAAGATAAATATTTTATAAATAATTCATCATTTAATTCATGACATTTAATTAGATATTTATACCATATATGCATAGAAACAATGTGCATTTATAGATATGAAACTTATCTGCTACACATGAGATGGTTGGCCTCTTGGAGGGAACACTGACACACTTGGATAGAGAGGCAAATATGATGGCTCCTCACCATGGCAAGTCTCATGGCTCCTCACCACAACAAGTCAGGTCTTGAGCTCACCTTGGCCTCATGTATGTGGCAAAGCCCCACATGTGCACATGCATAAAAAACCCCTCACATACATGGCCTATGCCTTAACCCCACTCTCTTCATTGTGGAAATTACTCCAATGTCACTCCAATCCAATAAATCATCTTTATATAGTGTATAAGGTCCAATACTGAAAAATAGTGACTTCTCACATTTACATCAAAACTCTTTATTTGATAACAAATATAAGAAAACTATTTTTCTTTAAATCTTTTACATATTTTTCATTTCTATTGTTTTATTTTCTAAACTCTTTTCTTTTTCATTTATTTATTTATTTATCACATGGAAAATTGGTCCGTGACATTCTCCCCTCCTTGAATTGAGTGTCCTCATCATCCTTGACCTCATATGTATCAAAATTTGAGTATTAAATATCTTATAAAAATATTCAACTTTATTTTTATTGTGTGTGTGTGTCTTAAATATTGATGAATATACACTTCACATAAATTTCATAAGACTTCACTTCACATCATATAGAGGTATTAATCTATTAAGCAGAAAAAAAAAGTGGTGAATTTCATAAATCATTCAACTTAAAAGAATTATTGATAATTGTGTGTATACTTTAAATAAAAAATCATAAGTCAATTCTTTCTAGCTCATTCGGTTAAGGTGTGGGTCTCGTTAGCAGGGAGACCGGGTTCAATTCCCCGTAAGGGTAAGCTAGTTGGAAGGAGACACCCAAAATCCAAGTTGAGGGTTGGTGTTTCCCAAGCCAGGTGCGATCCCTGTGTGATTTTAACGGGCTTAGATGCCCCTGGGTAATGGTTTCTTAGACCAAATGCCACTCCTACAAGTTAGGGAGATTCTAGCAAACAAAAAAAAATCACCTATAACATATCGTTATAGTTACATACCAATTTAAAAAATGAGCATTCCACCATTTTCCATAATATGGTACTACCCTCATCACATTACCATGTACTATAGCATGGCTAGAATAGAATATTCTATCACGTACCTAAATCCATTTCATTTTAGGATCAGATCAAAGACCCAATGAATATTTTTTTCATGAGGACTCAACAATGAAATGCATCAAACTATAGATAAAATGACTCAATAAGTAATTGGAAAACATCCACCTAAGACCTAGTACTAAGAAGAAAGCCACTTTTAAATGCCAATTGTATTTAAATTTTCTAATATCTCCATCACTCATTCCACTATTCAAAACGTACCTCTCTCTTAGCTACTCTTTCAGTGAGGATAATATACATCCTTCTACTATTGAGCGCCCTCATTAAATTATTTTATATTCATAGAAAGGAGGATCATGGACATCGTATGACTAGTAGACCATGAGTAGTGATGTAACTATGATGTTTTTTTCTAACAAAAATACACTAGATAATCTATCAAGACATGGCATAACTTTAGCATAATCTTATCATAATCCTCATGACTTTCACATAGCACTACCTTTTTTTTAACATTATATTCCCACAACTCTCAACCATTCTATCTCTTCCAAAGGTTAGAGTGCTATGGCCCTTTATAAGAAAATGATGAATAGAGGATAATAATGGGAGACTAATTAAATTGATAAATATACAATTAGATAAATAAATCATCTCCTAAGCATTAAAGAAACCATCCACATTTTTCTTAATAAATTTAATACTAATTTTTTATTACTCCAAATATAGGAATAAAAATCTCTTAACCAAATACTATAATTTTACTTTTAATAACAAAGTTTTATTGGATTCATTATTACTTTGCATAACTTAAATTTAAAACCATGACTCCATATCCTTAATGAATCTAATATGATCTCAAACTAAAATCAAATTGGAATTTCTCTATAAATTTGACATACTCTAGAAGTTGGAAAATAAATTTATTTTTTCACAATTGGAGAAGAATTAGCTCACACTTAGAAACTAAGGACTTATCCTTAAACCATATATATTACTATTGATATTCACAGTTATATTTCTATTATAAATTGTTTTCATACATTGTTAACTATCTATTTGTTATCTTATTTTATTAGTAGACTTAAAACATGCATACACATTTGTGATTTTTATTGATCATGATATAAGATTAATAAAAGTAAGCTTAAATATTTTGAAGTTACTTCCACTACTATGTATCCACATAACCAAAAAGTTACACCTTAATATACTACTATGATTAATTAATAAAAACTTAATCATAATACTATGTTGCAAATATTTGTAAATTAAAATACTTCTAATATATAACTTATAATTTAGAGTAATATATAACTCATAATTTAGAATATTCTTAAAATAATAAATATTTTTAATTACTTGAAATATTAATTTTGTCACATAATTTATACACATTCTTTCCTATTTAAAATTTTCTCCATTCTTAAAAAACCTCTAACCTCCACAATTATTACTTTACTCTCTCTAATACCATTCTTATTTCATACAACACAATAATTTTTTTTCTTTATTTAGTAATATTCAAAATAACCTACCGAGTACTTATTTCTACATTTAATTTCCAACATTTTGAAATTTCTTGAACAACTAACTTCTCGATTTAATTTCCAACATTTTGAAATTTCTTGAACAACTAACTTCTCGATTTAATTTCCAGCATTTTTAATGAGCCAAATGTACCTCACATAACCCATAATTTAAGTATTGATTATCCAATTTAACAGCATTTTGAAATTTCTTGATATGATTGTTTGACCAAACTAATGCCAAATGTACCTCACTTAACCCATAATTTAAGTATGAATTATCGAATTACCAATGACGTACCCATACTTTAAGTATTAATTATCGAATTACCAATGATGTAAATGAAATAGGTGAGGGGTGATGTCTCTATGTTTAGTTTATCAAAATATACATATATAATTTTAATGTGATCATCATAATAAGAGTTTTTTATTATTTAAACTATATATTTTGTCCAAAAAATTACATCTTCTTTATACAAAACTTCTATCACTTATTATTTTATTTCATTACTAACATTTATTCTTTTTATCTCATCGCTAACAATTATAACTTTACAAATATTTATATCACCTCTTTTTAAAAATGGTTGTCTCAATCAATATAAATATTGAGTTTTTACTTTATATTTATTACACTAATCCCCTCTTACATTAGTTCGATTTGTTTGGCTCCAAAGTTCACCCATAAATCAAAGCAACTTGTGCAAACTATGGCCAACAAAGGCGAGTGTTCCTTGATTATTGTGCTAGCTGGTAGGAGTGGATCCTATAAACTAAATTCTCATAAATAAATACCATACTATTCATGATGAAGTATCTAGAACCACAACATGGCTTTTTCCATTTTCCATAGAGTTCCTCTATGTATCTAGCTAAAATTCTAGGTGGTTGTAGAGTTTCAAGGGTGTAGTGGCAGATTTCCTCTATGGAACTTTGTTCCTTGGTGTAACGGCCTTGGTGCTCCGGCACTAGCCACACCTCACTCGCCCAAGAAATTGGACTTGGGAACCTCTCAGGTCCACAGGATGGCAAGACACTTAGCCAAATTCTCTTAATGTTGGTCTACCTTGCGGAATCCAATTGGCATACAAGAGGGCGTGTGACCACGCACGAGCGTACGACCAGCAAGCAAGTCACCCAAAGGCTTGGAAAGCTTAGGTGCATCACCCACCGGGGAGCCTGTCGGCACGGTGTGGTTGGAATCATAACAAAGTGGTAACGTGGGAATTCAACGAAGGAGTGCAACCAGGGATGGAAGCTTAGCTAAGGAACCAGGGATGGAAGCTCGGACAAACTCGGGTTGGAAGCTTCGTGACGAGTTCGGGTTGGAATCCCGACAGGTGGGCATGTTGCAGGGGAACGCATCCACACCATGGCACCGGTGCACGAAAATCCCAATCGCCAAGACTTCATGTGGAAGCACGTTGGATGCGAAAGAACGACCAACAAACCCAATTCAACTTGGGAGCTCAGATGGAAGTGGACCAAAGAACGTGGGTGTGAAGCAAACACAACATGGGCATCGGTCATCTAGGATGGGCACGGATCGATAAGACAATTACCAAGTGGACTAGAAAGGGGCATGTCAATAGTATGGATGGGCGCATCAAGCATAAACAAAGGAACCAAGTGGACGTCGGTTAGTGGGGTGCATCCAAGACTTGGGCGATGGCATCGTCGGCTAAGTGGGTGAGATGACCAACACGGTTGGCATGTGGACCATGTGGATGGGAAAAAAGGACCAAACGAGTGTCGATTGAAGGGTGTATACCAAGGAATGGACCAAGGAGACGGCGATAAATACACGACCAATTCTCAAACGAAAGGTAGCTTGAAGGAATCTAAGCAAGGCAAGGTTCGTAGGGGCTCTGAGGAAAACCAACGAATTCTTGGGCGTCCGCAATAGTTGGCAGGATGCAGGTGTGGATCTTGTTTCAGCTGGGAGATAATCTTTGGTTTTGGGGCTTCTTTTGGTTTTCTTTATATGTAACAAAATGTGGGGTTTCAGTGGTTAAGCTTGTTTGTGCCATGTAGGGATTGCTTCCGATTTGGGCACATCCATTGATGTAATCTATATTTTGTTGTAAACTTGCCAACTTTCATATAAAGCTTGCGGAGAGCCTATTCGGGGCCTCTGACACTCTATACTTATGTTGTTCTATTTACTTGCATGATGCATCTTTACTTGTGAAAATCGCTAAGTATGAATTTTGCATAACTCAATATAATTTGGCTAGGTAACAAGTGTAAACATAGAACAAGTGTGTTGCAGATAATAAGTGTTAAGTGTTTACTTGTTTGCAACCATTGGAGGCATAGTCTGTCGGAGTGCGCCTATGTTGGAAAAGTACATGGGAGGCTTCTGAGCAGTGCTGCATGACTTGGAAGACTGAAGTAAAGCGGGTGCGTGCCAAGCCCATGACAGGTGGTATCAGAGCTCGTTTTGTTGCTATAGTTGAAGGGTTTGTGAAGAGGTGGTATCAAAGCGTGTTTTGCTGCAATAGTTGAAGGGTTTGAGGAGATATATTCACCACTCTTCTTGCGAAGAGTTGGTTTCAGAGTATCATTGAAGCTACGGGTAAAGGAGCTTGTGGAAAGTCTTGGTTCCGAAGGTTCGTGACAGTTGTAGCAGACAGGGGTTAGTTGCAGAAACGGCTAAAGTAATCTTGGTGGATTACATCACTACTTGGGTGGAGCAGTGCGACAATGATTTAGTTGGATAGTTGTGGTGTTTCCTATTTGGGGTGCAATTGGATGGAATCGGTAGAAGTTCAGTCTAAAAAAGAGTTCAGAAGAAGGGTTGTGCATGCCAAGCCCATCTAAAAGTGACATTGTGGGCTAAGGTTTTGAAGGGAGACACACTTGGAAAAGTTCCTAGCACACCTCAAGATGCCCTTACACAGGTCGCTGACAGCAATTGCACTCGGTAGCAGTTGCAAACAAAAGCATAAGCATGGTACAGTGGTACCAAAACACACAGAGTGTCAAACATGGCCGAAACTAATGGGAGTACATGCAAAGTGCTTCCAAACCAGATGAAAGTTTGGTGGACCCTGGAATGTCATATTGAATTCCCCACCCCGCACGAGACGGTCACTTAGAAAGTGGCTTGAAAGGAAGTGCAGGAAGAGGGAAAGTCAAGGGACTCATTGATGGAGGCCATAAAGAACTATCTGGACAAAGTGATCTACGTGATGGGCAGATCATCCGGGAAGAAGAAGAACACGTGGAGTAGGTGCTTGCAAGAAGTAAAGAAGAGTTGCAGTGGTTGCAAAACCAAGTGGTAGCTTGGAATGAGGCTGGTATGGAATCACTTCGTGGGAAGGACACCCAAGGTGAGACTCAGTCGGAACCTCCTATGAATCCCAAGAAGAAGATTTCCTATTACCTTTTCCGAGAAGGTCACTTTGTGAAACAATGTCCGATGCATAATATATGGAGTGCTTGCTTGGCTGATGACCAGGAACACCCTAATATGCAGATCGAAACCTTGAGCTTGGTTGAGGATTCACATCCTTTAGACGAAGTTTATAAAACAATCAAGGCATTGAAGGCATGTCTTGGGGATTCAGCGAAGGTTGGATCGTAGGAATACCAATGAGGGTTGGGTTTCGTTCACATCATGGTGAGTGGATTGAAGATGATAGAAGTAGTGGACACCAGTGCCACTCACAGTTTTGTGAACAACAGAACCGTGAAATCCTTGCATGGTGCGGCAGAAGACAATGTAGACACATTCAAAATGGTTAACTCTACTGAGCAGTCGATGGAAGGAAGCATTATGGTATCACCAATTCGGATTGGGAGCTGGCATGGCAAGGTAAACTTATAAGTTGTTCCGTTAGACGATCATGCAATCATATTGGGACAAGACTTCTTGTGGATGAATAAGGTGGTTCCTGTGGTGCATGAAGATCAGTTAGTGTTTTTAAACCAACTAGAAGTCTGGAGCATGCTGCTGACAGCGAAGAGAAAGCTGGGGTATTTCCCAAGGATACCTTTAGTTTGTTTACTTGAAGCCCCTAGAAAGACCAAGAACAAGCCTTCCAATAGTGCACCAAAGTGGCAAGGAGCAACGAAGAGGAACACAAATCCAGTTAAGGAAAGAGATCAACTAGATGAGAGGTTGGTTGTGTTGAATTCAAGGATGGACTCAATCACATGGAAGGTTGAGTTGTTGCAACATGATGCTAGCAAGTTGCAGATTGCACCTACCACAACAATGGTGGGAAGAAACAAAGGTGCTTGCAACAAAGAGATGGGAGGCCGAGATGATAGTTGCTTAGAGCAAGGAACTTTTGATGGAAGTTCCCTTGCCCAAGACAAGTCAAGTTGTGAAGAAGACCAAGGCGAGGAAGCATTGTAAAGGGCATGCGAACAATGGGTTATAGATCTGGTGGATGAACGAGAAGGCAGTTTGGTTGCATTCCAAAGTGACAGAGAGGAGAACCTCTCGACATGAATCGTAGTAGACATTGTAGACTTCTGCATTCATGCTATCTGGATCCCAACATCGTAGGATAAGTTGAAAGAAGTGGGATGTAATCCAAACAAAGTGGAGGTAGTCCTTCCATACTTAGATGATAAGTATTACTTTCCCAAGGTATCGATTGAAGACAAAACAACTAAGGGAGTTGAATCTATTGTGGGTGCTCTTCAAAGAAAGGATCAGCATGGGTTGGAAGCCTTGTGGAACTCACAGCACTAGGGAGACAAGCCATGTTCTCTGTTTGAAGGAAAGAGCAAGAGTGCAAAGAAACAAGCCAGGAAGAAGAAACAACAAGCAAAGGCGGAGGAAACATCTTCGGCATAGGCACATGACTGTTATAGGGAAGCAACAGACTTGAGCACATTGGCTTTTGGGATTGCAGAATCTGAGCTAACACCATGTCGACTGGAGGAGTTGGGATCCATCTCTGTGGGAGTTGAAGTAGCCTTGAAGTATTGGTGCGGCAAGCATGAAGAAGAAAATGGATGGTTTGCCAAGAGTTTTGAGGAGAGGAGCCTTGGGCTGTACTCTCCCGTCTTTGTGTAGGAAGGCAGAACAAATTGGCTCACAGTCTTTGGCATAGGCAGTGTTGCCGTAGGGTGCCAAGTGTGGTGCCTTAGAAAAATTCAGCCAAAAACAAAGTTGGACAATAGTTCATATTAGTTGTAAGGGTGAGGACCTTGCCGATCAATGAGCTGGAAGTAGACTAACATGCACAGGGGAAAGACGGTTGCAGATTGAACATGTTTGTCTCATGAGGGAGGACGCTATAGTTGGATTAGCTACCCAAATAGTTTGGTTCATGAGGTGCACAATGAACAAAAGCATAAAGAAATTGTGGAGTACCAATTGTATTGTAAGTGGTGCGGAAGTGGAAGCTGCGAGAGCTTATTTGGAGGCTCAATAATGTTGCAGTGTCGTTGTATATCTACCAAGAGGGAGAGGTGTAGAGGTGATCATAGTAGTGACGAATGCTGCAGTTTCCAAGATAGCGGCGGAGACATTGCTGGGATAGAAACAATTTTGAGTGGGGGAGGATGTAACGACATTGGTGCTCAAGCACTAGCCACACCTCACTCGCCCAAGGAACCAGACTATGGATACTCTCGAGTCCACAAGATAACAAGACACTTAGTCAAATTATCTAAGTGTTTGTTGTCCTTGTGGAATCCCATTGGAATACAAGAGGGCGTGTGACCATGGCATAGGCGCATGAACCACAAGAAATTCACCTAGAGGCTTGGAAATCTTGGGCGCATCACCCACTAGGGAGCCCGTCGGCACGGTGTGATTGGCATCACAACGAAGTGGTAACATGGGAATTAAACGAAGGAGTGCAACCACGGATGGAATATTAGTTGAGGAACCAAGGATGGAAGCTCATATGAACTCGGCTTGAAAGCTCTGTGATGAGATCACGTTAGAAGCTCGACACTTGGGCACGTTATAGGGGCGCGCACCCACACCATGGCACTGATGCATGGAAAGCCCGGTCGGTAAGAATTCACATGGAATCTAGTTGGATGCGAAGCATGACCAACACACCCAACTAGACTTGGGAGCTCAGGCAGAAGAAGCCAAGAACGTGGGTGTGAATCAAACAAAGTATGGGTGTCGGTTAGCGAGGATGGGCACAAATCGACAAGATAGTTACCAAGTGGACCGACAAGGGACACGTTGACAGTGCAGATGGGTGCGTCAAGAATAAACCAAGGAACCAAGTAGGCATCGGTTAGTGGGGCGCATCCAAGACTTGGGCAGTGCAATCATCGGCTAAGTGGGTGAGATGACCAAAATAGTTGGCATGTGGACCATGCAGATGGGAAAAAGGAACAAATGAGAGTCTCCTAAAGGGTGTTGACCAAGGCATGGCCCAAAGAGACATCTATAAATACACAACCAAGTATCAAAGGAAATGTATCTTGAAGGTAGCTGGGAAAGGAAAGGTTCACATAGGCTTTGAGGCAAACCAACGAATTTCTGGTTATTCATAGCAGCTTGCAGGCCACAGGTTCGGATCCTATTTCAGTTGGGAGATATTCTTTGGTTTTGGGGCTTCTGTGGGTTTTCTTTGTATGTAACAGAATGTGGGGTTTCTATGGTTAGGCTTGTGAGTGTCACACAGGGAGTGCTATCGGTTTGGACACATCCATTGATGTAATATGTATTATGTTGTAAAATTTCCAACTTTCATATAAAGCTTGCAGAGAGCCTGGTTGGGGCCTCTGCCACTCTATACTTGTGTTGTTATGTTTCCTTGCATAGTGCATCCTTACTTGTGAAAATGGCTAAGCATGAATGTTGCGTAACTCAATATAATTCGGCTAAGTAACAAGTGTAAGCATAGAACAAGTGTGTTGTAGATAATAAGTGCTAAGTGTTTACTTGTTTGCATCCATTGGAGGGGTAGTCTTCTGGAGTGTGCTGCATGAATTGGAAGATTGCAGTAAGGGTGTGTGCCAAGCCCATGACATCGGTGGTTTTCCTCCATTTTAAACCTAATCAGATACTTGAAAAATCGATCAAAGTTCTGGATCAATCAGAACTCTACTTCTTTGAGTTGCCAGATTTCGGCCAAAGATATGTAAAGTGTTGTGTTTTTAGAGAACACCTTTCATGATTCTTTTCCATTATGATCCATGGTGTAAAACATGTGACATGGTAGACACTCTGCATGGAGTACTAGTGCATTGATCTTGACGTGTCAGTTAGGCTACTCTTACCAGAGGATCACGAATTAGAGGCAGTTGCAAATTGAGATCGGGAATCTCTTGGGCCCTTGAATTATTTTCACGTGGATTGAAAATGAAATGTTTTGAAAGGATTTGTCGCTCTATTATTAACGAGAGAAAATTGTGGAGTTATTGATTGTACATGATACTTACAAAGAATATGGATCGACACCTTTTTAGAGTGATCCAATGAAATTTGAGAGGAATTAGAGGCCTTCCAATGAGAGTTCAAGTTTGTCAACAGACTGAGCTTGAAACCTAAAGCAATGATAGCTCGCACTCTTCAATCTAAAGATGAAGGAAACATGTCCAAAGAGAGAGAATCGTGTCCATATAATAGGGCTAGAAGCATGAAATAGGCCACGGTGGACCACGATCTACACAGATGGATCACATATACTCTTTTGGTACACATTAGTGTAGTTCTTCTCATCGACAATGAAGCAATTTATAGCATTTTCCAACGTTCTGTATGATAGATTCCCATTCAAGACCCGAAGCTTGCATTTTTACTGAAATTTTCAACTTGGAAAACTCAAATTTGGATATGGTTATATAGTACCTAACCCAAAGGAGGATCAAAATGGCTATGATACCAAATTTCAAAAGCTAATTTTCTGATTCATTTTCTGATGTAAGAAGTGTTTTTAAAGAGGGTTATATCTACTATGCTAGAAGGTTTTTATGTGAGGAGTCTCTCCCTCTATTGCCCTGTGATGCTTTATGCACATATATATTAACATGCTCTAATCATGTTCTAGAGTTGTTGCTGGTAATACTTCATTGTGTAGTCACGCTCCATTAGAAAATATTTCTATGTAGCACCCTTTTGTGCCCTCCTATCCTATTTTCTACATTCATTTTTCTGAATGTTATGGCTTCATTGTGGCATGATTTAGTGTCCCTTGTTGTCTTAAGCATTCATCAAATTTCCCTATTTTATTATCCTCTTAAATTCATTTTCCCTTCTCATTATGGGCACTAATTTTTTTATTCTTCCTTCACTTTTATATTCTATACTACATTGATTTTTGTTAAGGCTTACTATCCTTGTATCACCTTGAGCCTCAATGGCATAGCCATAAAAATGTCATGTAGTTATGACCCCTTAGAGTTGGAGGAGAGGTAACCTAAAATTGGAGAGTTTTTGTTATCATGGTGACAATGGGTATACCCTCTTAGTTACCCTTGGGTTAACATTGTTTTTTTTTATTTGATTTTAGATTCTAGTTTAGGAGGTAACATGCCCTACACCATAATAGGGAGTCTTTCTCTCATGAAAGAGGATATTTATTTCCTTAAGTTCACAATTAAATAATGAGACCAATGTCACTTTCCTCATACATATCCTTTACATAATCAATATTCCCTTGGTATTGTCTTTGCATTCATAAGCTTTCCTCACCTACATGCACTCCATGTTGTTATGCTTCATGTAAACACATGTGCTTGTGTAAATGCACATGCATAGATTAATTAACATCAAAATATTATCTATCATTTTCCATTGATAAAATCAAATTCCAAATTCCATTTGGTTCAAATTTGTATATGATAGTTTATGACAATTTACATATGGCATGGTTTGGGTGGTTACTATTTTTGTTTGGTATTTTTGGGCCTTGATTGTAGAAAATATTGATGTTGGAATCATGGTGAAGATTTTATCCTTCAAAAGACTCTCCTTTGATAGACCTTTTCTCAAGTGGGAATAAGTTTTAGTATTCGATACACAATCAAAATTGACACTTTGTATCATGCGTTTGGTGTACTTATTGGATATAAATTAAAAAAATCTACCTTGGAACTGAATTTACTAGCTGGTCATAGATGAAATTTTTGTTCAAAAACTAAGCAAGTGAATTGTTTTTTAATATAAATATTTCTACCCTATAGAAATTGGTGTGGTTGGACAATCATAATACATAAGATACATATAAGATAATACATCCGATATATATTTCGATTACTGGTCACTGGTGTAATCAATTTTGCTGCTAACATCCTTAAGCAATATATAAGTTGTGGATGAGACTATCATTAGGGTGGATGAGGCTCTTCGCTTGTCTAAACCTCTATTAAGAGTCCTAAACAACTAGCACATGTACTCTCTCACGGATTCAACGACCAATATACCGCAGGAATGGGGTAGGCGTGGCTTGAAATCTTCTATTGATATCAGAGTAGAAGGTACAGAGGCTCTAGAATGACAATCCTACGTTGACAAATTATGTTTAAATTTCATTTTCCTATGAAATGAGGATGTCAACATACTGGTATGGTCCAAAAACCTAATGAATGACAATTTTAATGCAAAACTAGGTTATAATAACCTATTGGAATCCCAATTCCACGGGAACCAACTATGTTGGTGGAAGGCCATTTGGAAATTACCTAGCCCGATGAAGTTCAAAATATTCCTATGGTTAGAAGGGTCTGTGTGAAAATAGTTCATTGTAGACGTACGTTTATGAAACATACCTGGCGATTGTAGAAAAGAAGAATTATGTGCTTTCCTCGCACTCTATTGCTCTTTGCCCATTCTGATTCCAACAGGTACGAAGTAAGTAGATGATTTCGCAAGAGGTAATCAGATGATTTCATGGGAGGTAATAGTTTGTGGAAGGTAACATTTTGTGACAATGGGGTTTCGTGAGGGTCGGTGCTAGTTGATGTGTCTTATATAGAAATCACACTCAAATGAGAAATAAAAAAGAATATAACTCTCTCACTAAAGATTTTGAAATCTTTCGCCCAAGAGTTCTATTCGAGAGTTTGTGTATGGAAGATATCTAAATTTCTTGCTTGAGAAGCTTTCATAATCTCGTCCGAGAAAATAATAAACTCCAATGAAAATATCAGCAGAGAAAATTTTAAACTCTCGCTCGAGAAAATTAGTTGACTTTTTTCTCGGCCAAGATAGTATGTTTTTAATTCCAATTGCACCCATTCTCAAAAAAGCATTACCCAATTTCGCATTTTCACTCATTTGTATTCTTTTATTTTCAAAACTCTTTTCTTTATCATTTATTTATTTATCACATGAAAAATTGGTTTGTGATATTCGGGGCTTGTAAGACAAGGGAATACCTAGCTACAATCAAATGCCCAAAATCTACATCGTAAGATCATGACTAAAATAGAGAAAAACATACATTCTGGTAGCGCCTTAGTGTATGTAGTTTAGTTACTGCGCTGCGAGAATGTCTCCATATGAATATTTTGTATCAAAAAGTCAACATAGAAGTTAAACATTGGATATAGCATTAGAATAGACTTAAGTAATCATTTTGAAGACTTTGAAATGAAATATAACATGAAATAAGCCACTAAGGATAAAATCAATTAAAACAAAAACGATAACATAAAAAATTAAAAAGACAGTCAAAATTATTTAAGACTTAAGAAATGAAAGTGAAATAAGGAACAAACATTTAATAAAAACACATAACAACTAAGGACAATTTCAGTGTTAACAGGATGGTTTGGTGATCCCACTCACAACTTATGTTTTTTGGGGTCTTCTAACTCACTTACCAAGACCATTTAGAGACATACGAGAAATTGCTCATAGGGCCTAACATCGTTACCGGTCATCCTAATAGAGTTTTGTGAGTTTTATAATGTGTTTTGGTGCCTATAAAAGGTGGTCATGACATAGTGGGGATCTCACGATCAATTTTATCCAATTTGGATCGTCGATGCAAAAATTGCGTTGTGACTCATTGAGGAAAACCCTAGTTTCTCCTCTCACCATACAAAGGCTACTTTCAGACATGGGGATGGAAAGATTAGGGCATCCCTAGTTGTAATATGATGCTTGAAATACAATATAGATAATGATTTGGCAATCTAACTCATGGTTTTTGTCTTGTGGTGTCTTCCAACTTGCTTGCCAATGCCATTTAGGGATATATGAGAAATTGCTCAAACGATCTAAAATCGTAACCGAGCAAAGTAATAGAGTTATGTGCGTTTTAACATGTGTGATTGCGCCTAGAAAATGTGGTCATTCCATGCCAGGTCTCTCACACTTGATTTTACACAATTTGGACCCTCGATGCAAAAATTACATGTGACCCGTTGAGCAAAACCATAGTTTGTGCTCTCACGATACAGAGGCTACTCTTGGCCATGGGGATCACAAGACAAGGGCATCCCTAGTTGTAATATGATTCCTAAAATACAATGGAGTTGACATTTTGGTGATCTGAATTACAATTTGTGTTTTTTGGGGTTTTCCAACTTGCTTCCCAAGGCCATTTGGGGACATATGGGAAATTGCTCATAGGGCCTAAATTGGAACCAAGCAACATAATAGTATTCCTTGAGTTTGAACATGTGTGACTTCTCATAACAAAGGTGGTCACCCCATAATGGGGCTCTCACGATTGATTTATCTACTTTGGACCCTTGATGAAAAAATTGCATCATGACCTATTGAGAAAAACCCTAGTTTCTCCTCTTGACATACAGAGGCTACTTCTATCCATGGGGATTGCAAAACGAGGGGATCCCTAGATGTAATATGATTCCCAGAATCCAACAGAACTGATGATTTGGTGATCAAACTCATGGTTTTTTTTGTGGGGTATTCCAACTCGCTTTTCAAGGCCATTGAGGGACATATGGGAAATAGCTCATAGGTCCTAAAATTGTAACCGAGCAACATAATAGATTTATGTGAGTTTGAATATGTGTGAATGGTCCTAGCAAAGTTGATCATGCCATATTGAGGCTCTCATGATCGAGTTTATCCAATTTGAACACTTCATGCAAAAATTGCATTGTTACCCATTGAGCAAAACACTAGTTTCTCCTCTCGACATACAGAGGCTACTTTTAGCCATGGGGTGTCAGAAGCTAATTTTTTGATTCAGTTTCCTTTCTATAAATTGATGTAAGAAGTAATTTTATTATTTTAACAAAAAAAAATCCTTTAAAATATGTATAATCAAGAAATGTTGAAGTAATTAATTATAATTTCAATACAATATTTTATAAATAATTCATCATTTAATTCATGACATTTAATTAGATATTTATACCATATATGCATAGAAACAATGTGCATTTATATATATGAAACTTATCTGCTACACATGAGACGGTTGGCCTCTTGGAGGGAACACTGACACACTTGGAGAGAGAGGCAAATATGATGGCTCCTCACCATGGCAAGTCTCATGGCTCCTCACCACAGCAAGTCAGGCCTTGAGCTCACCTTGGCCTCATGTATGTGGAAAAGCCCCACATGTGCACACGCATGGAAAACCCCTCACATACATGGCCTATGCCTTAACCCCACTGTCTTCATTGTGGAAATTACTCCAATGTCACTCGAATCCAATAAATCATCTTTATATAGTGTATAAGGTCCAATACTAAAAAATAGTGACTTCTCACATTTACATCAAAACTCTTTATTTGATAACAAATATAAGAAAACTAATTTTCTTTAAATCTTTTACATATTTTTCATTTCTATTGTTTTATTTTCTAAACTCTTTTCTTTTTCATTTATTTATTTATTTATCACATGGAAAATTGGTCCATGACATTCTCCCCTCCTTGAATTGAGTGTCCTCATCATCCTTGACCTCATATGCATCGAAATTTGAGTATTAAATATCCTATAAAAATATTCAACTTTATTTTATTGTGTGTGTGTGTCTTAAATATTGATGAATATACACTTCACATAAATTTTATAAGACTTCACTTCACATCATATAGAGGTATTAATCTATTAACCAAAAAAAAAAAAAAGTGGTGAATTTCATAAATCATTCAACTTAAAAGAATTATTGATAATTCTGTGTATACTTTAAATAAAAAATCATAAGTCAATTCTTTCTAGCTCATTCGGTTAAGGTATGGGTCTCATTAGTAGGGAGACCGGGTTCAATTCGCCGTAAGGGCGAGCTAGTTGGAAGGAGACACCCAAAATCCAAGTTGAGGGTTGGTGTTTCCCAAGCCAGGTGCGATCCTTGTGTGATCTTAACGGGCTTAGATGCCCTTGGGTCATGGTTTCTTAGACAAAAGGCCACTCCTGCAAGTTAGGGAGATTCTAGCAAACAAAAAAAAATCACCTATAACATATTGTTATAGTTACATACAAATTTAAAAAATGAGCATTCCACCATTTACCATAATATGGTACTACCCTCATCACATTACCATGTACTATAGCATGGCTAGAATAGAATATTCTATCACGTACCTAGATCCACTTCCTTTTAGGATCAGATCAAAGACCCAATGAATATTTTGTTCACGAGGGCTCAACAATGAAATGCATCAAACTATAGGTAAAATGAGTCAATAAGTAATTGGAAAACATCCACCTAAGACCTAGTACTAAGAAGAAACCCATTTTAAATGCCAATTGTATTTTAATTTTCTAATATCTTCATCACTCATTCCACTATTCAAAATATACCTCTCTCTTAGCTACTCTTTCAGTGAGGATAATATACATCCTTCTACTATTGAGCGCCCTCATTAAATTATTTTATATTCATAGAAAGGAGGATCATGGACATGGTATGACTAGCAGACCATGAGTAGTGATGTAACTATGATGTTTTTTCCTAACCAAAATACATTAGATAATCTATCAAGACATGGTATAACTTTAGCATAATCTTATCATAATCCTCATGACTTTCACATAGCACTACCTTTTTTTTAACATTATATTCCCACAACTCTCAACCATTCTATCTCTTCCAAAGGTTAGAGTGCTCTGGCCTTTTATAAGAAAATGATGAATAGAGGATAATAATGGGATACTAATTAAATTGAGAAATATACAATTAGATAAATAAATCATCTCCTAAGCATTAAAGAAACCATCCACATTTTTCTTAATAAATTTAATACTAATTTTGTATTACTCCAAATATAGGAATAAAAATCTCTTAACCAAATACTATAATTTTACTTTTAATAACAAAGTTTTATTGGATTCATTATTACTTTGCATAACTTAAATTTAAAACCTTGACTCCATATCCTTAATGAATCTAATATGATCTCAAACTAAAATCAAATTGGAATTTCTCTATAAATTTGACATACTCTAGAAGTTGGAAAATAAATTTATTTTTCACAATTGGAGAAGAATTAGCTCACACTTGGAAACTAAGGACTTATCCTTAAACCATATATATTATTATTGATATCTACATGGTATAATTGAGCATTGATCTACAACTTAATTATATCTTTAAGCGTAAATTGAAAATATATGCGTGACAACTAAATATTTGCATGTTCTAATTATTATATATATATTAGACCCATCAACCTATACATAATTTCGTTAGTTTTTGGTTCAATTTCATATTCACAGTTATATTTTTATTATAAATTGTTTTCATACATTGTTAACTATCTATTTGTTATCTTATTTTATTAGTAGACTTAAAACATACATACATTTTTGTTATTTTTATTGATCATGATATAAGATTAATGAAAGTAAGCTTAAATATTTTGAGGTTACTACCACTACTATTTATCCACATAACCAAAAAGTTATACCTTAATATACTACTATGATTAACTAATAAAAACTTAATCATAATACTATGTTGCAAATATTTATACATTAAAATACTTCTAATATATAACTCATAATTTAGAATAATATATAACTCACAATTTAAAATATTCTTAAAATAATAAATATTTTTAATTGCTTGAAATATTGATTTTGTAACATAATTTATACACATTCTTTCCTATTTAAAATTTTCTCCATTCTTAAAAAACCTCTAACCTCCACAATTATTACTTTACTCTCTCTAATACCATTCTTATTTCATACAACACAATAATTTTTTTTTCTTTATTTAGTATATTCAAAATAAACCCTACCGAGTTCTTATTATGTCCCCGACATCTATTTTTGGGTCAGGGGCATTAGTTTGGGTTGCTGTTGAGAAATTTATCGTGGAGGCAATGTTTAACTTTATAGTTGGAAAAATTTTATTTTTTTTTAATTGTAAATCGGCTATTTTATGAGCTTGTGATTGGGGCCGTCCGCGGTGACGTTTGCCTCGGATGGTGTGGCCCAGGAGGCGGCGGCGCGATGGCGTCACGCCTCGTGGTGTGGGTTTTTCGTTTTCGAGGATAATAAATGGGTTTTGATTGCCGAGCTAGCTCCCAGTTGTCGACGTTTTTCGATCTTCGTTTTGAAATAAATCATATTTAATGCGATAGTTGGAGGTCTATGCATGGTTCGATGTTTTATAAGTGTTATAGCAGGTGCAGGTTATTTGGTGGGTCGTCCTTCCGCTCGTCGGTGGGTCGTCCTTCCGCCACTGAGGTCCTTCCCCTGCAAATTCGGCGACAATTGCGGAGTTCGTATGGTTCAGTTCTGTCTGGTTTTGTGTGCATGGTTCTATGTTTTATTGTTGTTGTAGGAGCTATGGGTTATTTTGTGGGTTGTCTTTTCACTCGCCTGTGGGTCGTCCTTCCGCTGCTGAGGTCGTTCATTTGCAAATTCAGCGGCAATGTACGATTTCGACGTGATTTTGCCAGCTGTGAGGTGGTCGTTTCATATGTGCCGTTTGTTGCAAGTTCGGCGGCAATGGTCGAGTTTCTCTGGTCCAAAAAGAGGTGATAGTGGTTGCATTGTGTTGGTAGCCCAGAAAATGGGTGGGAAAAAAAAATCCTTGGATGCGATGGCGAATTTATGTGTAGCATTTATTTCGGCATCTGTTGTGATTTATGGCGGATTTTGGGTGGTTTTATTAGTGTTCTCGCTTCAGCCTCCGCTATTATATTCAGCTCTGTTTTATGGTGGATTGTTTATGATTTTATCCGCATTATCGGTTCGGCGTTCTGCATCATTTTCGGCTCTGTTGTTGTCTACTTGGTTTGGACGATATCTCGAGCTGTTGCTTTCGGCCGGTTTGAAGTCTTGTTGCTAGTTCGCTGGAGCAGGTACGCCCCTGTATTTTTGCTGCAATTTTTAAGTGAAAAGAAGAGACAGGGTTTAGGGTTTTAAGTGTAACGAGCGCTGTTCATCGGTTTTTTCTAGTTAGGGTTTTTTATTTCGAAGACATGATAAATGGAACCCTTTGTTGTTTTCTGGTTTTTAATGGCGTTCATGAGTTGAAATAATTGTTGTATGCCTTTGTATTTTTGCTGCAATTTTTAAGTGAAAAGAAGAGACAAGGTTTAAGGTTTTGAGTGTAACGAGCGCTGTTCATTGGTTTTTTCTAGTTAGGGTTTTTTATTTCGAAGACATGATAAATGGAACCCTTTGTTGTCTTCTGGTTTTTAATGGCGTTCATGAGTTCAAATAATTGTTGTGTTTTCTCGTGTTAAAACAACATGTGATAAATGGTGTTGTTTGCTCAGGTCTGTGTTTTTTTTCCTCCATGTGGTTGTTTCTTGGTTGTCGTCAGTTGTAGATGAGTGCTATTGGCATTGATGTTTATCCAAATAGGATAATTAGGCCACCAATTAAGTTAACATGAACCATTTTTCAGTAAGCGGAAGGAATTCAGTGATGGAAAATTGGTGCAAAGGGACGATGCATAGAACCTTGACTAGGCTTTGGAAACAGCATGTTTATGAAGCATGTTTTTTGTGCAATTTTTAAGTGAAAAGAAAAGACAGGGTTTAGGGTTTCGAGTGTAACAGGGCATGTTCATTGGTTTCTTCTAGTTAAGGTTTTTTTTATTTCGAAGACATGATGAATGGAACCCTTTGTTGTCTTCTGGTTTTTAATGGCGTTCATGCGTTCAAATAATTGTTGTGTTTTTTTGCCTTAAATCAACATGCGATAAAGCTGTTTGTTGGTGTTGTTTGCTTAGCTCTGTTTTTTTTTTATCGTCCATGCAGTTGTTCCTTAGCTGTCTTTAGTTGTAGATGAATGCTATCGGCATTGATGTTTAGCCAAATAAGTTAATCAGGTCAGCAATTAAGTTAGCATGGACCATTTTCCAGTAAACGGAAAGAATTCAGTTATGGAAAATTGGTCCAAAGTGGCAATGCATTGAAGCTCAACTAGGGTTTGGAAACAACATGTTTATGAAGATATGTCTTTGAAGAGGAGCCTTGTATAGGGGATAGCCATCTTTAGCATATGAACTTGCTTTCTGCTGGTTCTTGCGAGCTAGTTTTCTTTGTTTTTGATTAGTTTTCGTATAGAGTACTAGTGCTTGGGTTTCAGTTGGGTGGGGGTGGTTTAGGCATACTCTTCCAATCTTAGCTCATCTTCATAGTGGGGAAACAATTTAAGACAATGATACATGGTATGTGGATATTATCCTCATAACATTGGTGGAGGTCATTTAATATACTTATTTGAAGAATATAGATGCTTATGGTTTCAAATTGTCCATGTTACGATGAACTATTGCGGTACATTCGAAATTTGCAGCAAGAGTACCCATAATTGCTGCTATGAATCCATGAATCGAGAGTTTGTAGAAATCCCATAGGTCTGAGCGTTTCAGGTGTAATGGGGGATTTAATACTCGGCATCAATAGCCAATTTGCATGCGCTTTTGTGCAGACTATGGAAAATAACACTTATTTATCAACTGCATAGACCAATAGATCCAGCAAGCATCTGCAATGATAAAACATTTTCTTTTACATCACTGCATTTTATAGTTCAGAGTGTTTTTCAATGATTCTGTTTTTGTTTTGAAGCTTTTTAGCAGTCTCAAAAACTGTTACCAGATTTTTCCTTGAGAGCGTCTGGTTCTAATTTCCACGACTGCACATGTAGTATGCTAGTTATCTGGTTCTCATCTTCATTGTTTGACATATATCTTATGTTTCCCTATAAGCCATCTGAAATATTAAATGGGTTATTTATCGGGTAATTCATACTGAAATATATTAAAAATAACTGGTTTTTAACCCATGTATGGACTGAGATAACATATATAATTTAACCCTATATGACATTTTTAAGTTTTTAAACATCAATGTTACATTGGCATATACCTTATATTGCGCTGCAAGCTAAGATATAAATTTAATTAACCGTATCTGACAGTAAATGGTTGCATTGCAGATGCTACAGATTCTGACTGTATTTAAGATGTTTAGCTTGTGCTTTTCAGATTCTACATAAAATATTTAACCAACACCATATTTAACTTGTACTTTTCAGATTCTTTTTCAATTCATCCACGTTTTCCCTAGTACTGTGTTTTCAGATCCTTCTTCAATTCACCCAAGTCATTCTCTATTAAATGACCCCGAGCATTTGTGGACTAGTTGCTCAATATACTTCTGAAATCTCAATTGTTCAAAGCTAATTGAACAAGCACTCTTGGACAAATGTTTTATAACCCTCCTCTTTGTCTACTTCAATTCAAATACTAGTTTTATATGTCTGTCATAGCTAGATCTACTTTATAAACGATATAACTGTCCTAGATACGTTCAATCTTTTTATGTTCTGAAGTATAGTATTCAAATAGATTTTGCAAGTATTAATCATTTCGCATAATCAAGTTTGATTTATTTCTCACTTAGACTAGTACCTTGTCAATTGTCTTAAGTGCATTTCAATGCACTTTTGGCCACTTTTAGCTTGCTGTTTACTCTCCAGAAAGTCATATTTTTGCATGCTGCAGAGACTCATGTCCACTTAGATTTGTAGTTCTAACTCTCTGATACATGCTTCCAAGTGTCCTCTGATTTCATAGATCTAAGACAGTTTTCGATGCAATTCAGGAGCACTTTGTAGCTAAATTTTGCTTGTTTTTAGGATCTTTTTCTTTAGCTGCTTGTTAGGATCTTTTTAATTTGTTGTTTTTGGACAAAAAAAATGGAATCCAAGAGGAAGCCTTGATCATCCACCAATTTGATCAGTTTAGCTCGGCGAACAGGTGCTATTTCTTGCTTCTTCTGCTCAGCGTTTTCCATCACTTATAGGTTTGGTTATCTGCCTTTAAGGACCAATAGTAAGCATTTATTAATGCTTTAATTGTGTTTGTAACTACCTGTGTGGGGCAGTAGATCACATTCTCTATCCTCGAATTACGTTTTTTCATTTTTCCAGTTTCATATCTAAGTTCACAAACTAACTCAAATTCCTAATCCTAACCTATATTAAGTTACACTTACTTTGGTGCATTCAAACTAATCCTAGAAATTTTTAGTCTTATTTTTGTGCATGTCTATATGGATGCCAACTCTAATTGGATAACACTTACTTTGGTTTCAAAAGCTGTGAATCCCTGCATCAAGCAGCTTCACAATTTGACGATTGTGTTAACTTAGTTTAGTTTTACAAGTTGTTAATCCTTGCACCAAGCAGGTTCACAGTTCGACACTTGTTCTTACTTTTATGTTCACCCATTTAACAAGCAAGTCAATTCTTGCTTGTCATGGGTTCACAATTTGACTTTGCTTTTCATTTCTAGTAATTAGATAATTTTCCTCTTTCATTGGTAAATTAATTGATAGTTTAGCTTACAACTCATTACAAGATTTGCAATCTGTTTTAAAATTTCATATCCTTTTGTCATTGGATGAATTCATTGATCTTAAAAAATATATACAAGCTGTGAGCTTGTTTTAAAATTGCATATGCTTTTGCCATTGACTGAATTCATTGATCTTAAAAAATATATATAGGTTGTGAGCTTTGTGAATGCATATTTGATTTACTTGTCACATATACTAATAGATTGACAATTTGCAATTCATTAAATTCCTAAGTTTGTTCTCCGAAAGCAATTATTCTTAGTGTTCTGTTAGGGTGCACCTCCTTTGAGTTTGACTTTGTTTAAAAGTTAGCCTAAAGCGAGCAGTCGAGTGTTATGATGATAGTTGTACCCAGCTCATTGACTTTTTCTTGGTGAATTGAGATTTTTCTCACTTTCATGTGCGGGTTAATATGACAACAATTTGCAAGATCAACATTCTGCAAACAATTGTGGATACTGACTATATCTCTAGTCAACTAGTAGCCAATGCCATGAGTGACATGTCAAATTCACCACAAGTATATGCTTGTAGAAAGGTATATTACAATTGGTATAAGAGCAATCTTACAACACTAGGGTTGTATGAGATCAAAGGGAAATGATCACGTGTTTGCTGCCATTTCAAGCTAGTGAGTTTGAAATTGAATAGTTTTTACATGCCAGGTGACAACAACAATTCCTTTTCCAACCATTTGAAGCATGGATAAAAGTCATTTGATACTTTCATATGCCTTTGCTTGTATTCTAATTTTCATTGCTTGATTCTGTGGTGGTTTGTAGATATTGGAAATGAAGCTTATATTAGTTCCATCAAACTAGGTTAATAATAATGATGATTACTAGTTAATAAAGGTGCTGCCAAAACCTGTTACCAAAATTTTTGCTTAAGAACGCCTCGTTCTAATCTTCAGGACTGCATATGTAGTATGATAATTGCCTGGTTATCATCTTCGCAATTTGACATATACCTTGTATTTTCCTATAGACCAGCCGAAATATTGGATGAGTTATTTATCGAGTAGTTCATAGCGAAATATATAAAAAATAACTCATTTTTAACCGATGTACGCCCTGGGATAGCATATGTAATTTAACCCTATATCACATTTTTAAATTTTTGAACATCAATATTACATCAGCATATACTTTATATTACGCTGCAAGCTAAGATACAAATTTAATTAACTGTATCTGACAGTAAACAATTGCATTTCAAATCCTGCAGATCCTAATTATATTTAACATATTTAACCTCTACTTTTCAGATCCTATATAGAATATTTAAACAACGCCATATTTAACTTGTAGTTTCCAGATCCTTCTTCAATTCATCCAAGTCTTCCTTATTAAATCTTTTTTCAGATCCTTCTTCAATTTCTCCAGGTCTTCCTTATTAAATCATCCCAAGCATTGTGCTCTTAATTCTACATGCCAAAATTAACAAAACATCTAAATGTGAAAATATGGCACTACAACAAATATGTATGTGCTTTTATGAAAGTTTGGGGTCTTGCACCCGGATTTAATGAGCTCCACTATTCAAATATTGTGTGCTTAACACAAGTATCATTTATTATGTTCCTGACATCTACTTTTCGGTCAAGGGCATTAGTTTGGGTTGATGTTGATAAATATATGGTGGATGCAATGTTTAACTTTAGACTTGGAATTTTTTTTTTTTTTAATTGTTAATGGCTTTTTTTAATCGTTTCTAGCTGGGGTCTTTCAAGACATAGGAATGCTCTAAGTAAATGGCCTTGCACCTGCATTTGGAAACAAATTCTTGCTAGTTTGTATATATTCAGAGTCCATTTAGAGTAACGCACCAAGGAATCCATGATCATACTCTTGAAACTGTTAGTTATGTTCATTGGGAAAACAATAATAAAAATATAATGAAATAACTAAGAATCATTATGCACAAGCATTAACATAATTTTCAAAGCGACATTTAGGAGATTAGAATATTTATTTAGAGAAATGGAGTTTTAATTAATTGTAACAGAACTTCAACATTTTTAGCTTGTTTGAAGACATATGAACTTGAGCATCAACAAACATCCCAACATGGCATGATGATGGATATTTTGGTAAAGCAAAAAGGCCAAATTCAGGAGTTGGAAGAAGAGTGCGCTAAGCTCAAGGCAATGATCTTTTCACTTAGCGAGGATTCCTCTTCTTTGATAGCCAATTTGAGCACCTTTGTTGGCTGAGCTTGCATCAAATACAAAGAAGAAGAAATGGTTCATCAACCTCATATCGAGTCATCCTTCATAATGTATTGCTACTATTGCAGCAACAATGACAAATTAGCTTGGTTTCCTGCTGTTGAGAGGTCTATGTTTTCTTTTTCTTTCTGGAATCCTTAATTTTCTGTTTGTTTTGATTTTCTCTGTACTTCAAGATAAGATGCACATAATATCAAACCCTTTATGAAGGTTTACTCAATATAGAAACAGGGGTTTTAATACTTGCCATCAATACCCAATTTGCATATTTCCACTTGAGATTTGTTTTGGGTATTGTCATCAACGAAATATATACGCTTTGGTGCAGATTATGGGAAATTATGCTTGTTTATCAACTGCATAGACTAATAGGTCCAGGACGCATCTGCAATGATAAAACATTTTCTTTTGCATTACTGCATCTTATACTTCAGAGTGTTTTTCAATGATTCTGTTTTTGTTTTGAAGCTTTTTAATACTCACAAAAATTGTTGCCAGAATTTTCCTTGAGAACGTCTGGTTCTAATCTTCAAGACTGCATACGTAGTATGATAATTATCTGGTTCTCATTTTTACTATTTGACATATACCTTGTATTTTTCTGTAAGCCATCCGAAATATTAAATGGATTATTTATGGGCTAATTCATAGCGAAATATATTAAGAATAACTCATTTCTAAGTCATATATGCACTGAGATGGCATATATAATTTAACTCTATATGACATTTTTAAATTTTTAGATGTCAATGTTAGGTCGCCATATACCCTATATTACGCTACAAGCTAAGATACAAATCTAACTAGCTGTTTCTGACAGTAGACAGTAGCAATAGAAACAAGGCAAGTGTCAAACTTTTAGTTATCCTTTTTAAGTATATGCTAAATTCTGGACAATGTTGGTCCTTAGTTTCTTTCAGCTGTAGTGTTGTCAGAGTCACATTCCCATAGTAATTTATTTTAAGATTTTGAAGATATTTTTTGTAAAATGTAAATCTTGCTTGTTGTATAGAGATATGCATAACATATCAACAGGTTGAGTGTGCCTGTGTTTATGTATCGACTGAGATGGCATATATAATTTAACCCCATATGGCATTTTTAAATTTTTAAACATCAATGTTAGGTTGGCATATACCTTATATTGTGCTGCAAGCTAGGATATAAATCTAATTAGCTGTATCGGACAGTAGACAATTGCATTAGAGAGAACAGAAGTGTCAAACTTTCAATTATCCTTTTTAAATATGTGCTAAGTTCTGGGCAATGTAAGTCCTTAGTTTCTTTCAGCTGTTGTCTTGTCAAAGTCACATTTCCATAGTAACTTATTTTGACATTTGCAAGATATTTTTTGTTAAATGCAAATCTTGGTTCTCATATGGAGTTATGCATAGCATATCAACAGATTGACTGTGCTTGTGTTCTTTTGAGGCAGTCTGCAAAGATCTGAAATTACTCATGTTTCTGCATTTTCTAGAGACCTGCAGTTACTCATGTTTCTGCATTTTGTAAATGTTGAGAGTTCAAGGAATTTAGTTTGATTAATAGATGGTTCAGTTTTGCAAGATACATTTTTCTGATCAAATTATTCAAATCTAGGTTCTGTGTATATAGATGGAAAGACAAAACTTTTTCTGATCAAACAACTGCAATCTAACTTCTCTGTCTATGTTTGGAAGTAGAAAACATTGTCTTTTTCTCTTATTAAGATTGAGAGGAAATCGTGTGCTTTTCATCCCTTTTGGAAGCACAGATTTATTTTCGATTATTTAATTCTCCAAAACAGAAATCTGATTGTCTATGCTTGGCTCAATGGAAATGCTTTGTGTCTAACTTTAGTTATCAAATTCATGTTTCTTAAAAGTAAGAAGGTAGGAGAATTTGTTTAGGGGACCTGCTGTGGCCAATTTTTTGGGAGGAGCAGGCGATGGGACATGAGTTCTCCCCTAAGATCTCATGGCGATGGCAAGATACTAAGATTCTGTGTTCTGCTGTCAACCTCATGCTCCCAAGGATCAAGCTACCCTTAGGATCGGCTTTACCTCATGGCACGAATACTTGCATATTCCTTAAAGTTAATTCATACTGGAATAGATTAGAAAAGTCATTCTCTGCACAAGAAGTAGTGTATCCGTTTGCAAATAGAATATTGTTATAGAAAATAATTTCAAAGAACTTGAATATTGTAGAAAGATGATTCAAAACAATGATTAGATATTTAGGACCTAACTTAGTGCTATAGTAGCAAATATTGATATTAGTCTTCAAATACTTGAATCTTGAACCCATGCGCGCACAAATTTAGAAGATATAAATAAATAGTAATTTATTATTGCTAATTAAACATAAATAAGCATAAGGCAATGCACATATCTGATATCCTTCTCATTTACACTTATCAAAGTGAATAGATCAAGCTCTATGCATTAACTGATTATCAATTATCTAGCATCATGTAATGAATATCATATGTTAGTAATGAAAATTGAAATCATCTGTTGTACTCTCATATAGAATTCAGAGTTTATAGTGGATAGTTTGTTCATCTGTGTAATGTCTTTATGCCGAAACTATTTGCCATGTGACATCAATTCTAGTGCTTGCAACGGGCTGCTTGTTTGCTGAACTTTAGACTATGTTCAGATGTTTCGATATTTGTAGTTGTTCCTTGTGTGAAAGTTATGGCTGATATCTTAGCTTCCAAAATCTTTAGAGTATGCAAGAGTTTGGCCTTATGTATCAAGGAATTGTTTATGAATAGGTGTAATAAATGTCAATAACTATTTGACAAGTCTATTGCAGATGTCATTGTCTATTCAAAAGGAGCAACTAAAAAAACAATTTTTCCTATTTTAATTTTTTTTGGCAGTATCAAGGATGTGAAAAGATCCTTGAGTGCTGTCATTGCATTGGTACCCATGTTTGAAATGGTGCCTTGCAAAAAGGCACTTGTTGAGAACCTTCCTTTCTTGGGAATCTTGTTACATTGCTGTCTGTAGATTGCAAATGATAGGTAGCATCCCTAAGGTGTCATCAGATTACATATTCAAAACCTGCTAGCTGCTGCACGTTAAAACTTTAAAATTTGGTAGCAGATGATGGGACATGACAGAATGCATGGCACATGACAGAATGCATGCTCCCACAAATTTAGAAGATATAAATAAATAGCAATTAAATAAACATAAGACAGTCCACAGATCTCATATCCTTCTCATTTACATTGATAGAAGTAAATAGATTGGCATTTGAAGATTGGCTAATTATGAAATATATAGCATCTTCAAATGAACATGATACATTAGTGATGAGAATTGAAATCATCTCTTTATATCTAAACTATTTTCCATATGATCTCAGTTTCAGTCCTCATAATAGGGTGCTTGTTTGCTGAACTTTAGACTATATTTAAATGTTTAAATATTTGTAATTGTTGCTTCTCTCAAAGTTGGTTATTGCTCCAAGCCATCACTAAATGGCTATGGATGTTCACAGTCAATTTGTAGAGGCATGTGATCTCACCATTTACTATTGTATATACAGTTGGCAGTGCCATCATCTTCTACTAAGCTATAGTGACTTTTTCATGCCTTCTCGACATCTGTTGTAACCTGTTGATGTGTACAAACTCAGGAACAGACTCTGCATAAAAAAACATCTGCATAAAAGAGGATCTGCTACAGAGCACTCTAGCTATAGCATGTTTTCAATACGGCTACTGAAAGTTGCTATAACCTATGACTGCAATTAATAGGCTTGCTGAAGCCCAAGCCAATTGGTGCTTGCGTTCCATGCTTCTTCAGCAAATCATTCCTTACTATCTTTAGTACTTTCTAATTGTGACAAAACATGATTGTGAATCTAATTTATTCAACTGCAACATTGGTAAAGCTCATTGTTAATCATTTGAATTTACAAGCAACTTTTGTTACAGTTGCATATTCTGATTTGAGGCAAGAGAAAACACATTAAAAAGCCACTAGCTGGCAATGTCATCAACATTGCATTTGCTCTGACTATGATTTGCAATGGCTAGGAGTTTTACAAATCAATGTGCTATTAACATTTAGTATCTGCTTTGACTAATGATTTGCAATAGCTAGGAGTTTTATTAATCAATCTTTTTTTCAATAATTCAATTGAGTCTAATCCATCAATACATATATGTATATTTTTTATTTTATTTTCTTCAAATGGGGCTGATCTATGAATTCACACATTTTTTTCATCATTTTTATTTTTCTTCTCTCCACTTCATATGTACATGGATCAAGCTAATTGGTGCTTGGGCTCCATGGTTTTTCAACAAATCATCCTTTACTATCTTTAGTATTCTCTAATTGTGACAAAATATGCTTGTGAGTCGCATGTATTCAACTTCAACATTGCTAAAGTCCATTGTCAAGCATTTGAATTTACAAGCAACTTATGTTACAGTTTCATATTCTGCTTTCATGGAACAAAATACACTTGGAAGAACCACTAGCTAGCAATATCGCCGACATTGCACTTGCTTTCACTATGATTTGCAATGACACAAACCCTATGCATATGAACCAGAACCTGGCCCGTATCTCATATTAAAAACCTTGAACTAAACATAGAAAAACACCTTGAAATTGAACCAGAGGAAGTTCGCCATTGTCACTGAATTTGACATCTGAGCTATGAGAACAACAGATGAATTGCAAAAACGCAACGTTCTGATATCCAATGTCTTTCCAAATTGGCACCTACAAAAGAAAAAGGACGACTAACATAGATCCGACAGTTGCTAGAAGCACAATTACAAAAACTTTTGCATATGAATAGGAAACTAGGGCATAGCTCACACTGAACATTCCAACCGAAGCATAATAAAATCATCTTGAAAACAAAAAAAAAAGTAACTATGGAATTAGGTTTTTCAAGCAACTTATGTCATAGATCGATGATTGAACATAGCATTGTTATTGACATTTGTAACGATCTGTACAACATATGCAATTCCTTTACAAGATATATGTAGTAAACAAACTATGCTCTTTATCATGTCATATTTTTTACCTCTGTTATCCTAGCTACAAGGCCTAGCTACTTATAGTTGTATATGTCATTGCATTGTCTCTTTATTTGTCAAAATGGCTTGTGTAAATAACTCTTTTGCTTGCACACATCCCATTCTCATATCTTTACCAACACATAAAGTATTTGTAATAAGTCATATATGCAAACAACTTACTAATTAGAAACAATACATGGGCTTATTGTTGTAATCGTTGTAATTAGAATTGTTATTGCAAATGCTATGCTTATTGTCATATAAAATGCATATACAATATTGCAGAAATACATATCAACCTAGCTATAGACCTTATCGAAATTATATTCATAAAGCTAATATTTACTACATACTAACATATGATATGTAAAAATATGTTTTAATACAAGTTTAGTAGACATATTTCCATAATATATAGCAAATAACTTGCAACTATTGACCTAGTGGTGGTGGTGAGTTAATGCGGATTAAGCAGCTAAAATCTTCTGATCCCAAATTCCGCTTCCAGCTAAAAACTAACAACAAGAAACTTGGAACTGACCCTAGGTCACTATGTAAAAAAAATGATTTTAATTGTGTGTTTAATTATAAAACATTTCATAAACATTGACTCTTTTTAAAGTTTACAAACATGCCTTGATTAAATGCTACCTGTTCTATTATTTTGCCATTTACTTAGTTAATTGTTACTTGTTCCTTGTATCTGATATGATAGAACTTTCAAATGCTAAATTGGCTTAAATTTGTTCCATTCTTTGCTTGCATTCGTATTGTTCGTTTCAATTGCATGTTCAGATTCAGGAATAATTCCTGGTTGCTTAACTGTGGGAAGTACTTGGGCTTAGCCCTAAAAATCATTGTGAGGAGTACCACAGGAACCCTGGAGTAGCTGGCTCTTTGAGAGGACCTGCCAGTGAAACGGGCAACGACCCCTACCTGATTGACTAGTCCGCATCCGTAAGGTGAACCAAGAGCTGTCGTTCGTGGCAAAGAGGTTATCAGTTTTACCTACGCCGTGAAGTGAGGGGTATTTCCCCAACATGCAAGCCGTCAGACAGCATTGGTATGTGAGTGAACTCCTTGAACCATTAGGAAGCCAAACATACCTGGGGTCCACTTCTTTTTCCAACTAAAAAAACACAAATTACATTTATCTACCTCCAAATCAATACATGAATCCAGATCTAGCCCTATTGCAAATCCATATCCAGATCTTGATGCATTGCAAATCTAGAACCATTGTTGATGCATTATATATCCATTCCATTGTCAATCACTCTTGCATTGTCATAGATAAATTGCAACCATGATAGTCAAACTTGATATTACATATTGATCTTCAAACTAATGGCAAGTTTCTATGCAATTTGCTTATTACTGCATCACATTTCTTTAGCAATAGCCATATGTTGCTAACAATAAGCATATATGGAGTTATAATTAGTGTACCAATCCACCACATCTATTAATACAAAGTTACATCTAAATGCAATATGCTGCTGATAAACATTATGCAAATGAAGTTTATGTCCCAGCAATTGTTTCATATAAAATTATAACAAAATTGAAGATAGTAAATATTTTTTTGATAACCCATTATTATTATACTTTAAATCATTGCCAAAACATTGGCAACGTCAAATTGCAAACATTTTTAAAACCTTGTTTTTTGCATCCTTCCCTTTATTCCAATAAACACCAATGTCAATTGCAACCTTCTATTGCTATTGCATTTCATCATTGCTAGTGGCTTTTTGAAATTTTCAAACTCATGTGAAGAGATATTTTATGCAATAACTACATGCATTTATAAAGTTGTGAAAATTAACAATTCTATGCACTAGCCCATGTCTGCTCTTAAATTGTTATTCTTATGAAATGCTACATTTTTCATTTTAAATTTCAAACACTTTAATTGATTTGTTTTCCCCTCCTATTGCATGTTCTTGCTTGCAGTTCAAGTGACTAAATCTGGTTGATTGGTCAATATGTTAAGATCTATGCATTTGCAACCTGGTGCTTCAGAAGTCTTATCAACAAAAGACAAAGTTGATGATGCAATTGATATTGCACTGTCAAAAAATCATTTGCTATGGTTAGAAGCTTTCCATTTCCAAAATGGAGATTGCTTGTTCGATTCGTTTGCCGTTATTTTGCATTTTCGATACACATCAATAGAGATAAGAGAAGCAATTGTTAACCATTTCTCACATCAACTGGCTCAAGGAGATCCTGTTGCAATATCTTCATCAAACTTGGAACTTTCCCCTGCTTATTTGTTTCAGCTACATGGTTTAAAAGACAAGAATCTTTATCTACAATTGATGTCTCAGTCAGCTTACACTTCAGATAATGACAATGCCTGTGGATTATGGGGTGATATATTTTGCATAAAATGGTTTGCAAATTGGCTGAATGCACCTATCGCTGTTTGGTCTTTCTCAACAAGAAGGAGATATCTCTACTTCAATTCCACTCTTCCTGGTTACTGCTATAACATTTTGTTCCATGATCATGTACCTTCTGCTGGTCACTTTGAACCATTGTTAACTTGCAAATCATGTGTCATTGAAAATATTCCAATTCAGGAATTATCAATTGACATATTCAACAAATCTTGTCCAGAGACTTGGACATAGATTCAATGTTTTAGACAAATACTCATACAACAAGATTTTGACATCTTGTCAACCATTCAAGGTCATTGTTCTGACTCTTTGTTTGAATCAGTTTCAAAGTTGTTTAACATCTTTGACATGAGTAGCCTTCGAAAGACAATAGCCCAAACCTTCTTCAATTGCATACAATCCAATGACAATAGAGCATTGAAATGTCTGTCTACATACTTGCCATTGTCTATGGTGAATGAAACTTGTACTGTTTCTAGTTGGCAAACATTTGTCTTAAATTTGGCTGAGCCTTTTACCATTGGACATATAGAAGGTTGTAAATTTGCAATTCAATGGATGTGCGAGATGTTGAGAATAAATATTTTCATTTGGGACACATGTTCTTGCAACGTTCAGGACCAATATCAATCAACAAAAAAATCTACAAAAGACATTTTCCTATTGCAACATGAAACATGCAAAGGTCATTTGCATTTCCATCCACTAGTTAAAAAAAAGTTTCATATAGGTTCTTTCAACAACGAAACAACAATGTCAATTGACTTGTACATTGATGCAAATAACAACAAGAAGATCAACCAATCTAAAATTCCATCCAGTCATAACATTAATAGCACATATTTAACAAATACACAAACACAACAAAAAAGAAAAACATATGACAATTTACAAAAATATTGTGAACTGAAAAGACAAATGATACGGAATACAAAGACATTGGACATAAAAAAAAATATGTCTAGTGTCAATGTAAACTGCGTCAATGAAAATATCAATATACTTTGGCACAATGCAAAGCGAGCATTCAAGAACCTTCCCTCAACAAAAAATCATATGCGTTTTGCAACAACGGGAGATTCGAAAAAACAAACACAAAAACAAAAACTAGAACAAGCCAATATCAAGCAATCAGAAATTCTTTCTAGTCATAATGTCAATATAACCTATCCAATAGACATACAAAGATGTCAAAAAACAAAAACAGATGACAATTTACAAAAACATTGCGAAATGAAAAAACAAAGGATAGAGAATACAAAGACATTGGACACAAAAATAGCTACGTCTGACATCAATGTAGACTTGTGCAATGGAAATATCAATATGCTTAGGCATAATGCAAAGCAACGATTCAAGAACCTTCGCTCAACGAAAAGTGATATGCGTTTTGCAGCAATGGAAGCTTTCAAAAAACAAAAAGCAGAAGGAGCCACTATTCGATATTTAAAAGCAATTGAAGATACGCCTGCAAATGCATGTTGCATATGCAACCGCTTACATTTTAGAAAAGACATTCGTCGTATCAGTGAGAAAACGCTATTTTCATTAAACTCATTGCCTTGGATGGATATGCCAGCTTCTTTTGCAATTGACCTATACATTTGCAAATTTTGCAAAAAAATGTGTCCAATAGAGAGATTCTTGTATTTGCAGTTCCATTAAATATTCGACGTAACACTCCATTGGCATCTGTAGATGTGTTAATGCCATTGGAAGAACGTCTTGTGTCTCCAAGAATTGCATTTTCCCAAATACGTCAACTTGGTTATAAACGAGCTCAATTAGGCTTGACTGGTGCAATTATAAATGTCCCCTCGTCTTTGGACTAGATACAAAAGGTTTTGCCAAGAAACCTTGATGATGACATGACTATTGGAATTATGTTGAAACGAAGATTGGAATACAAAAATGCTTACATCTCTGGCAATGTGCGTCCTAATATTGTCATGGCTGCATTGAAAAGCCTTTGTACCAGAGATCTTTACAAATTGGAAAAAATCTGTATCGTTCCTGATTGGGAGGCCAAGTTCACAGAGCTAGCAACGAAGGAGGCTATTGACTTTCCATTTGACAATTCCACTGACGACGAAAACAGCTCCACAACTTCGGATAAAAGCAGTAAGAACATTTCTGACACAGAGTTTGATCCAACAACTGAAACATTGGTCCATGGTTATGCTGAAACACATGTTATTGACGATTTGTCTACCAAGCTTCTAGAAATTGCACCTGCTGAAAATCAGAAGCCTCTAGGCATTTTCCAAGACAAATTCTCTGAGGAGCTTAATTTCCCAACACTTTTCTATGGATGCAGTCGATCAGATGACATCTACAACCGGTATCGACATCAGCAAATATTCCAATGGGAGCTACAACATGAAAGTATGGCCTTTGAAGCTCATTCTACAAACTTGTTCTTTAAGACGGTCAAAGTATTGATACAACAAATTTCTAATGCTGCATGGATATCTATTCGCATAGGTGAATTGAAAGGGAAAAAAATAAAAGCAAAAGATGTCAAGTCACAAAACAATCTTCAAAACATTGTAAAGTCTCCAATTGCATTTCGTACCTTGAAAACTATTCGAACATCTCCAGACTATTTTGAAAACATGCGAAAAGATATTTTTTCAATGATTAGGCAACTAGGTCCACCAACTTTCTTTGTTAGCTTCACATTTGCAGAACATATATGGAAACCATTGTGCAATGTTTTACAACACCTTCAAAGAAAAAACGATATCAATTCGACACTATTTCCCTCACAAAATGATATCGATGCTTTGATTAGAAAGCATCCTGTCATTTGCAGTCGCCATTATAGACACAAAATGAACTCGCTGAAGTCATTGATATTGAAAAACAACTCTCTCTTTGGAACCGTGAACGATTACTTTTTCACAACTGAATTTCAACAAAGAGGAAATGAACATGATCATGGTCTTCTTTGGATTGAGAATGCACCAGTATATGGTAAAAATACTAAGCATGAAATAACAACTTTTGTTGATAAATATATTTCAATAGATTCTTCTTTGCTTACTGAAGAATTAAAAAAGATTCAAACCCATCAACACATGCGTGCATGTAGAAAACATCGACGATCTAGTTGCAGATTCCGATTTCCTATGTTTCCGATCGATGCTACAACAATTTTAGAACCCATTGACAATCAACTGAACAATCTTGATGAAAAAACAAAACTCCTTACTTCTGCTCTTGAATCTAAGCAATATGGAAAAAACGTATGCTTTGAATCATTTCTTGAAATGTTGAATTTGGACAAAGACAGCTATATTCTGCTGCTATGTTCCTTGATTAACCAACCCACCCTACTACTAAAAAGACATCCATCCGATATTTGGATAAATCCATTTGCAAAGAACATTCCAAATCTGTGGCAAGCAAATACTGATGCTCAATTCATTTTAGATGCTTATGCTACAGAAACATATGTAACTTCATATATAACAAAACTAGACAGACCTATGACAAAGGCATTAAAAAAGATCAAGGAAGAGTCAATTGCAAACAAATCTGGACAGCTCGAAACAATACGCAAATTAGGAAACACGCTCTTAAACATGCAACAAATGTCAATCAGACAAGCGGTCCATATTATTCTCTCTTTGCCTTTGCATTCATCATCAAGAAAAACAATCTTCATCAACGTTGCTCCTGACGATAAACGAGTTGTCGCCTTGAAAAAAACCATCTCTATTGAAAAAAGAATCAGATGAATCTGAAGACATACTTTGTCCTTCAATAATAGATAGATACATTGAACGTCCTAATGAACTTGAAACTCTTAGTCTTGCTGAATATGCTTCCTTTTACTGCTTCATAGACAGAAAAACAATCAAAAGAAATAGGCCATGCATTATTCGATATATTCGATATAGACAAGACAAAGATCCAGAAAACTTTGCACGGAAGAAGCTATTGCTTTTTGTCCATTTTAGACACCTACACAATTTTCTAACTCATTCACTACAAACTTGGACAGAAGCATATGAGCAATACAAGTCACAAATATCAATTATTGAGCAAAGATTCTTCCCTAAGGAAACAAGCAAATGGGGTGACCTTGACATTGCAAAGGATATTGTCGAAACACAATTGGAAGTTGCTAATTCATCTAAAACAACATCAAAACTCATGTATGATACCATGGCTTTTCAAAAAATTGATATCCATAATGATCTTGTTCATAAAAAAAAAAACTAATTTGCAACAAGACCCAAACATTTTCAATTTGAAAGAAAAACCTTTTCTCCCTAACATGGAACAATATATTGCAACAAGGAGAAACTTAAACAATGAACAACAGTCTATAGTAAAAGAGATTGTTACTAGAAAAAAAACCAACCCTTCCAAGCCAATACACTTATTCCTAACAGGAAGTGCTGGTACAGGGAAAACACACACTGCAAAAGCTCTTTTCAATGCTCTTGTTTTGTTATATGATAAAGCACTTGGAAGCGACCCATCGAATAGAAAAGGGCTCATTGCAGCACTTACTGGAAAAGCAGCATACAATGTTGACGGCATCACTGTCCATTCTGCTTTTAAACTTCCCCTGAATTCTGGCAACTTGCTCCCGTTAAGTTCAAATACACTAGATATTCTTGCAAAAGACTTTGATCAACTTCAAGTGTTGTTGCTTGATGAAGTGTCTTTAATAGGTTTGTATATGCTTTATAACATAGACAAACGTATGCGCGAAATCAAGCATTCTCCAACAAATCCATTTGGAAATGTTGATGTCATTTTCTGTGGTGATTTATTTCAAGCTGAACCTGTACATGATTCTTGGATTTTTGAATTCCCAACTTTTCGACAAGAAAAGTTCCCATATAGTTTTTGGCTTGACAACATAAAATATTATGAACTTACAAAAGTTGTTAGACAAGAAAATGACATTTTCATATCAATTTTAAATAGAATTAGAAAATGCCTACAATCAATTAGCGACATTCAATATTTAAATGCACATTGCCATAGACCAGCACCTATTGATCCAACATTTCCATTCTTGTATTATCGAAACAAAGATGTCGATTTCCATTATTCAAAAATGTTGTCATATGTAGAAACAGAAGCATTCACATGCATAGCATACGACATCAAAATTGATGAAGCTAACGTCAATTATGAATGGCAAAAAATGAATCAACTTCCCCAATCAATTGTATTGAAAAAAAACATGCTTGTTGAATTGATTGGTGGAAACTATCTCATTGAAGATGGACTTGTAAATGGAACGGAAGCTATTTTCTGGCACTATGACAAAACCTGCTCAGACATTATCTGGCTCGAGTTTGCTAGTCCAAAGATAGGTACAGCTACACGTACTAATATGCATTGTCTATACAACAATTCTATAAACCAGACTTGGACACCTATCAAAAGAATTTCAACATAGATCTTGCTTGGAAATAAAAGAAATTTTGTTAGAATCCAATTCCCAGTTCAATTGGCATGTGCTAGAACAATCCATAGAGCACAAGGTTTGACACTTGAAAAAGTTTCATTTGATCCAAAAGGGGTTACAAGGCATGGCCTTGTTTATACTGCACTTTCACGTGAAAATCCATTGAATCTCTCTATCTTCTAAACAAATTAGAACAAAAGAACTTTAGTGTTTCATCAAAAGTCGTTGTCGAATCAAGTAGATTAACAAAAGATGCATCATTGCAATTTCAATATGGTCTAAAGTCAATTCCTTGTAATCAACATCTTATTATATGTTCACTTAATACACGTAGTATGGTCCTGCACATTGAAGACATTGCACATGACACTGAACTATTGGAATCGCACATTCTATGCCTACAAGAAACCCATTTGCATTCGCCTCCCACGCATGCAATATTTGCAAACCAATACACATGCATTACAACTTATTCAGTGCATGGTCTCGTAATAGCTGTCAAAAAAGGGATTCCGATTTTGCAGAGCGCAACGTACAATAAAAAATTCGTTGAAGCAATTGTCATTGATCTTAAACTTCGTAACAACAACATGAAGATTATAAATATATATGTCAAACCAAATACTGTATTTGACAAAGTCAATTGTGCGTTCAATTGCATTTTGTCAGAAAACAATAATATGAAAATGCCTATTGTCATTGCCGGTGACTTCAACATTGACATGTTGAAAGAAACAATGACTAAAAAATTAATCCAGTCATATATGGAGGCAAAAAAACTGAAACTAAAAACAACTCATATCACAACTAGCTATGATTCTATGATTGATCATTTCTGGACAAATTTAGACCTTGATACAATTTCATTTACTATCTCATATGCATATTGGTCTGACCATTTTAGCTGTTTTTTATCAATTCCTTTTGATTCAATATAATCTTTAGTAGACAATAATGACAACCTAGCCCTATCAATCACAAGCAATTGATAAATAGCAGAAGGAACAAGATCAATTCTTACCAAGGCCTTCAATCACAAGCAAACCAACATTTAGCAATTAACTTCTTCCTTTTCTTTTGCAATGAACAAGGTATTGTCCAATTTCCTTGCTTTTCCAACCTCAAATTTTCTTTTTCCTCATGCATACTTTGACATGGATCCCATTATTTTGTAATGATCATTGACTAATATGCATTGACTATTATCTATGCACAATAATTTGTAAAAAAAAATTAAAGAAAACAAAACAAGAAAAAAAACACACTATTGCTTGAGCTATAAACATCAAACAATAGCTTTTTGTCTAGTTTTATAGACCACAATCAATGTTTTGTTCTTTTGTAGCATTATGTTTCAAATGCACTTACCTAATTTTTTTGCAATTTTCTTATTTTATTGATTAACTATTGTTTAATCAGAACCATTACTCAAACAAACTCCAATCTTATGTAGTTTTATTGATAGATATTCAAATTATTGTTATTGACATCAACACATTTGTTTCTTCTTTCCTGTATGCCAAAACTCAATGCAATCTCTTTCCAAAATTCTTGACAATTCAATTTCCTTTAGTTTATATCTATAAAGATTTATGCTTTCCATGTCGCTACTAATGCTTTCATAACTAGATCATTTTCCAGAATTGGTAAAAAAAACAAACATATTCAGCAAATATAGACAAAAAAAAGAAATTTGGCACAAGCGGATCATTCTTGCAATGGCATCTACATTAAGCACCGCATCTGCTGAAGCAAATATCTCTTCTTCACAAGACATTGAAGAGACAGAATGCATTGCAACAGTGTCATTGCCCATTTCCAATACAAAAACAACCAGTCCAAAGAGGTGATGTTACTTTGCATTGAACCCATTTCTGTTTCTTAATTTTTTTCTCTTTTACTGAATTCTCAGTTAATTCATTTCACCAATTTTCTTGTACATAATCTATATCCTTTTTCATGTCCTTGCCTAAAAGTAATGTAATTTTATCTAGATAGCTATCTAATTGCTCCTTTCTATGTTCATATTCTTGTGTTCACAAACTAAAGCAAGCATTTGTTCAAGCTTCTTCTATTGTAGAATTATGTACAATGTCTCGTGCCAATGTTTTTGAGGGAGATATTTTAACTGTCTATGGCCCTGCACACAATCGAACACAGAATTCACCTATGAAGACAAAGATTTTGCATGCAGACCTTGTAGACAAACATGGTTTTATGACAATTACTATTATAATGAATGATAACCTCATCAACAGATTTGGCAACTTCTTGTTGGCCGGGAAAAGCGTCCGAATTATTGGATTTGAATTAAAGAAAAAAGGCCAATATGATCGTGGAGATGCTATAAATTCCATAGCAATATTGCCTTCCAGCCACATTGAAACAATAGATCAAGTATGCAAGACACAGTGTCTTCCTCCAGACACTACAATTACTGAGCTAGTTTCATCTGATGAAGCATATGTTGTTGGTTCAGTTGCTGCTATAGTAGTTGCATGTGAATACAAAAACAAACAATTGGATTTCCACATCAGAGATGGTGAAACTCCAAATTACTATGCAACTGTACTATCAACTTGCTTTTGTTCTTTCCAAAGTTCACATTAATTTTATTTTTCCCTAATCTCATTGTTAATTGCTGATACAACTGCATTTTCCACTTAGTTTATATGTTTTTGTCCATTGCAAATTATTTATACATTTTATTCTGACTTTTCCTTTTTCTTTTTCACAGTTTCAAGTAAATGACAACTATAAAAGCTTTTTCCTACGAGTGCAACAACAACTTGCACAGGACGAGGCACCACTGTATTTATTTAAAAAAATTGTTCGACCAGGTCCAAAAGGCAGTCACCTGATAAAGGCCTCCCAGGAAACATTTATTGATCCACTTAATGATGAATTTGCAATTCAAGATTTGCTTGTGATTGTTGAAGCTAAGACACAGGTCAGAGATACATCCCATTGCTCTTTGTTAAATTATGAAATCGCTCCAACAATTTTTTTAATTCATAGCACAAAATAGGAAAAAAAAACACAACATACTCTGTTTGTCTTTTTCACATATGTTCTATCTTTCCAGTTATCATCAACTGTTTTAAAACTTACCTGTTCATTATATTTTATCATAACCAAGAAACAATCCATATCAGCTGTTTTACTAACAAAATTATCTACTCAATCCATATCAATGAAATCAACAATGTTGTAGCTAAAAAAAAGTGTATTTGGTCACTGTTCCAAAACAGTTGCATAGGTCCATGTCTTCTGCAAAACGCTATCTGCATTTATACTATTACAACATTTAAAAAGGAAAGATATTGCTTCTTTTTTCTCCACCTTTTCTTTCCAGTGCTTTTAGCAATAGCTCTAATTTTTTTCACTGTTTCTTCTTTGCAACTTGCACTTTCTGCTGCACTATTTCTATATACTTGTACTTATCTCATACTCTGTATATTTCCTACCTTGAAAATTGCAATAGATATATGGATCGCTCAAAATTAAAAATGCTTTTGCACCACCATTCCAATGTACATGCGCAGAATGCAAGCTTCCGATGATCCAAAGCACCACATTCTGTTCTTTTTGTAATCAAGAAACAGCTCCAGCCTATGAGCATATCTTGCAATGCAAATTGGAAACAGATCAGGGAATCCTGGAATGCAATCTTCAAGGTGCACAGCTGAAAGAATATTGTCCAGCTGTTGCAGCTATTTCATATGAACAATATTCTTAGGCTGTTACAACTACTATTCGTCATCTGCGCAAATTCAACCAACAAGGCCTTTTCACTCTTGCAATGAACAACAGAATAATCAACTGCAAAAAACTGTAGACACAAGGTATGCACAAGCAGGTGTTAATCTGAAAATAAAGACGACTTTTTCAACTTTGCCCAGTTTGTATTTCATACCTTGTTTCTATATAGATCTTGTTTGAAACAAAAACATGTTCAATTTCAAATGACCTAAACAAAGAACTGCAAATTTTTTTATAAAAACATTGCAATTTGATCTTCAAACCTGGATCATGATTAAATAGACTAAATACTAGATTTCATCACTGACTCACAACCATAGGTTTTTGAATGCTTGAAACAATAAAACAATAAGCTTTCTTAATTTTTGTTGATAGTTTACCCACCCTTGCTATCTGTAGCTTTTGATTGCTTCAAATATTACTTTTTTTTAGTATCAATGATCAATAGCTAAAGCCTTTACATTCAATGGTGATAGACTAAAGTTAATGTGTATTCACTTTATTAGCATACAGCTTATTTAATCATGTTCTAGAATACAAGTTATCTAATAATGCAACTGTGTTTGTGACCCAAGGCTTCTACTTTTCTGTCAAATCCTTTGATTCAGACGCAAAGTTTTCAGAATTCAAACAATGCATTTCATCTGACTGTCAATGGAATAGCTTCTTATTAGGATGTAATGTCCTTGTGCATTTATACTAATTTCTCTTGATTTAGTCACAGGGATAGCAAGAATTATAGATAGATTTAACATATTCATGAATGTGATCAGACTTTAGCTTCAACTTCAGATATTGAATCCTGCCAAACTCTCTTGCAAGGTTGTACAAACCACTAGATGAAAACTGCATTTAGAACTTGCATGTTTATTGCTTTTACCAACTTATTATAGCTCTTGTACTGATTTCTCGGTTGACGACATTAATTTGGATTCCTATTCATGAATACAGGGTAAACGCAATGTTTCACTTTGATTTGCACAAATTCAAATTTTTTTTAATTGTTAATAAGTTACTTTCTTAGATTTTGATTGGGGCCGTCCACACTGACATGTGCCTCGGATGTCATGGCCCAGGAAACGGCGGCATGATGGTGTCACAAAGCAAGGTGTGGATTGTCCTCGGATGCTGTAACTGATGTGGTTTGTCATTTTCGAGCAGGTTTTCCTGTGCTTTGTTTGAGATATTTAATGCGATGCTAGCTACATTATACTTCATATGCACATGTTTTGTTATTATGGTTCTAGTAGCCGACAATTTTAATTGAAAATATTGAAGTTTATGTCTTCAAGGTAGCTAAAAATAGTGAAGTTTTGTTATAATTAATTAAAACCTCATGTCTCTAAATGAATATTCTAATCTTGTAAATGTCCCTTTCAAAATTATGTTGATGCTTGTCCATAATGATTTTTGGTTGTTTCATTATATTTTTATTGTTGTTTCCTCAATGAACATAGCTACCAGTTTCAAGGCTATCATCATGGCTTCCCTGGTTTGTTGTTCTAAATGAACACTGAATATATACATATTAGCAAGACAGGCGAACTGTAGCCTTGTCACTACAATGATCATGATAATTTTACCTGGTACTTTGCAAAAAACATATGCAATTCTGCAAAATACTTATGCACATTTGCAATAGCTAGGATATAAAGAAAAGAAAAAACTTTGTTGAAATTTTGTTTCTTTGATGTGATCAATGTAATTATAAACACAGCATAATCAACTGCCATGGTTTTGTACCTATATATACACAGCAACAGTCTATGCATTTGATATGTTGACAACGTCTGTTGTCATCACTTTGGTTAAAACCTATAAATATATATACAGAAACATAACTTTACTTGAATGCTTCTTCAAGTGTACATACTTTTCAAGCATTTGATTATTGCGCTCATATATTTTGCAAATGTTTTAGATTCTGAATTATGTTTTTTGATATTGTATAAAAATATGTTCTATTTAACTCAATGTCCTTTCCTAAGCATAGATATCAATATATGCACAAAGCTCTTGCAAATGTGAATGATGTTCATCTCTTTGCAATGCTTGTTGAAAACACAAACAAACCAAAAACACTTATATATATTCTTCATTTTTTTAATGTTATTTACTACATCCGTCACAATAGCTTCATAGCATTTTTGCAAATGTCATTATCTTTTTCACTTGTAATTGCAAAGCCATAGTCATTGAAAGATAAAATACATGAATAGTTTTTATGCTTCAGTAAGTGATGTTTGCTTTTTGAATATCTGAGAACAATACACCTACAAGCTTTTGTATTCTTATTAATTGTTTACAAGTACTAACAGATACACCACTTTCCAACATTTTAAATTGCAATATATCGCTCATGTATGCACTGATTAGCCACAGTCTTTGCAGTTGATCCTGATCAGCTGGTCTGCTTTATGCTCTCTTGTCCCTGCTTTCAAGTTCAATAACCTTGCAACATACTTCGTTTCTGCAGTGTTGCTTTCGAAATCATGTTTACTTTTTAGTGCCTTTGTCATTACAATAAAAGCATTGTAATTGTTTTCAGTATTTCCATTTTAGCATTCAAAATGAACTCACTAATAAAATTTGTGCAGATTGGATAACATTTGCATCTTTGAATCTGATATAAATTTTGAAACTAGAGCACAAAACTATAATGCTTTCGAGTCAAGTTCTAAGAACAAAAACATTTCTAGTCATTGCTTTCTGTTCATATATGAAAACCAATTATAGATGAAATGCCTCTCTCTCCCAAGAGTGTGTTACAAAGATCAATGCATAATGCTAGTTCCAAGCCTGCCTACAACAATAGTATTGTTCACGCTTTAGCTAAGGAACTATGGGCCATGTCTGTTTTACATCTTTTTTATAGTTTCCCAATGACATGCGAGCAGAATCATAAGCCATAACTTCCTCACGTTGGAGAAATTTAACTTCTCCAGAGATTGTTTCATCTCCCACCATGTTAACTGCAGTTGATGATTGATCCTGTAGACCTTATCGAAGCATTTTCTCATTCCACATTGAACTGGCCGTAATGCAGTCCTAGTAAAAGTCAACGTTTTTGATGTTAGTTTATATTACAATGTTCTATTAGCATGCAATTGCGCATACCAATCGTCACCATCAATCAATTATCATATTGTTGGTCCGATCTATATCTTTAGTTGAAGACGATGTTGAGAGTTGAAATTGTCCTTATTTTTTACCATTTACACCTCAGTTTTCCCATCTATATCTCTTACTAAATCTAATCCGTCAATTGTGATTTTCTTAATTGCAATAGATTCAAGTGATTCGTCATCATGTAGAAGTTTTAAGACACCATACTCAGTTTCATTTAAAATGACCTATTTCAACAACAATTCCTGGATCTTACCTAATTTTTGTTCCTTGTTAAAAGAAAAGGATATGTTGAAATGTTGATGCTATTGTTTTTAGATCAGATCACTTATCAATCTATTAAATTACTTATTTAAGAACATGATCAAGTTACTCCTTCCTGAGCAGAAGTTGACCTTTAGCTCTCTAGCCTCCTAACTCTACCTGGATATGATCCTTCCCTTTGACGGGGCCATTTTTGAATCCATGAATATATTTCAGAGGCCATGCAAGAATCTGCATCATATATCATATTTCCTACTCAAATCAGTTAATGCTATTGTTACAAAAAGAGCATATGTTAGAGCATTGACGCTATTGCTTTTACATAAGATTAGTTAACAATCTATTAAATTACCTGCTTAACAGCATGATCAACTTACTCCTGCCTGCGGAAAAGTGAACCTTTAGCTCTCTACCCTCCTAAGTCTCCCTGAATATGGTCTTTCCCTATAATAGAGCCATTTTTAAATCCATGAATATATTTCAGATGCCATTCAAGAATATGCATCATATATCATATTTCCTCCCCAAGTCAATTAGGTAAGTTGGAAGCTGAGAAAAATCAAGTTCATATGCTAAAGATAGCTATCCACTATACAAGGCTCCTCTTCAAATACATATCTTGATAAACATACTGTTTCCAAAGCCTACTCAAGCTTCAATGCATTGTCCCTTTGGACCAATTTTCCATAAATAAGTTCCTTCCCTTTTCTCAAAAATGGTCCATGTTGGCTTAATTAGTGACCTAATTAATTTATTTGGCTAAACATCAACACCGATAGCAGTCATCTACAACTGAAGACAACCAAGGCACAACTACATGGACAATTAAAAAAAACAGACCTAGGCAAACAACAACAACAAATAGCTACATCCAATGCTAATTTAAGGTGAAAAAACACAATAATTATTTAAACACATGAACACCATTAAAAATCAGAAGACAACAAGAAAGCAATGAACAGGCTCTCTTATACTTGAAACCCTAACCCCTGTCTTTTCTTTTCACTTAAAAAATGCACAAAAACATGCTTCATTGATATTCAGATTTTCTTTTCTCTAGTGAGTTGTATCTAGAAAGAAACATAGGCAACATTTCAAAAACCATGCCTATCGATATCTCTAAAACAGTTGATGTCATGAAAAACATTATGATAGGAATATATTGTTCTCTTGAAGAAGTTAAAACCTATAATGTTATAAAATCTATAATTTAATTTTGAATTGATACATTCTGCCAATATCATCTCTCATATAATTTGATTAAAACAAAACATACATTAACTTAATCATTTTTTCCTGAGATTAACTCAATCTCTTAAACTTAACCTTAAATTAATCTCTTAAACATAATTTTGAGTTCTTTTCTCGGATTAATTTCAAATTTGTTCTAAGCAATAACCTCTAGCTCATGGGATTGACAAGATAAACCCTCAAGCAAGGTCCATGTTAAGATTAATCTCACTGAAACATTACCAACTTCAATCAATATTAATGCAATTGGAATCTCTCACAACCAAGAAATAGATTATGAAAGAATAACTCTCTACGGTAAAATGATCACACAAAGCGATCACAGCAAAAAAGTTTCAAACAAAACATGAGAAATAACAATAGATGTCCATGTATTATTCTGCAGCACATGAATTTATTATTAGCTACAGATGTAGGCAATTTAATGCATAAAGCATAAGCATATGCAAACTGCATTTCTTATTTACAACGCCTGGAATGAAAATGTCCAATGCTCATAAAAGTACTACTAGTTCACGTTTCTGCAAACATACAACGGTAACCATTGCATAGAAAAATTTTACTCTAACATTTCCAATTGGAAAAGCTAAAGGATACCCATTTTTTGAAACTTAAATTGCCTAGCTTGATAATGGTAAAGTTTTAGGAGCAGTAGATTGATTTAAATGATTTTCAATGTTAAAAATATCAATCATTGCCTATTTAATACTTGTACAATTCTCACATTCCAAAAGCTCAATATCACAGGTATTTTTTTTAATCCTTTCACTGCTTTTTAGTTATGTGCAATGATCCATCCAACTAAATCTATCGCAGTACAATAATTCTTCTATTGCTTCTCTAGTATGCTACATATGATAAATACATTTTGATCTTACTAATTGTTTGTTTTTTTAAGTCATACGTTGAGATATTGCCAATTATCTCTTTATGATTTATGTTCTCTATAAAGGAGAATGCATTAAAAAATTACGAAGCTCATAGTGAATTTCCCTAGAAATTTAGTATCTGGTTCTCACATCAACTAATTGTCCTTATTCTAGTTATCTTATAATGATGTAGACTTCTGAGACAGTTACAGTACCACACTAGATTTTTCATAAAGCTCCAAAATCAAGAAAAAATAACCTGAATTCAAATGATATGATATGAAAACGGTTTTTTTAAATGAATATAGTATCATTTGCTGTCATTTGTAAAATATGCATCTAAACAATGACTAGATTGTTATTTTTTATTATTATACTTTAGAAACATGATACTTACAATTATAAAAGAATACATAAAATGACAATTAAAATGATAATGGAAAATGCAAATGTTTTCTTTTCAAAAAACACATAAAATGACACAATTATAAAAGAATAGCAATTTCTCTACCTGCCCATGTAACGGTTGTAGCAAACCTCATAAATATTTAATCTTCTATGGCATTGTCAAAAGACTCTATTGTTGTCGACAGAAATAAAATACTCTCATAGCCCAAGCTAAAAGAATTTCCTCTTTGTCTAATGTTAACAAAATAAAACAAAAAAAAATTAACATCTCATGTTTAATGTCAAAATAAAAACAATGCATGCTTAAAAACAAAGAACACAAAATCATCTTAGCAAAATGCTTAATCCCTGCTTAGGTTTAACAGATTCTAAATTAACACAAATCTATTCTACTTCTACAATCTCTGATGTTCTTTATCAAAATCATGTATAAATACTAATGCTTTTTTTTCCAGAATACGAATTTGCCTCACCTATTACATGTTCTTTTTCAATGATACCAGCTTCTTGCCCCCATTACTTGTCATTCTTCAACAACTAAAGCTAGTTATTCACCCTTTTTTGGTTATGTTCTAAGGTATTGAAATGATATTCTCATCTAAATTTGTTGAGCACATTTTTTCGAAACACTCTTCTTTTTCCTGGTCTCCGATTCTTGCACTAGTTCTATGCCATAAGATAAAACCTTGTTTCTTTTTCTTCATTGTGTAGTTCATCTTCTCACAAGATTATGTTCTTTATTCTTCCTTAATTTACCTTGATCTTCCTAATGTCTTCTTCCTTTTCCTTTCCTTGCAACCTGCTTTTTTGCTTTTTGAAAACGACAAAGTGTCATCAACTATTTCAAAATAACTTTTCCAATGCAATTCCAAATTTTCATACTCCAAAATTTGAACCTGACTAAAGTCATTAGAAAACAAAATCAATTATGACATTAATCCTTTGATAGTGTCAATTTCGCTGCAAATTATCATGCAAAAAAAATCCTATATTCGACAATATCGCTAGCCAAAATCTTAGCACCTCATATGCTTACCAATTCTCTACAACAACCCATACCATGGTAAAATAGGCAGGTTAGGAAGCCTCACTTAAAGAACAATGGATCAAAATTTTTCAATGCTAGGTTGAAAGCAAAATGACATAACTTATGCCATCGTTCCAACCTTTCAGTTTCTTGACTTTTGATTAATGAAACCAATAAAAATCTTGTCTACATTGACTACAAATCTATACAACAATTTTACATAGCACTATGTTTCGGCATACACACCTTGCAAAATGCTATGCTCACAAAACATGGACATTTCAACAAAATGGAAAACATATTAGAAAACATCCTCCACAAAAAATGAAATGCTATCGCTTTTATCAAAGTCTATTACTTCGAAACTAAATTATAAAACTAAAATTTGACATCCGCTTTTAATTTTCTTTTTCTATCATTTTAGTTACATTTTTATAGTACCATTAATTGCTCTAGAATGTTTGAAAATGATTCCAACTTCATTGAACCTCATATAAAGAACATAATTTCATATCCCATTCAAACTTTAGCGAATTTGAAATTGTTCAAGATTTTAAGATTGATCAAATTTGCAGAACATTTATAACAAACATTAACTCAAGATAACAAGAAAAATTTTCATTACAAATAATAAATGAATTTAACCATGTTTCCAATAGGTCATTGCCAAAATAAAAAAAACCAAACCCAATGACTTTGTCAATTACAATCTTCTCTTCTATTTGTTTTAGAAACAGAAACTTATTAAACTATTACCACTCCATTGAAGTCAACTTTGATTATTACCATGCAATCATATGCTTCTGTCGGGGACATTGCCACCTCGTGGCTCTTGTTTCTACATTTAATTTCCAACATTTTGAAATTTCTTGAACAACTAACTTCTCGATTTAATTTCCATCATTTTGAAATTTCTTGAACAACTAACTTCTGGATTTAATTTCCAGCATTTTTAATGAGCCAAATGTACCTCACATAACCCATAATTTAAGTATTAATTATCCAATTACCAATGAACTTATCGATTTAACAGCATTTTGAAATTTCTTGATATGATTGTTTGACCAAACTAATGCCAAATGTACCTCACTTAACCCATAATTTAAGTATGAATTATCGAATTACCAATGATGTACCCATACTCTAAGAATTAAATATCGAATTACCAATGATGTAAATGAAACAGGTGAGGGGTGATGTCTCTATGTTTAGTTTATAAACATATACGTATATAATTTTAATGTGATCATCATAATAAGAGTTTTTTATTAGTTAAACTATATATTTTGTCCAAAATATTACATCTTCTTTATACAAAACTTCTATCACTTATTATTTTATTTCATTACTAACATTTATTCTTTTATCTCATCGCTAACATTTATAACTTTACAAATATTTATATCACCTCTTTTTAAAAATGGTTGTCTCAATCAATATAAATATTGAGTTTTTACTTTATATTTATTACACTAATCCCCTCTTACATTAGTTCGATTTTTTTGGCTCCAAAGTTCACCCATAAATCAAAGCAACTTGTGCAAACTATGGCCAACAAAGGCGAGTGTTCCTTGATTATTGTGCTAGCTTGTAGGAGTGGATCCTATAAACTAAATTCTCATAAATAAATACCATACTATTCATGATGAAGTATCTAGAACCACAACATGGCTTTTTCCGTTTTCCGTAGAGTTCCTCTATGTATCTAGCTAAAATTCTAGGTGGTTGTAGAGTTTCAAGGGTGTAGTGGCAGATTTCCTCTATGGAACTTTGTCCCTTGGTGTAATGGCCTTGGTGCTCCGGCACCAGCCACACCTCACTCGCCAAAGAAACTAGACTTGGGAACCACTCAGGTCCATAGGATGGCAAGACACTTAGCCAAATTCTCTTAGTGTTGGTCTACCTTGCGGAATCCAATTGGCATACAAGAGGGCGTGTGACCACGCACGAGTGCACGACCAGCAAGCAAGTCGCCCAAAGGCTTGGAAAGCTTGGGCGCATCACCCACCGGGGAGCCCGTCGGCACGGTGTGGTTGGAATCACAACAAAGTGGTAACGTGGGAATTCAACGAAGGACTGGAACCAGGGATGGAAGCTCGGACGAACTCGGGTTGGAAGCTTCATGACGAGCTCGGGTTGGAATCCCGACACTTGGGCATGCTGCAGGGGCACACATCCACACCATGGCACCGGTGCACAAAAATCCCAGTCGCCAAGACTTCATGTGGAAGCCCGTTGGACGCGACAGCACGACCAACACACCCAATTCGACTTGGGAGCTCAGATGGAAGTGGACCAAAGAACGTGGATGTGAAGTAAACACAACATGGGCATCGGTCATCTAGGATGGGCACGGATCGACAAGACAATTACCAAGTGGACCGGAAAGGGGCGTGTCAATAGTATGGATGGGTGCATCAAGCATAAACAAACGAACCAAGTGGGCATCGGTTAGTGGGGTGCATCCAAGACTTGGGCGATGGCATCGTCGGCTAAGTGAGTGAGATGACCAACATGGTTGGCATGTGGACCATGTGGATGGGAAAAAAGGACCAAACGAGTGTTGATTGAAGGGTGTATACCAAGGAATGGACCAAGGAGATGGCTATAAATACACGACCAAGTCTCAAACGAAAGGAAGCTTGAAGGAATCTAAGCAAGGCAAGGTTCGCAGGGGCTCTGAGGAAAACCAACGAATTCCTGGGCATCCGCAATAGTTGGTAGGATGCAGGTGTGGATCTTGTTTCAGCTGGGAGATAATCTTTGGTTTTGGGGCTTCTATTGCTTTTCTTTGTATGTAACAAAATGTGGGGTTTCAGCGGTTAGGCTTGTTTGTGCCATGCAGGGATTGCTTCCGATTTGGGCACATCCATTGATGTAATCTGTATTTTGTTGTAAACTTGCCAACTTTCATATAAAGCTTGCGGAGAGCCTGGTCAGGGCCTCTGCCACTCTATAATTATGTTGTTCTGTTTACTTGCATGATGCATCTTTACTTGTGAAAATTGCTAAGTATGAATTTTGCATAACTCAATATAATTTGGCTAGGTAACAAGTGTAAACATAGAACAAGTGTGTTGTAGATAATAAATGTTAAGTGTTTACTTGTTTGCAACCATTGGAGGCATAGTCTGTCGAAGTGCGCCTATGTTGGAAAAGCACATGGGAGGCTTCTGAGCAGTGCTGCATGACTTGGAAGACTGAAGTAAAGTGGGTGCATGCCAAGCCCATGACAGGTGGTATCAGAGCTCGTTTTGTTGCGATAGTTGAAGGGTTTGCGAAGAGGTGGTATCAGAGCTTGTTTTGCTGCAACAGTTGAAGGGTTTGCGGAGATATATTCACCACTCTTCTTGTGAAGAGGTGGTTTCAGAGTATCATTGAAGTTGCGGGTAAAGGAGCTTGTGGAAAGTCTTGGTTCCGAAGGTTTGTGATAGTTGGAGTAGACAAGGGTTAGTTGCAGAAATGGCTAAAGTAATCTTGGTGGATTGCATCACTACTTGGGTGGAGTAGTGGGACAACGGTTCGGTTTGACAGTTGTGGTGTTTCCTATTTGGGGTGCACTTGGATGGAATCAGTAGAAGTTCAGTTTGAAGAAGAGTTCACCAGAAGGGTTGCTGGTGCCAAGCCCATCTAAAAGTGACATTGTGGGATAAGGTTTTGAAGGGAGCCACACTTGGAAACGTTCCTAGCACACCTCAAGATGCCCTTGCACAAGTCGCTGATAACAATTGCACTCGGTAGCAATTGCAAACAAAGGTAGAAGCATGGTACAGTGGTGCCAAAACACATAGAATGTCAAACATGGCCGAAACTAATGGGAGTACATGCAAAGTGCTTCCAAACCAGATGAAAGTTCGATGGACCCTGGAATGTCATATTGAATTCCCCACCCCGCACGAGATGGTCACTTGGAAAGTGGCATGAAAGGAAGTGCAGGAAGAGAGAAAGTTAAGGGACTCATTGATGGAGGCCAGAAAGAACTATCTAGACAAAGTGATCTACGTGATGGGAAGATCATCCGGGAAGAAGAAGAACACGTGGAGCAGGTGCTTACAAGAAGAAAACAAGAGTTACAGTGGTTGCAAAACCAAGTGGTAGCTTGGAATGAGGCTGGGATGGAGTCACTTTGTGGGAAGGACACCCAAGGTGAGACTCAGTCGGAACCTCCTATGAATCCCAAGAAGAAGATTTCCTATTACCTTTTCCGAGAAGGTCGCTTTGTGAAACAGTGTCCGATGCAGAATATATGGAGTGCTTGCTTGGCTGAAAACCAGGAGCACCCTACTATGCAGATGGAAACCTTGAGCTTGGTTGAGGATTCACATCCTTTAGACGAAGTTTATAAAACAATCAAGGCATTGAAGGCATGTCTTGTGGATTCAACGAAGGTTGGATCTTAGGAATACCAATGAGGGTTGGGTTTCGTTGACGTCATGGTGAGTGGATTGAAGATGATAGAACTAGTGGACACCGGTGCCACTCACAGTTTTGTGAACAATAGAACCACGAAATCCTTGCATGGTGCGGCAGAAGAAAATGTAGACACATTCAAAATGGTTAAATCTACTAAGCAGTCAATGGAAGAAAGCATTATGGTATCACCAATTCGGATTGGGAGCTTGCATGGCAAGGTAAACTTATAAGTTGTTCCGTTAGACGATCATGCGATCATATTGGGACAAGACTTCTTGTGGATGAATAAGATGGTTCCTGTGGTGCATGAAGATCGGTTAGTGTTTTTAAACCAACTAGAAGTCTGGAGCGTGTTGCTGATAGGGAAGAGAAAGCTGGGGCATTTCCCAAGGATACCTTCAGTTCGTTTACTTGAATCCCCTAGCAAGCCTAGGAACAAGCCTTCCAACAGTGCACCAAAGTGGCAAGAAGCAAGGAAGAGGAACACAGATCCAGTTAAGGAAAGAGATCAACTGGATGAGAGGTTGGTCGTGTTGAATTCAAGGATGGACTCAATCACATGGAAGGTTGACTTTTTGCAACATGATGCTGGCAAGTTGCAGATTGCACCTACCACAACAATGGTGGGAAGAAACAAAGGTGCTTGCAACAAAGAGATGGGAGGCCGAGATGATAGTTGCTCAGAGCAAGGAACTTTTGATGGAAGTTCCCTTGCCCAAGACAAGTCAAGTTCTGAAGAAGACCAAGGCGAGGAAGCATTGGAAAGGGCATGTAAAAAATGGGTTATAGATCTGGTGGATGAACCAGAAGGTAGTTCGGTTGCATTCCAAAGTGACAGAGAGGAGAACCTCCCGACATGAATCGTAGTAGACATTGTAGACTTCTGCATTCATGCTATCTGGATCCCAACATTGCAGGATAAGTTGAAAGAAGTGGGATGTAATCCAAACAAAGTGGAGGCAGTCCTTCCATACTTAGACGATAAGTATTACTTGCCCAAGGTATCGATTGAAGAGGAAACAACTAAGGGAGTTGAATCTATTATGGGCGCTCTTCAAAGAAACGATCAACATGGGTTGGCAGCCTTGTGGAGCTCACAGCACCAGGGAGACAAGCCATGTTCTCTGTTTGAAGGAAAGAGCAAGAGTGCAAAGAAACAAGCCAGGAAGAAGAAACAACAATTAAAGGCAGAGGAAACATCTTCGGCATAGGCACAAGATTGTTATAGGGAAGCAACAGACTTGAGCACATTGGCTTTTGGGATTGTAGAATCTGAGCTAACACCATGTTGATTGGAGGAGTTGGGATCCATCTCTGTGGGAGTTGAAGTAGCCTTGAAGTATTTGCGTGGAAAGCATGAAGAAGAAAATGGATGGTTTGCCAAGAGTTTTGAGGAGAGGATCCTTGGGCTCTACTCTCCCGTCCTCCTGTAGGAAGGCAGAACAAATTGGCTCACAGTCTTTGGCATAGGCAGTGTGGCCGTAGGGTGCCAAGTGTGGTGCCTTAGAAAAATTCAGCCAAAAAAAAAGTTGGACAATAGTTCATATTAGTTGTAAGGGTGAGGACCTTGCCGATCAACGAGCTGGAAGTAGACTAAAACGCACAGGGGAAAGACGGTTGTAGATTGAACATGTTTGTCTCATGAGGGAGGACGCTATAGTTGGCTTAGATACCCAAATAGTTTGTTTCATGAGGTGCACAATGAACAAAAGCATAAAGAAATTGTGGAGTACTGATTGGATTGTAAGTGGTGCGGAAGTGGAAGCTGCGAGAGCTTATTTGGAGGCTCAACGATGTTGCAGTGTCGTTATAGATCTACCAAGAGGGAGAGGTGTAGAGGTGATCATAGTAGTGACGAACACTGCAGTTTCCAAGATAGTGGCGGAGACATTGCTGGGATAGAAACAATTTTGAGTGGGGTTGGATGTAACGACATTGGTGCTCTAGCACTAGCCACACCTAACTTGCCCAAGGAACCAGACTTTGGATCCTCTCGGGTCCATAAGATAACCAGAAACTTAGTCAAATTATCTAAGTGTTTGTTTTCCTTGTGGAATCCCATTGGAATACAAGAGGATGTGTGACCATGGCATAGGCACCTGAACCACAAGAAATTCACCTAGAGGCTTGGAAATCTTGGGCGCATCACCCACTAGCGATCCCATCGGCACGGTGTGATTGGCATCACAATGAAGTGGTAACATGGGAATTAAACGAAGGAGTGCAACCACGGATGGAAGATTAGTTGAGGAACCAGGGATGGAAGCTCATATGAACTTAGCTTGAAAGCTTTGTGATGAGATCACGTTAACAGCTCGACACTTGGGCACGCTATAGGGGCGTGCACCCACACCATGGCGCCGGTTAGCTAAGATGGGCACAAATCGACAAGATAGTTACCAAGTGGACCGACAAGGGGCACATTGACAGTGCGGATGGGCGCATCAAGAATAAACCTAGGAACCAAGTAGGCGTCGGTTAGTGGGGCGCATCCAAGACTTGGGCAGTGTAATCATCGGTTAGTGGGCGAGATGACCAAAATAGTTGGCATGTGGACCATGCAGATGGGAAAAAGGACCAAATGAGACTTTCCTGAAGGGCATTGACCAAGGCATGGCCCAAAGAGACATCTATAAATACACAACCAAGTATCAAAGGAAATGTATCTTGAAGGTAGCTGGGCAAGGAAAGGTTCACAGAGGCTTTGAGGTAAACCGACAAATTTCTAGTCATTCGTAGCAGCTTGCAGGCCACAGGTTCGGATCCTATTTCAGTTGGGAGACATTCTTTAGTTTTGGGGCTTTTGTGGGTTTTCTTTGTATGTACGAGAATGTGGGGTTTCTACGGTTAGGCTTGTGAGTGTCACACAGGGAGTGCTATCGGTTCTGACACATCCATTGATGTAATATGTATTATGTTGTAAAATTTCCAACTTTCATATAAAGCTTGCGGAGAGCCTGGTTGGGGCCTCTGCCACTCTATACTTGTGTTGTTATGTTTACTTGCATAGTGCATCCTCACTTGTGAAAATGTCTAAGCATGAATGTTGCGTAAGTCAATATAATTCGGCTAAGTAACAAGTGTAAACATAGAACAAGTGTGTTGTAGATAATAAGTGCTAAGTGTTTACTTGTTTGCATCCATTGGAGGGGTAGTCTGTCGGAGTGTGCCGCATGACTTGGAAGACCGCAGTAAAGAGGGTACATGCCAAGCCCATGACATTGGTGGTTTTCCTCCATTTCAAACCTAATCAGATACTTGAAAAATCGATCAATGTTCTGGATCAATCAGAACTCTACTTCTTTGAGTTGCCAGATTTCGGCCAAAGAGATGTAAAGTGTTGTGTTTTTAGAGAACAACTTTCATGATTCTTTTCCATTATGATCCATGGTGTAAAAAACGTGACATGGTAGACACTCTGCATGGAGTACTAGTGCATTGATCTTGACGTGTCAGTTAGGCTACTCTTACCAGAGGATCACGAGTTGGAGGTAGTTGCAAATTAAGATCGGGAATCTCTTGGGCCCTTGAATTATTTTCACTTGGATTGAAAATGAAATGTTTTGAAAGGATTTGTCGCTCTATTATTAACAAGAGAAAATTGTGGAGTTATTGATTGTCAATGATACTTACAAAGAATATGGATCGACACCTTTTTAGAGTGACCCAATGAAATTTGAGAGGAATTAGAGGCCTTCCAATGAGAGTTCAAGTTTGTCAATAGACTGAGCTTGAAACCTAAAGCAATGATAGCTCGCGTTCGTCAATCTAGAGATGAAGGAAACATGTCCAAAGAGAGAGTCTCGTGTCCATATAATAGGGCTAGAAGCATGAAATAGGCCACGGCGGACCACGATCTACACAGATGAATCACATATACTCTTTTGGAACACATTGGTGTAGTTCTTCTCATCAACAATGAAGCAATTTATAGCATTTTCCAACGTTCTGTATGATAGATTCCCATTCAAGACCCGAAGCTTGCATTTTTACTGAAATTTTCAACTTGGAAAACTCAAATTTGGATATGGTTATATAGTACCTAACCCAAAGGAGGATCAAAATGTCTATGATACCAGATTTCAAAAGCTAATTTCCTGATTCATTTTCCGATGTAAGAAGTGTTTTTAAAGAGGGTTATATCTACTATGCTACAAGGGTTTTATGTGAGGAGTCTCTCCCTCTATTTCCCTTTGATGCCTTATGCACATATATATTAACATGCTCTAATCATGTTCTAGAGTTGTCGCTTGTAATACTTCATTGTGTAGTCACGCTCAATTAGAAAATATTTCTATGTAGCACCCTTTTGTGCCCTCCTATCCTATTTTCTACATTCATTTTTCTGAATGTTATGGTTTCATTGTGGCATGATTTAGTGTCCCTTGTTGTCTTAAGAGTTCATAAAATTTCCCTATTTTATTATCCTCTTAAATTCATTTTCCCTTCTCATTATCGGCACTAATTTTTTTATTCTTCCTTCACTTTTATATTCTATACTAGATTGATTTTTCTTAAGGCTTACTATCCTTGTATCACCTTGAGCCTCAATGGCATAGCCGTAAAAATGTCATGTAGTTATGACCCCCTAGAGTTGGAGGAGAGGTAACCTAAAATTGGAGAGTTTTTTTTATCATGGTGACAATGGGTATACCCTCTTAGTTAACCTTGGGTTAACATTGTTTTTTTTTATTTGATTTTAGATTCTAGTTTAGGAGGTAACATGCCCTATTCCATAATAGGAAGTCTTTCTCTCATGAAAGAGGATATGTATTTCCTTAAGTTAACAATTAAATAATGAGACCAATGTCACTTTCCTCATGCATATCCTTTACATAATCAATATTCCCTTGGTATTGTCTTTGCATTCATAACCCTTCCTCACTTACATGCACTCCATGTTGTTATGGTTCATGTAAACACATGTGCTTGTGTAAACGCACATGCATAGACTAATTAACATCAAAATATTATCTATCATTTTCCACTGATAAAATCAAATTCCAAACTCCATTTGGCTCAAATTTGTATATGATAGTTTATGACAATTTACATATTGCATGGTTTGGGTAGTTACTATTTTTGTTTAGTATTTTTGGGCCTTGATTGTAGAAAATATTGATGCTGGAATCATGGTGAAGATTTTATCCTTCAAAAGACTCTCCTTTGATAGACCTTTTCTCAAGTGGGAATAAGTTTTAGTATTCGATACACAATCAAAATTGACACTTTGTATCATGCGTTTGGTGTACTTATTGGATATAAATTAAAAAAATCTACCTTGGAATTGAATTTACTAGCTGGTCATAGATGAAATTTTTGTTCAAAAACTAAGCAAGTGAATTGTTTTTTAATATAAATATTTCTACCCTATAGAAATTGGTGTGGTTGGACAATCATAATACATAAGATACATATAAGATAATACATCCGATATATATTTCGATTACTAGTTCACCGGTGTAATCAATTTTGCTGCTAACATCCTTAAGCAATATATAAGTTGTGGATGAGACTATCATTGGGGTGGTTGAAGCTCTTCGCTTGTCTGAACCTCTATTAAGAGTCCTAAAAAACTAGCACATGTACTATCTCACAGATTCAACGACCAATATACCGCAGGAACGGGGTAGGCATGGATTGAAATCTTCTATTGATATCAGAGTAGAAGGTACAGAGGCTCTAGAATGACAATCCTACGTTGACAAATTATGTTTAAATTTCATTCGCCTATGAAATGAGGATGTCAACATACTGGTATGGTCAAAAAACCTAATGAACGACAATTTTAATGCAAAACTAGGTTATAATAACCTATTGGAATCCCAATTCCACGGGAACCAACTATGTTGGTGGAAGGCCATTTGGAAATTACCTAGCCCGATGAAGTTCAAAATAGTCCTATGGTTAGAAGGGTTTGTGTGAAAATAGTTCATTATAGACCTACGTTTATGAAACATACCTGGCGATTGTAGAAAAGAAGAATTATGTGCTTTCCTGGCACTCTATTGCTCTTTGCCCATTCTGATTCCAACAGGTACGAAGTAAGTAGATGATTTCGCAAGAGGTAAGCAGATGATTTCATGGGAGGTAATAGTTTGTGGAAGGTAACATTTTGTGACAATGGGGTTTCGTGAGGGTCGGTGCTGGTTGATGTGTCTTATATAGAAATCACACTCAAATGAGAAATAAAAAAGAATATAACTCTCTCACTTGAGATTTTGAAATCTTTCGCCCAAGAGTTCTGTTCGAGAGTTTGTGTATGGAAGATATCTAAATTTCTTGCTTGAGAAGCTTTCATAATCTCGTCCGAGAAAATAATAAACTCCGCTGAAAATATCAGCCAAGAAAATTTTAAACTCTCGCTCGAGAAAATTAGTTGACTTTTTTCTCGGCCAAGATAGTATATTTTTAATTCCAATTGCACCCATTCTCAAAAAAGCATTACCCAACTTCGCATTTTCACTCATTTGTATTCTTTTATTTTCAAAACTCTTTTCTTTATCATTTATTTATTTATCACACGAAAAATTGGTTTGTGACATTTGGGGCTTGCAAGACAAGGGAATACCTAGCTACAATCAAATGCCCAAAATCCAACAAAATTGATGGTTTGGCGATCCAACTCATGGTTTTTGTTTTGTGGGGTCCTCCAACTCACTTACCAAGGCCATTTAGGGACAAATGTGAAATTTCTCAAAGGGCCTAAAATCGTAACCAGATAGCATAATAGAGTTCTGTGAGTTTGAACATGTGTGTCTAGTCCTATCAAAGGTGGTCATGCCATACTGGGGCTCCCACGATCGAGTTTATCCAATTTGGACCCTTGATGCAAAAATTGCATTTTGACCCATTGAGAAAAATTCTAGTTTCTCCTCTTGCATAGTACAAGACACTTATGGACATGAGACATAGAACAAATGGGAATTCATAGTTGTAATTTGGTGCTCAAACATTATTGATTATAACGATGATGATGAAGATGATGATGGCAATGAAATTGATGATGATGATGGTAATGATGATTGTTATGGTGATGGTGATGATGGTGACACTAATGATGGTAATGAAGATGATGATGACAATGAAATTGGCGATGATGATAATGATAATGGTGATGGTGATGGTGATGGTGATGGTGATGGAAATGATGATGATGGACATGATTAAGAGTATGAGGTTGGTGATAATGGAAATGATGATTGTTTTGGTCATGGTGATGGTGTTGGTGATGGTGATGGTGTTGGTGATGATGATGGTGATTATGATGACAATGATGAAGAGGATAAGGTTGGTGATAATGGGAATGATGATGATTGTTGTGGGAAAAATATCCACGAGGGTGGACATTCTTCCCACATCGAGAGTATCCTTGAGGTTGCAGCAAGGACCCAATGTTATGTTTGAGAATGAAAAGGAATAAACCCCAAATGGGCAAGAAAACTCTTGATTAATAACAAAAATCAAAAGAGAAAAAATAAATAAACTTAAATAAAGAGAGGGATAAGAGATAAACCAAACAAGTTTGAAAAATCTTTTGGCAAAACCAAATTTTATTGCCCAATGGTCCATCTAAGTAAAATAGTGTCACCTAGGAGGCGTAAGCTTTAATGGGATCCAAAAATATCCCTTAGGGAGGTCCTTTTTATTGACACAATTGCAATATAACTAGGAGAGAACAATGGAGAAATACTTGCCTCTTAGGGGACGAGATCAAGGCAGCTTTGTGTATTCCAATATGAGGAAGGAATAAGATTGAAAGAGAAGCTCTCAATATGATTCCAATAGTCTAAGTTTGAAACCTATTGTAGAGAAGCAAAGCATACCTATTCTTTTAAGAAAAATAGAGATTACACCATAGCATTCACACATAATACACAAAGATTTAACCTAGAAAACCTTAACTGGGAAAACCAACAAAACTTAGAGTTGAACCTCTTATTTTTTCATATTGATTATTAACTACTCATAACAAAAATATAGGTATTCCATAGAATCCAAAACCCTAATCTGTTAACCCGATTAAAAAATAGATTCCAACCCCTTAATCAGGATTAAATTACATATTTTTAGAAAGAACCCAATAATAGGCTAAAAATATCCCCAAAACATTTCAAACTCGCTTCATGGAAGAGGGAGGGCCTCAAAACAGGCTGAAAATAGCCCAAAAACATTTCAAACTTGCTTCGTGGAAGGGGGAGTGCATCGACACACCCCCCTAATAACCCCCCTTGATCCAACACCAGGAAAAGTGCCTGACACATACGTTAGAGCCAACGCACCCCCCCCCCACTGCCCCACACACACATGCAAAGAATATAACACACACTCAAAGAATAACATAACTTTTCTTTTATTTCTTCCTATGGAATGCATTCCCATGGCCTCATTTTATAGGCCAAATGGTGGCCAAGAAACATCAAGATCCATATGTGAACACTCCATCCTTTGAACTGGTTTCCCAAGTGCATGAGAGGGGATATTCAATGCTTACAAGAATGTGAGGAGTCCCTATTTGAATTTTGGATCTCAAGGAGTCATTTTGAGCCTTCAATGCACCGTAGACTTATGTGGTCCTACCATTTTTATAGTCGCATGGGTTTTGAGAGAATACTACATGGATATCCATGGGTGACTATATAGATAAGTTGTGCTAATAGCACGAGTTTCCAATGCTTTTAGTCATGTAATTACCCATTTTGACTGCTTTTAGCATTTTGAGTCTCATATTGTTTTCTAGATCTTATGAGGATGCCTTAAGTGGGCTGCATTATGTATGTTGATGGTGCATTTCTGCAATATTATCCTAAATGTCACATGTATGAAATATTTAAGCATTAACATATGCACCCTCATGTATGAGGTTCAAAGGGTACAATAGGGCTGATAATGCATCATCGTTTCTTTTCTCTCCATGTTCTCATAAGTTCTCAAGCATTTGAGGGTGAAAAAGACCTGCCTTTGGGGGAAGGTTGCTGGTGATGATCATTGAAGCTGTAAAGAATATGTGGTGTTTTATAAAAATGAGATAGGGATACCAATTCTTGTGAAAATATGTCAGAATAGATTACAAAGAAGAGGGGAGCAAAGGGTTGACTCTTGATACTACTTCTACAAGGATGAATATGGATTCGATCCTTGTATGAGTGAATCAATCCTAGAAATGATGTAACTAGTGCCAAAGAAGTAGAATTGTTGATGCTCATGAATATCCCACTGGGTCAGGGTCCTGAATATTGGTGAAGTTGTTGGGGGAAATTCAGTAGATTGGATGTGCTAATACCATGAATCATAAATGTGAACACTACTACCATTAGAACATATGAATCCCCCTGATGCGATAGAATTTTTGGCATTGAGCGTGGGGGAGACCACTAAGTTAAGGAACACTGATGACTCTCCTTACTTAGTTCAAGGTAATCCCTTATGTTGATGGGCAGGGATGCTAAGGTACAACTGAAACTACTACAACTCTTAGAATATGATGTTTTGAAATTGATGAGAGTTGAATCAAATGATAAGACAAGGGTATTATCATGGAAATAAAGACCATTTTGTAACCAACTGGGAGACTGACATACTTGACACAAGACTAGATGATAAGCGTGGGGCTCATGAATTCCCTTGATAAATGTAAGAAGACTAAGCAACTGATGGCAACTTTCTTCAAATGGTGATGTAGGGTGCGACGGAGGGAGATAGACAACATATGAAGGGATTTATTGGAGACACAATACTGATGAGGTAAGGTGGATGACAAAAGCAATAATAATGTGGTTAGGTGGACTCAAAATAAATCGATCAAGGATGAAAAAGGGATGCTTCCAAAAGAATATGTGATGGGGTTCCCATGGTTTTGTGTGGATAGGGGAACCATTTGTACAAAAATAATGATTAAGGTGGTTACCACGATTTTTGGTGGGTTTGGGAACCATGTTATGTGGGAAGGATTGACACAGTTTTGAGTGAATCAGGGAATGGTTTTGATGATGATGTAGTGTTTTTTGCATACGATAATATGGGTGCCCCATGAAATAGTGCCATGCAAAATTCTCTTGCGAGAATAATTGAGCGGGATTGGTGTGTTTAGATGGTGGGGGCTTCGTTGGTGTCTTCTTAATGGTTGATGATACAAAAAAAACAGATGGTAAATTTCTCATGAAGGGGATGAGAGGTTATCTTTGAATCACGGTCATAACATATGCTGAGGAACCTAAGGGGTATTGGGAGAAAAATGCAAGATGATGATATGTGGTTTTTTTTCTACCAATGGGATGAGTGATCAAACTCCTTAGACTTGTGGAGGGTTCAAAATAATGGGTGCCAAAGTATGAAAAAGCGGTTTGAATGGAGCGCACACCCATGGGGAACATTCTATTTTTTATTATGATGTTGATGGAAATCCATAACCGAGGAAGGAAATCCTATGGTTATCAACAATAATACTAGATAAGTGCAATGTAGATAAAGGGAAAACATTTCCTATATGACAGGATGTGATGATATACTTATGATTAGTGTCCCTGCACCATTGTCGGAATGTGGTGGTGTGCTTTCTTACTATTGATCCTGCACATATGGCATACATCCTCAAGAATAATTTATAGATTATGACAAGAGTATTAACATTGCATAATTTTGACAAGAAATGATCACACCTACTAGATGGCTGTAAAAATGAGTGTTATGGAAAGAACCTTTTCAAGTATAGCGCATTGAGAGGGTTAATGAGAAGGATTCTTCTGGGTCAGTTAAGATATATGCTCCTTTGGGTAAGCATTACTTGACAATATATGGACTAGTCCATTTGGATACAAACTTATCGAGTCCAGGTTTGGTGTCCTTTTTGGCATTGAAAACAAGGACAAAATAACCTTCTATAAAGGTGCATGGGTGAAAATGGCGATCATAGTGGGCTTGTTGATGTATATGTAACTTCGGAATGTATTTCATATATGTATATTGTACTCCTATAGAGATCGTATTATTCCTCTATACAGAAGTGTTTGTATTCCTATAGAGATGTTATTATTCCTCTATACGGAAGTGTCGTAACTTATACTTGATGGGTTATTAGACCACCTTGGTTGGGTCGGCCCTGTATAAGTCATGTGGGTCGAAGGGTTATTAGACCACTCTATTGGGGGTCGGCCATGTGGGTCAAAGGGTTATTAGACCACCCTATTGGGTGTCGGCCTAGTCAGCATTATGTTATGTGGTTAAGTTAAGGCCGACTTAGTAAAGGTTATTAGAAAAGTCAAGTCAAGTATAAATAGAGTGCGGGAGGCACTCTATTTCATCATTCTATTCTCTCACTCACACTTGGGAGAGTGGCGCACTTATGGAGGAGGAGGCTCTGCTGCTAGGAGAAGACTATATCTTGTATTCTGGTTGTATCATTGCTCTATCTATCTCTGAGGAAGTTATTGGGGTTTTTCACCTTTATGGTTTTCCCCAAGTAAACTCTGTGTCTCTTGTGTGCTTGCATTATTGTGTCCATGATTGATATGCTGTAGATTTCCTGTACATGTTGTTCTCCCAGTTAAGATCCTAGATCATATTGAAGTAAATTTTGAAAATTTAACATGGTATCAGAGCTAGCCTAAAAGAAGGCATGATATGGCATGTATGACACTTGTTGCAATTACGATGCTAGGGCTTGATATAGGAAAAACCAGTCATCGTAGCACTTTCACTATAAATCCATTTTGGCAAAGTTTTCGGATCTAAAAATTTTACAGGTCGAATATCAGATCCCCATGTACCTTGTGGCCAAAGGAAAACCTCGAATTCATTGTACTTTGTGATTTATGATCTGTACAATATAGGGTTTCCGCCTCTTCCAAATCTGAGTCAAAATAAAGTGACCTTGGGAAAAAGGTCATAACTTGGGCTAGGAAGCTCCAAATGAAATTTCGTAAAATGTGACAGGTAGGAAACAGACTGTACTATCTCAACAAAAGTTTTAAGAGGCTGAAGTTGAACCAGTGTAACGTGGCACATCGTACAAGTTCACTCTCCTGCATTATCCCATAAACAGGTCATGTTGCGACACTTGGCATAACTCTCCCTCAGAGAATCCAATTGAGGTTATACCTATCAAGATGGAAAGATAATAGGTTGAGATATCTCAGGAAAAGGTTTCAGATCCCGTGGATCAAAAATTTTGGAGTTACACCAGAAACAATCAGGTACATATTTCTGTCAAAACAGAATTATTTTTGAGCATCTTCATTCATGGCTTCCGGAATTTAGGGCTTCGAAGAAAGTTGGAATTTTTGTAATGAGAGACCACAGATGGATGCTACTCATCAAAATAGAAATTTAGAGACCAAGATCAGATTTTTTGGTTGGGCAGAAGGCTGGGCTTGATCAAACCCCAGTTCGGGACTTTGATCGGAAAGATGGAAAATTAGGGCTTTTGCAAAAATTGCAATTTTGGAAATCTATGACCACGGCTGGAAGATCCTCAGAAAAATCGAAGCTTAGAGCTTTGAATCAAATATTTTGGTTGGGTGAAGCTCTAGTAAACTCAAACTCTGATTCAGGGTCCTTCCCAGTGAATCCAGAAATCTAAAAGGCAATTTTGAGGGCTGAAACTTTGCAGTTTTCAAATTCTAAATATACCAACTTGATTAGCTCATCAAGGCACATATTTCTATCCTTTCGGAAGTTTGAAATTCAAAGTTTGAATTTTTGGGGTTTCTTTGACAAACCCTAATCCAGCTCTAGGTCCAGTTCTTGCAAATCAAGTGGATTGGGTTAATCCTAGAGGAAGATGGATTGGTCACCTGCATAAGTGAAGAAATTCCTGTCTCAGAGGGAGATGAGGCTAAGGCCTTCCATAAGAAGATTACAAGCAATCTTGATAGGTATGGCTTACAGGTATGTTTCATGGTTAAGTTTATCATATGTTTGTCTTCATATCATTACAATACAATCTTGATTAATTACTAGACTTTTCATATCACCTTAATAGAAGATATTCATTGATTAAGGTTTTGACACTTATGAATGTACTAATGCACTGTGATGTTGTATGAAGTTTATGTTGTTCGCTAACATAAAAGGTACACCAAGAAAGACAAATCATGTTCTACTTCAAGAACATATGATCATGGTGACATGAAGACAAAGATTCATCCATTGTCATGGATCACATAGAAGATCTACTTTCGAGGTATATATAACTTGGTCCTACAATGGTTAACCTATGAGACATGCAGGGTACTGGCACAAGTCACTAAAGAGAACCAGAAGACATTATGCTAATCTAGGTATGTTTTTCCTATATCAAGCTAGAATCCTACCTTGTGTTAGGATCTTATACTGTTGTGTTGTTGATAATGATTATTCATGAAGTCATAGGTTTGAATAGCCATGGTTGTATGCATATTATGTTTCTTACCATAATTGATGATATGACTAACCAGAAGAATCATGAAGGTATAGGTTTGAGTAATCACGGGTTTATGCATTGATGATTTAACTAATCATAAGAGTCCTATGATCAAATAAGAATATGCATAAGTAAAAGAAGACTTCCCTGAAACCTTGAATACTAATGTTTGTTATCTGTGAATGATCATGACTATACATGTTTAAGATTATTGTGTTTTGATAGTATTAAGATTATACTAATAAATGTGTGATTATGTATGAGACATCAAGGATAACACAATGATGATACTAACAAGCATGCATAGTGATTAAGGATGGATGTAAGTTCAAGGACAGGCAACCCAGGAAGTAAAGATCAAGAGGGAGCACACTCCAGTTGTTCCTACAAGAAAGAAAAGGAGCACACTTCAGTAGTTTCTGCAAGGATGCAGATATTCAGAGGGAGTTGACCACTTCTCACAATCCACATCAGAATGGAGTTGCAAAGATTCAGAGGGAGTCCACCCAGCAACCAAACAAAGATAAGTATTTGAATTGTCATTTCTTAGATAATGTTATTCATTGATGTATATGCTTATGTTCCTAGAATTAGGTTGTGTATTATGCATATTAGAATAGTTGCATTGATGAACAGTATACTACTAATATACATGGGTAAGTGGCCTATGGAACTGTACAACATTCCATTGCTACTTATCTAGAATGAAACCTCTTTGCTGACATGTTAGGAGTTGTGCACACTCTTAACAATGTTCTGGTAGAGATTGGAAGGCATCTAGAAAGTTACAGAATATGGATAAATGTTGTATGGAAGCATTGGCTAAGATAATTGCATGGCTGTATGACATATTTATTTATGTGTAAGATTTTGTTCTGAAAACTATGAGATGTTTTCTAATCATGCAATTTAACTTGTTTTGTAGGAAAGATCATATACCATCAACTACAAAAGAAGGACTACAACATTTGTTTAACAACAAAGTTATCTATTGAAAATATTGAAGATATTGAAGTTCCCAGGATCTGGGAAGAATGCCATGATCGAGGAGTACAAGTCGATCATGAAGATGTTTGGGATGCAGTTCCAAGACCTGAAGGGTAGTCTGTAGTGACTTCTAAGAGGATCTACAAGATCAAGCATGCTGCAGGTGGTAGCATAGAGACTTTTGCTCCTGTAGCCAGATACACTTCCATTAGATCGGTACTTTCTCTGGCTGCAGTGATGAAGTGGAAGATACACCAGATGGATTTCAAGATAGCTTTCTTGAATGGTGTAGTTGAAGAAGAAGTATATGTGGAGAAGCCACTTGGTTCTTAAGCACATGACAGGGAGTCATATATGTGCAGAACTTGGTAGGATAGACAGCTTTCTATCCAGTTTGAGCTTTACCAAGAGTAAAGCAGATTCCAACTTTCACTACAAGGTTGAGGAAGGTAATCCAGTGATACTACTATGTGGATGACCTGTTTGTAACAGGTGAGGATAGATTGATTGCTGACACGCAGAGGAAGCTTGCTACCGAATTTGATATGAAGAACTTGGAGATGATGCACTATTTGTTTTTGGCATGGAGGTGTGACAGAGTGCAGATGGAATCTCCCTTGAACAAGGGAAGTATGTAGTAGAAATCCTGAAGAGGTTTGGGATGATGGAATGCAAGGATATGGCCACACCTATGGCATTGAACCTGAAGCTTCTGTGTGATGCTTCATCTAATCCGGTTGATGTCACTGTGTATCGTCAGATGATTGGGTCCTTGATGTACTTGATGAACACGAGACTATATCTTTGCTTTGTGGTGAACACATTGAGCCAGTTCCTGACAGATCCGAGGAGTGTTCACCTGGTTGCTATAAATGATATTCTGAGGTACCTGAACAATATGGTTGACTATGGGCTCAAGTATGACGTGAATCAAAAGTTTAACCCGCAGGGTTATGTTGATTCGGACTGGGTAGGCAGTGTTGTAGATAAGAAGAACACTCATGGGTGCTGCTTCAGTATGGGATCAGGTGTGATCTCTTGGTTTAGTAGGAAGTAGTCCTATGTAGCACTGGGTACAGTCGAAGCAGAGTATGTTGCGACGGATGAGCAGGTTGTAGATGTATTGACCAAGCCGTTGGCCAGAGTGCAGTTTGAGTACTTCAGAGAGAGGCTTGGTGCACTTCAGATCGAGGTTCCTTCCAAAGGGAAGTGATGAGTCCGGAAGATGCAGATGCACATGAGCTTTTCTAACATGGTTGATGTGTTCTCCCTTGGTCGTGATGTAATTGCTGATCCATTTTTCACATGGTGGTAGATGTGTTCTCCCATGGTGAAAAAGTAAGGGCTGGAGCCTTCCCCAAATGGTGGTAGATGTGTTCTCCCATGTCGGTGGTGTAAGTGTTGGATGATGTGCATCTGGGCTGTGCTTCGTGGATGATGAGATGATCTGAAGAGGACGATGCTATGATGATCAGGAGGATCATGGATGATGAGCATTAGGACGATGCTCCAGTTACTACTCTGTATATGCATCAGGATGATGCTGGATATGATCAGTTGGATCATTTATATGTATATGTATGTACGCATCACGTTGGATGCTGGATATGATCAGTTGGATCATTTGTATGTATTTTGTATAGGCATCATGTTGGATGCTTGGACCATGTATCTGTATATGTATCAGGTGGATACATTGTATGATCAGGTAGATCATGTATGTTGATATGTATCAAGTATGATTAGGTGGATCATGTATTTGTATTTGTATTAGGTGGATACACTATATGATTAGGTGGATCATGTATTTGTATTTGCATCAGGTAGATGCATTATATGATCAGGATGATCATGGATGACAAGCTTCATGATGTTGCTCTATATGACATGCAGCAGGATGTTGCAGTGATGATGATCAGGATGATCATGTGTACATCAGGATGATGTATGGTGAGTATCTGGTTGATACTTTGTGTCCGTGGAATAGGTTGTGCAGATAAGCATATAATTTGGCCCTGGGAGGTTTGCAGATAGTCTTGCAAGGTTTTTCCTATGGCATGTAATGTGGCCCTGGGATATCTGGCAAACGCTCTTTCAAGGTTTTGCTTTGGAAGGACATATAATTTGGCCCTGGGAGATCTGCAGATAGTCTTGCAAGGTTTTTTCCTATGGCATATAATTTGGCCCTAGGATATCTGGCAGATGCTCTTTCAAGGTTTTGTCCTATGGCATATAACTCAGCCCTGGGAGATCCGATAGGTTGAGCTATGTGCTCGTAATAAGTCCTGGGATGCTCTTGCAAGGTTTTGGGGTAGGTGTCACATGTAATAAGTCCTAGAGATCTGGATAGGATAAAAAAGGCCTCAGATGCTCTTTATGGTTCTTGCTAGTCAAGAGACTCTTTTAAGGTTTTGGGACAGTCACATATAATATGTCCCTAGGAGATCCGACAGGTAGAGCTGTGTGCTCGTAATATCCTGGATGCTCTTTCAAGGTTTTGTGATGCACGTAATAAGTCTTGAGATTTCCACAGTATGGCCAGTGATGATGAAGACCTACAGGTGGTGGGCCTACATCTAGTATGAAAAAGGACTGGCTCTGTAGAACTTCCTATGACAAGTAGATTTAGAGATTGATTGAGATAGTAGCAGCAATGACGATGACGACGATTCGAGGATGATGATTCACTGATGATGATCCAAGAAGAAGACTTGTGCTAGAAGACCTGTGCTAGAAGACCTGTGTCGAGAAATACCTTCCTAGTTAAGAGGGAGTGTTGATGTATATGTAACTTCGGAATGTATTTCATATATGTATATTGTACTCCTATAGAGATGGTATTATTCCCCTATATGGAAGTGTTTGTATTCCTATAGAGATGTTATTATTCCTCTATACGGAAGTGTCGTCATTTATATTGTAAGTGTCGTAACTTATACTTGATGGGTTATTAGACCACCTTGTTGGGGTCGACCCTATATAAGTCATGTGGGTCGAAGGGTTATTAGACCACCCTATTGGGGGTCAGCCATGTGGGTCAAAGGGTTATTAGACCACCCTATTGGGTGTCGGCCTAGTCAACATTATGTTTTGTGGTTAAGTTAAGGCCGACCTAGTAAAGGTTATTAGGCAAGTCAAGTCAAGTATAAATAGAGTGCGGGAGGCACTCTATTTCATCATTCTATTCTCTCACTCACACTTGGGAGAGTGGCGCACTTGTGGAGGAGGAGGCTCTGCTGCTAGGAGAAGACTATCTCTTGTATTCTGGTTATATCATTGCTCTATTTATCTCTAAGGAATTTATTGGGGTTTTTCACCTTTATGGTTTCCCCAAGTAAACTCTGTGTCTCTTGTGTGCTTGCATTATTGTGTCCATGATTGATATGTTGTATATTTGTTGTACATGTTGTTCTCTCAGTTAAGATCCTAGATCATATTGAAGTAAATTCTGAAAATTTAACAGGGATTTGGAATGGAATTTCATGGCCTCGTTTTGTTGTAAAGAGTCTCAACGCTTCTCATCAAGATTTTCCAAGTTGAAGAGTTGTTGCTCCAAGACCAAGGTATTAGGTAGTAGTTCCATAGCTAATTGAAGGGTAGGAATCTAGCATTCAATAGGGAGGACTGATTCTACTCCATGAACAAGATGAAAATGAGTACAATTGGTGGTGGTATTGACTGATGTGCAGTATGCTCAGAGGGACAAAAACATCATGTTGTTCCAATTGGATTTGTTTTTGTTGATACTCCATTGGAGCATGTTTTTAATGGTTTTGTTTACTACTTTGACTAGACCATTGGGTTGAGGATAGTAATTAGTGGAGAAATAATGTTTAAACCCTAGTAAGGATGACAAATATTTGAAAGTCTCATTGCAGAAATGCTTTCCATTATCGAAGACCAATTGTTTAGGTACACCAAAATGGGATATGACGTGATTAAAGAAGTCTAAGTGGGAAGCATTAGTGCCATTGTAGTCAAAGGTAGGCATTGCTTTAGCCCATTTAGTGAATTAATCGATGACAACAATGATATACCTGTGGCCCTGAGTTGATGTCGGTCGACACTCCATGAAATTGATTTCCCACTTGCAAAATAAGATAGCAATGATGACTTGATGGAGAGGTGTAGGTGGTGCACGTTTCTTGCATGAAAAGAACTCACAATTTGTGAAATGTTTGACTGCATATACACAATATTTAAATAGTGAATTCCAAAAGCACCAAGCATAGAGGATATTCTAAGCGGTGGCCAAACTTAATAAGTGTCCTCCACAGGCTCTACTATGGCACTTGTTGACTACTTGTTCAGCTTCCTCATGAAATAAGCATCAGTGGAAGATTGTGTCAATTCCATATCGATACAAAATGAATCCTAGGAGGAGGTATCAGGGGAATTAATGATGAATGAGATGACGATTGTCATGTATTAAATGTGGACCAAAATTTGGGGTACGCAAATAGGTCAAGATATCGTCATACCATGGGTTTTCACTAGCAAAAAAGAACAGATGTTTATCTAGGAAATTGTTTTTTACAGGTTTTCCCTTGGGGATGGCCGAGAGGTCTATAATTAGCTCGGCAACGGCGAAATACTTCTTTCTTTTTGGGGTAATGAATTTGAGATCAAATTCTTAGAGGATGACGATCCGTCATGCAAACAAGCCATTGATGAGTCTTTGACTAAGTATGCACTACATGGGATTGGAGTCAGTGATCATAGTGGTTTTGCATAGCAAGATGTAATGACACACATTTTCAATGAGAGGACCATAGCCAATGCCAAATTATTATCATGGTTATAGTTGAGAGGTGGTCCAACCAGTTTTTTTCTAATGTAGTAAATGACATGCTCATTTTTTCTTTCACCATTCTGGACTAAAACACTAGCAACGACATTAGATGATGCTGAGATGAAAAGGATGGAATTTTTGTCAAAATCAGCTGGGGAGATTAAGGGTGATGATGAAAAGACATGCTTTAGGGCCTCAAAAGAAGACTGCGTTTGTTCATCCCATTTGAAATTGATTTCTTTTCTAAGAATATGAAGAAAACCATGAGCCTAGGTTGTGTAATCAGAGACAAAGCTTCAAAGGAAGTTGGATTTACCTTGGACACTTTGTAACTGCCTTCATGTTCTTAGAGGAGAAAGCTTAAGTATATCTTGGACTTTTAATGGGTCAACTATGATCCCTCAGTGAGAGACAATGAATCCCAATAGGTGCCTCGCCGTGACACATAATACACACTTGATGGGTTTCAATCGAATAATATACTTACATCAACTAAGAAATATAGTGCGCAAATCAGCGAGATGATCACCTCTTTTCTTTGACTTGGTGGTCAAATTATCAAGGGAGGCCAAATATATATGTGCTAGGCCATTAAAAATGTAAGTCATTGCTTGCTAAAATGTGGCACTGGCATTCTTTAATCCAAAAGGAATCACACGATATGCAAATGCTCCCCATGGTGTTGTGAATGCCATTTTGTATTGGTCTTGTGGGTGAATGTGTATATAGTTATAACATGAAAACCATCCATAAAGGATAATATTTCATGCATGATAGATGAATCAACTATCTGATCAATAAATTGTGTGAGAAAGTTGTCTTTGGGACAAGCTTGGTGAAGATCACAAAAATAAATGCAGAGTCATATCATGCCTTGCTTCTTGTTCATAGGTATAGGATTTGATACCCATGATGTATAACTAATAGGGAAGATGAATATAGCTTGGCCGATTTTTTCAATCTCGGATTTAATGGCCATGTCTTTAGATGGATGAATCGATCTTTGTTTTTAACACACTGGGATGGAACTAGGCCATGTATTGATATGATGTTCCACAATAGCGGGATCGAGACTCGGGATTTCAACGTATGGCCAGACGAAAAACATCTAAAAATTATTTAAATGGGGCTGTATAATAATATATTTTTTGTGGTGAACAAGAAGCAGCTATGGAGATGTTCTCAACTATTCTTGGTTTGACAGATATATTCACCTAGATGGTAGGTGAAATTTTATCCATTTTTCCTTCATCAAAAGCATCACGAGTTGTTATAGGGGTTTTAAACTGATCAATATGGATGGCAAAGTCAACCCTAGAAATATTGCCTCTTTTTTCTAATGTTGATGTGATCATATTGAAGTTTCCCCACAAAATACCAATGTTGCGGCCTAATGAGGTCACTAAGAAAATTAAGAGAATCGAGGAATTTTGGCTTGGTTTTAGGGGTAGGAGGGCCATAAATGTTGGTAAGGACTCTTGAGGCTTCTAAACCAAGGACATGAAAAGAGGTTGTGAGGGAGAAGATAGTGGAAAATAAATTTGTTAATTGAACCAGATTAGAGTTCCAAAGGATGGAAATAATTCCAAAGCAATCGACTGGCATCCTTTCTAAAAAAAAAAAACAAAGCTTTGAAGGATATCTACTATACATTTGGTTTCTTGAAGCATGAAAACTGATGGGGATTCCTGTTGAATATTTAATTGAAGAATATGATGCTTACTCTTCCCGCATAAACCACATATATTCCCAAAGAGAAAATTCATAAATAACTTTATTGAGATGAGGCAAAGGACTATATCCAATCCAACATGGATATGGGATTGCCTGATGTCATGAGATGTTTTCCAAGCTTTCTCAGTTTTTGTTTAATATTTTTTCGTCCCCTCTTGTCATATCTTTTTCTTCGCAAGCGATGAAACATTATTTGGCTTAATTGTACACCTAGAAGGTCTTTAGGTTCTGCAGAAGGAGGGTCCTGCCTACTTGCTTTGGATGCTGCTTCTTGGAGGGCCTTTTTTTATTATCGAAATTTGGGAAGAAGGAATATCCTGGAGGTATCCTTTGTTTCTTGCATCTATGATGTTCTATAATTCCTTTTCATCAAGATCAAGTTCATCCTCTTCTTCCTCAAACTCACCTTGGTCCTCTTCCCCCATTGTACTATCTTCAAATGGATTGAGTTTCATCCTTTTTGCTGGATCAAGATGGGTTGGCTGCGAAACTGTTAAATTTTCAGAATCTACTTCAATCTGATCTAGGATATTAACTGAGAGAACAACATGTACAGGAAATCTACAGCATATCAATCATGGACACAATAATGCAAGCACACAGGAGACACGGAGTATACTTGGGGAAAACCATAAAGGTGAAAAAACCCAATAACTTCCTTAGAGATAGATAGAGCAATGATACAACCAGAATACAAGAGATAGTCTTCTCCTAGTAGTAGAGCCTTCTCCTCCACAAGTGTGCCACTCTCCCAGGTGTGAGTGAGAGAATAGAATGTGTAAAATGAGAGAGACACACTCTCTATTTATACAGTAACTTGACTTGACCTTTACTCAACTAGGTCAGCCTCAACTTAACCACTTAACATAATGCTGAATGGGCCGACCCCAACTAGGGTGGTCTAATAACCCTTTGACCCACATGGCCAACCCCCAATAGGGTGGTCTAATAACCCTTTGACCCACATGACTTATACAAGGCCGACCCCAACAAGGTGGTCTAATAACCCATCAAGTATAAGTTATGACACTTACAATATAAATGATGACACTTCCGTATAGAGGAATAATAACATCTCTATAGGAATACAATATACATATATTTGAAATACATTCCAAAGTTACATATACATCAACACTCCCTCTTAAGTAGGAAGGTATTTCTTGACACAGGTCTTCTAGCACAAGTCTTCTTCTCTGGATCATCATCACTCGATAATCGTCATCAAGACATCATCATCATCATTGTTGCTGCTATCTCAATCAATCTCTGAATCTACTCGTCATAGGAAGTTCTACAGAGCCAGTCCTTTTTCATACTGGATGTAGGCCCACCACCTACAGGTCTTCGTCATCACTGGCCATATTGTGGAATCCTCAGGACTTATTACGTGCGTCACAAAACCTCGAAAGAGCATCCTAAGCTGTTACGAGCACACGGCTCTACCTATAGGATCTCCTAGGGCCATATTATATGTGACCTCACCACAAAACCTCGCAAGAGAATCTCAGGCTGTTAGGAGCACACATCTCTACCTATAGGATCTCCCAGGGACAGATTATATGTGGTCACCACAAAACCTCGAAAGAGCATCTCCCAGATATCCTAGGGCCAGATTATATGTCATAGGCAAAACCTCGAAAGACTATTTGCTGATCTCCCAGGGCCAAATTATATGTCCTCCTAGAGAAAAACCTCGAAAGAGCATTTGCCAGATATCCCAGGGCCAAATTATATGCCATAGGAAAAACATTGAAAGACTATCTACAAATCTCCTAGGGCCAAATTATATGCTCATCTACACAACTTGATCTATGGCCATAGAGTATCAAACTGATACTCACCATACATCATCCTGATGTATACATGATCATCTTGATCATCATCACTGCAACATCCTGCTGCATGTCATCTGGAGCAACATCCTGAAGCTCATCATCCACGATCATCCTGATCATATCATGCATCTACCTGATGCATACCAAGTATCTACCTGATACATATTGTTAACACCCAAAAAGTGTTCACTACCTCATCTACCACATTATATGGCTCATTTGTCCATTTTCCTACCATATTTCCCTTAAAAACCCAAAAAATCCCACTAAAAAGCCTCCAAAAGGCCTAAAATGCCTCCAAAAGGCCACAAAACCCTTAAAATAGCCTCAAAATGGCTAAAAAACCTCTTTTTCCTCCAAAAATATCCAAAATTCCTCTAAAAATAGCAAAAACCCCCTAAAAAGGGAAGAAAAAATATAAAATAATGAGGAAAAGGAGGAAAAAACCCTATACAGCTGTCCTAAACCATGTGGTTCCCAAAACCATGGGTCAGCACTCCACCACCAAAAAACTATAAATAGGTGATGGAGATCCCTTATTTCACATCCACAATCAAGTATACCCTTACTATGCCAAAATCTCTCTCGAAACCCTAGTTCACCATTGAACTACTTTCACCTTGAGAGCCACTTTTGGCCCATTCCCACCATTGGAGAAAGAGAAGGAGCACATTGGAGCTTGGAGCAACCCTCTTGGACATTGCAAGGGCTTCATCAACTTCCACATTGGAGGTAATATCAATACAAAAACCATTATTTAAATTTGTTGTTTATGTTTCATGCACATGTTTTAGAGTAGTTTTTTCATTTCTATTTTAGCTTAATAATTTACATTTACTGAACTGCTACTAAGGAGTCCATTCTCCTTAGTAGGTGCTCATTTGCACAAGCTAGGGGTAAAACCTTAGCTACAGTTTTGGCGACTCCCCTAGATTTGAATTTCTGGTTTAAAATTTTTTTCCTTTCGGCTGTCCCTTTCGGCCGCCATATACCGCGTCTTTTCCCTCTGTAGTCACATCCCGACCGCGTCTTTCAGGCCTTTACCTGCGACCCGACCGCGGCTCTCAGACGGTTTCCGACGCCCTGCCGGCGGATTCAAGTCTGTTACCTGCGATCGGACCACGGCTAATAAGCCTATTTGCTGCGATCTGAGTGCGCCTGTCGGCCATTTTTCCGCGTCCCGACTGCGGCTTTCAGCCCCTTTTCGGCGTCCCGACTGCTTCTGTTATCCCTTTTGCCGCGACCCGACTGCGTCTTTTTCCCCGTTTCCTGCTACCCGACTGCGCCTGTGGGCCCGATAGCGGCGACCTGACCGCGTCTGTTTCCCTTAAACCCGCGGTCCGCCTGTTCCGATTCGCCACAGACCCGCGGTCTGATCTCTACATTTTTTCCCTAATTTGAGCCCAGCCCCTTTTGCTGCAATATTTTCTACATCTGAACAGCCCTCTATCCTACCTGCAGCCTCACTTCCCTACAGCCTTTCTGCAACATAATTTATGTTCCCTTTACAGAATCTTTTTCAAATTTCAACATTTTTAATTCATAAAATTTTGCAAAGTTTCAATTTCAGTATTATTGCTAGTTAGAAAGTTGCCCTCCCTAGTGGCACTTTCTACTTGGGTTCATCATCACATCACGAGCACACACTCTGTCACATAATTCAAGTGAGCCTTAAAAAGTACCTAACTCAACCAATATTCTAACCCCACTTGGGGAACACAAAAGAATCTTTGTAGCTAGGTAGGGTAGGGGGGATAGGCTTCCAATAACACCCTTCGGTCACTTACACTTGAGACATAGTTGTTGTCCAAATAGGGAACCAAAATCCCCTAGTACTTTTTGGCACGGTCACGACCAGTTTATCAGAGGGCCTCTCCCTTAGGAGGGTTGAAGTCGGGAGACTGGTTCCGGAGGCCTGAGTGGAATACCGCACTCCATTCAGTAACCGAAGGGCTACCTTTCACGGTTCGCGGGATATCCCTGTAAAGGGGTATTGCGGTAAACGGAATAAACAGAAAATTCACCTTTCTGGACGTGTCATGAACGGGGTATCTTAGTTGCCATTCTTCTAGGATTGACTACCCGGTGTCCCTCCCGGTAGGGGGATATCATAGCCACTTGGCTTTCCTATTCATATTGTCTGACTTGGATTTCATCACCTTGTAGAGGATATGTCTAGTTGAGTCAGAATACTTTTAGTTAGGTGTTTGCATGCTCCTTTACCTCCCTTTGGTCTAGTGAGTCCACCATTTTTTATTTTTAGGAAACCTGCTGCTTGTTGGTATTCTGACCATCTTTGTTTATACTCCACCTATTGTAGCACAGTTGTTACAGTGGGTGTTTTGAGTTGGTTGTTGGCCTGAGTGCCTTGTTTTTTTAGCTCTCCTTCTGCACACTCGGTTGCATTAGGCTTTTTTGAGCTGTTTTTCTACTCACCTCAACCCACAGAGATTTGACACCATCCGTCACCATTGATTCCCCGAGACATTCTCGGCGCCTCCGGGGCGAGCCCCCACAGCACGGTTCACTTGACACCACCCGTCATAGATTCCGATCATCCTCCGTTGATACCACTCATCACAGATCTAGAGCCTTGTCACTTGACTCCACTCGTCAGCGACATAGGACTCTGTCACTAGCTATTGATGCTCCTTACTTTACCTCCGATTCTGACGAAGAGTCTGAGAACCCTATTTACACTGCCCCTACTAGCCCCATGGCCGGCACGACTTCCACTCCTTTTGTTATAGGGACCATTGGTGGCACATCCACCACTACACCAGTTACTACACCTGTTTTGGGTATGCCCTCCATGGGACCCCCATCTACCGTTCCCCTCACAGTACCTATTCCCGCAGCGGGAATCCCTATCCCCACTACATCAGTGGCTCACACTACCCATGGTGGTGCCGGACCATCCTCCACCACCTTAGTTTCCCCACTTGGGGGCACCATCCCAAATCCCGTCCCTCCACTAGGGGGCATTGGCCCTCACTTGGTCCAACCCACTACTGTGTCACATCCTTCTTCCAGTTTTCCATTCATGGCTAGCCTCAACCTACCTGACCTGGCCAGATTGACCAACGATCCTATTCGACACGACCCTGCATGGCCTCATATGCCTACCAAGCTTCCCTCGGACATCCCTAAGTTCGAGGGCAAGGCCGGTGAGGACCCACAAAACCATATCATGTCTTTCCACCTATGGTGTTCCTCCAACTCCATAGTGGACGACTTTGTTCGCCTCCGTCTCTTACAGCGCACTTTCACTGGCTTTGCAGCCAAGTGATATATCGAGCAACCCCATGGGACCCATGCCACCTTTGCTTCCCTTGCCTCGACCTTTCTGCAGTTCTTCCAGTTGCCTGTCCGCTATGACACGGGCATTGAGATTCTCCTATCCTGCAGACAAAACACGGCTACCAACATCACGGACCACATTCATGAGTGGCGTCGACGCCGTAGCTTATGCAAGATCAAATTAGATGACCATATCTTCCTAGATTGGTTCCTCAAGTCCCTTCTCCCTGTCATCGCTAAGGATGTGGCATCAGAAAGACCCCAGTCTGAAGAAGAGGCCATCCTTAAGGCCCAACAGTTCGACCTCATTTACGCCCAGTCGGGTTACCTTTATACCATTATACCTGACGCCCCTCGTGGAGACCCCTCCCCGCACGATGCACCGGGGGCATCCCACCCTGCAGACGGCATCATTGGCCGTGTTTCTTTGCATCCCCAACCATTTTCCATAGCACGTCCTAACCCTGGCCCCAACCTCTCGCGGGATACCACACAGTCTGGAGCAACCAACTCGTATGCTCCCCGGATTCACCACCACCACCATGGACCCTCATGTCCACCCCAGTGTTGCGGTCATGCGACTCCTGCTTATGCCCCCCCGGTCGCACCTCAGCCTTATTACCACCAGCAGGCTTCCCTAGCTCCTGCGCCTTCACAAGCCCAACCCGCTTATTATCCGCCACAGGCAGCCCCTGCGGCAAACCCACAACCTGCTCCGCAACCCTATCAGCAACCCCCTGCAGTTGCTACACTTGCGCAGCCTCCACCTACATATCATCCATCGCAGCCTGCTCCCGCACCTGCGCAACCTCAGAATCCACCTGCTGCCAAAGGGCAAGTTTACGCCCAACAAAACCCGCAGCAAAACCAAAACAACCGACGCAACCAGGGTCAACAGAACCGCGGCAAAGGCCGTAATCATGGGAACAACCAACCTGCAGACCAAGCTGGTCAACCAGCTAATCCCCCAGACAACAACAATGTGGCCCCCGCTAATCAAAACCCTGATCGCCCGCCCAAGCAGGCTAAAAACCCCAATTTGCGAACGAACCACCCTTGTTCTATTTGCAGGCTCTATGGACACTACACGCATGCTTTCCCACACTTAGAGCGAGCTCGGCAGCTCTGGGTTGACGATGCCCACCGCCAAGGGCATGTGGCTCCTCAGGCGCCACCTAACCCCCCTCAGCCTCAGCAGCCTCCTTTGGTTCTGCAAAACCCCTTACCAACACAAGGCGTCGTGAACACTCAGCCATTGGCTCCCCCTCAAGCCAACACGCAACCCCAACAACAAATCACTTACGCTGCTCCTGATCAGCCCATGTTTGACTCAGGTACCCACCACCTGTTGATGATGTCATCCACTGACGTCAACCTTCAGACCCGTCGGAACCAATATGGCTCCACCATTGAAGTACCTCCCACTGATAAACCTACTAACGCTCATCCCACCGATCAAGCGTTACGTATACCTCCACCTCCACTAGATGGCGCTCCCAAAGCCCCTCATTTCCCACTTCGCCGTATCAACAATAACCCCAATGCGCGCGCTGCGTCAAACTACAACATCGTAGATGACTTAGCCTGGTCTCCCGCAGCCATGTCTGCATCAGAAGTCTTGAAAAACTGCCCTTCCCAGCGTAAGACTCTACTCTCCGCCATTGGGGCGATTGACCCACATGATTCAAATTTAATGGCATTTGATTTGGACCAATCCGAACCACGCCTGCCTTCCTCCTTAGCATTCCAAGTTTCTGTTTCCGTTCGGAATCTTGTCATCCATCGATGCATCATCGATGAAGGTGCCTCCACATGCGTTATGTCTACATTCGTATGGCAGAAGTTGGGATCCCCTACTCTCCAGCAGTCGACCACTGCATTACGCGCCTACGACGGCCGGTCGGCCCAGCCCCAAGGCCTCCTACCCAATGTCCCCGTCCAGTTAGGTGGTAAAACCGTCCTTATCGACATCGAGGTAATCAATGCCCAATTGGATTATAACCTTTTACTTGGCCGCAGCTACATGTATGTCATGCAGGCGGTTGCCTCTTCCATTTTTCGCACCATGATGTTCCCCCATGAGGGACGCGTGGTTAAGGTTGACCAGCTCACCTACTATGATCCCAGTGCTCCTGCGGCACCTGAAAATGTTCTCCCCATGGTTGAACAACCTGTTTCTCGTGCCACCACCTTGTTTGTTTCCTCTACGGGGCCTGGATTCTACTCAGACGCGCCGATGACCTCCACCTTTCAATCCATTCCTCCCCCGTCATCTACGCTCGAAGTGTCTGACTTATGTACCTTGTCCCACGACAACCAACCACCTAACCATCAACCACCCTTGTTGCCTAAACCACCATTGGTACCTAGCCACATTGGTGTTACACCCATCCATACGATCCCCTTCCTAGTCCTTCCATCGGGAGTAGTAAGTGCCCCGGTCATGGCTACCCTTAGCCTCCCTAGGTTAACCTTGGGATTACCCGTATGGTATCTTTCGCCTCCCGTTCGCCCACCGACACCAGATGTCGTCCTCCAACCGATGCAACCCATGGCTACTACCACTCAGCCACCCCCCAGTGTCTCTACCCCATCGTCCTCCACGACTCCCCCTCCTACTCCCAAACCCACTGGGGGCAGAGGGCCACAACCTTACACTGCTGTACCACCTCCCATGACAGTCAAAAACCCCCCCGTGTTTCATGCTCCTCCCAAATGCTCACTGTGCGATGAGTTGGGCCATGCAACTCACCAATGCCCACAGTTACCAGCATTGTAGAAGCACATGCAGATGCTCGACGATGACCCCAACATCCCAACTGTCGAACTAAACCCCACTCCCAAGCCTAAAGATAAGTCCCTGCGTACCAACCACCCCTGCGCCATATGCGGTATTTACGGGCATTACTCACATCATTGTCCTGGTCTCCCGGATTACAGAGCGGCTCTCTATGAGATGAACAATCTGTATCTTGAGACGGCACCACCCACCATTGAGGAGATCCACCCTCCGGTCTCCTCCCCCTCAGGAGAGGTTAATACCATTTATATGATCTCTTCAACCACTATCCCCTCGTCAACCGATTTGACGACGCAAACTTTCAGTACTGATGAGGAAGTTCTTGAGGCCCTGACTACCCCGGATTATCCCTGGGATGACATGCACCACCGTTCCTATTTCATCCCAGAAGAATCCTCCTCTAGCACAGCTACCCAATTCACAGTTGAGTCCAAAGACTTCCTCCCCACCAAGGTCGACTGGTTCAAGGACCCTATTCCTGCTCCTGACGCCTTCGAGGAGGGTAACATGGCCAACATCTCACCCATCATCCATATAGATATATCTGACCCCCCTGGCGTCAATGAATGCATTGCCTTAGGCGCCTCCTGTAGTGAACAAGAGATTGAAGAGTACCGAAAACTCTTCAGAGAATTCGGTGATGTCTTTGCCTGGTCCTATACCAAAATGCCTAGTCTGGACCCCGCCATCATAGAGCACCACCTTGACACCTCTGAGTCAAGGGGCATAATAGATTACCTCGACCCTGGGATAGGGGGCATGATCAATCATTTTGAACCTACCCCATCACATTTATCTCAGCATGTCAATGAACCCATTGTTCAAACCAACACATATGTGATCCACAATCACCAACCCCAGGCACATAGCATGGGGGCAGGTCATTAACCCTGCTCACTTTGTCACATTTGTGATCTCAACCATTTTTGAGGTCACGTGTCACTTGTATGTTTGATTTGATTTGATACGCATACTTCTTTCCTTTGACCATTTCGGAGTCCTTATGACCTTCGTTTTGCGCACCATTTGCACCGTCGGATTCATATTTCCGCGCTCGTGATGATGTTTGAGATCATTTCTCGCTCTCACCAGGACCAATTTCAACATTGTGTCCCGACACCATTAGTCACCTCGGTTTGCGTGCCACATCGACCGTTCTCCGTTTTTCACATATTTTATATCATCAGATTCATTTTTTCGAGCTGGTGATGATGCTTGAGATCATTTCTCGCTCTCACCCCTCGATTTTTTGGGTATTTTTCCAAAACGCCCTCGTCACCTCGGTGTGCGTGCCACATCGGTCATTACCCGTTTTTGACACCCTTTATATCGCCGGATTCATTTTTTCGAGCTCATGATGATGCTTGAGATCATTTCTCTCTCTCACCTGGTACAATTTCAACATTGTGTCCCAACACCTTGCTGCCTCGGTTTGCGTGCCACATCGACCGCCATCGGATTGTTCCACACTTTTACATGAGCCATTCACTCCTGTCATACTGCAAATATTTCGTTATTTTGCCACCATTTCACTCACCCTGCAAGGAGGCCCACCAGTGTTCCCCCCCTACCCTTGTTTTTGGTCATCATTACTGATCCTTGATTGAACACTTCCTCCTTGCCTGGCCATTCCTTTTGTTCGGTATAATTTTATCCCTTTTTCGGGCCAGACAAGTCCTTTACGAAAAAGGCACTTAGGGAGTTTCCGTTAAGCTCTTTTCTGACTCCTAAAAGAATGAAAAGATCGCCGAGCAATCTTGCTTCCTTTCATGCTCGTTAAAGTACCTGAAAGGGCGTCTATCTGGTATAAGTTTAACCCTTTTCCGGACCTGGTAGACTAATTACGAAAAAGGAATACTCTAGTCACACTGGCTAGAAGAGTTCTTCATTGCATCCTTTTATGCTTCTTTGGGCCTTGGAGACTAAATCTACGAAAAAGAAACCCCCTGGAGTCTTCTTATTTGCTTTCAGACTCTCTAAAATTGAAAGCAACCACGAGCATGAACTGTCCTGGGCTCGTCAAATCCACACGGCAGTACCATTCCATCATTTCAGAGTCTTCTTATAGCTTTCAGACTCCTTAAAATTGAAAGCAACCACGAGCATGAACTGTCCTGGGCTCGTAAAATCCACACGACAGTATCATTTTCCACACACTTCTTCTAGTCCCTTAACCCATGAATAAGTCTCCTCCTGTGTCTCCTGGCACTATGATCGATCATCTCGGCAGCACCCCCAATCAGGTCGCCTTTGTTTAGAGTATTCTGCAGTCTCCTGCCAGGTTACACCAGCTTGAGTCTCCCTCAGCTCAGTCACCTTCCCAGATCCAATACAGCTATGATCCCTTTCCCCTCAGTCAGTTTCATATGCTGCCAGATCATCCCCATTATCATACTCTGAACAAAGGAAGTTTGAGTCCACCCACTCTACTTGCCCAGTTGTCCCCCCACAATCTGGTCATTTTTGCCATCAGTACTATCACATTTCGGCTCTCTACCTCGCGCTCCTGTCAAGGAAACATCATTGCCTTGATAGGGGCAGGTCTCCCTCTGTCGACGACAACTCCTCTATTCCAGAGGATAGGCCCAGAGGCCCCTACGCCTTGGACTTATCACCATCTGTGGTAAGTGCCTACGGACCATTCTGAGAGGAGTCATCATTGCCTCTCCGAGTGGTTGTTTCTCACATGCTCGACTTCAGCACCTTGATCGCATCGTCGAGAATTGCGTAGGGTTACATCCTTTGCATTATGTGTCGAAGACCCCGGATTTCCCTCGACTCTAGCACATTGGTGAGTCACTTCGGAACAACTAGTTATATGTTCCCGTGGATGTCCGGGCTGCATTGGCGATTGTATTCGGAAGTCATCCAGGTATATGCTTCCTTCAGTACCCATTTCAGTTCCAGTTCAGTGTACCATCGAGGTTATGGCTCCCAGACATTGTGATCCAGCAGCTCATCAATTCCTCTGGTACCCCAGTCAGTAGCACTGTTCATATTCCAGTGCACCAGTTCTTCAGCTTACACATGGTCTGCCCAGCAGTATGTCCTAGATTTGTGTCTCCTCTTCACACATATGATGTACACAGTGGTTATCTATGTATCTTACAGGTCCCCCTTTTCGGGCCTCACAGTTTTGTTTATGTATCTTGATACGAGCATGGGTATGCCCGCCTCGTCCATATATTGAGATTATTCCTCAGTCGGTATTTGAGGTCATGTATATTTCAGGTCCCCATTTTTTGGACCCCATTGTTATTACGTTATATCCTGATACGAGCATGGGTATGCCCGCCTCGTCCATATGATCAGATGATTCCTCATCCATTATTGAGGTTATGTACTTTTAGTTCTTGCAGTTTGTTTGGGATCGTTGTTCTGGGCTTCAGTTTGTTTCTTCTCTTCTCTCCACACCCAGGAAAACCATTCATGACTTATGATGTCCATCGGCCATACGATGAGCTCCTGCCCTCGCAAATCAGGGGGCAATCTGTTAACACCCAAAAAGTGTTCACTACCTCATCTACCACATTATATGGCTCATTTGTCCATTTTCCTACCATATTTCCCTTAAAAACCCAAAAAATCCCACAAAAAAGCCTCCAAAAGGCCACAAAACCCTTAAAATAGCCTCAAAATGGCTAAAAAACCTCTTTTTCCTCCAAAAATATCCAAAATTCCTCTAAAAATAGCAAAAACCCCCTAAAAAGGGAAGAAAAAATATAAAATAATGAGGAAAAGGAGGAAAAAACCCTATACAGCTGTCCTAAACCATGTGGTTCCCAAAACCATGGGTCAGCACTCCACCACCAAAAAACTATAAATAGGTGATGGAGATCGCTTATTTCACATCCACAATCAAGTATACCCTTACTCTGCCAAAATCTCTCTCGAAACCCTAGTTCACCATTGAACTACTTTCACCTTGAGAGCCACTTTTGGCCCATTCCCACCATTGGAGAAAGAGAAGGAGCACATTGGAGCTTGGAGCAACCCTCTTGGACATTGCAAGGGCTTCATCAACTTCCACATTGGAGGTAATATCAATACAAAAACCATTATTTAAATTTGTTGTTTATGTTTCATGCACATGTTTTAGAGTAGTTTTTTCATTTCTGTTTTAGCTTAATAATTTACATTTACTGAACTGCTACTAAGGAGTCCATTCTCCTTAGTAGGTGCTCATTTGCACAAGCTAGGGGTAAAACCCTAGCTACACATATCATCATACATGATCCACCTGATCATACATGATACATATCAACATACATGATCTACTTGATCATACAATGTATCCACCTGATACATATACAAATACATGGTCCAAGCATCCAACATGATGCATATACAAAATACATACAAATGATCCAACCGATCATATCCAGCATCCAACATGATGCGTACATACATAAATGATCCAACTGATCATATCCAGCATCCAACATGATGCATACATACATATACATATAAATGATCCAACTGATCATATCCAGCATCATCATGATGCATATACAGAGCAGTAACTAGAGCATCGTCCTAATGCTCATCATCAAGCGCTTACATCCACAGACATGTAAAGGATCCCCCTTCCACCATGCTAGGAATGGCTACTGCAAATGTGTCCATCACTTCTTCCTCGAAGTGTCATCAATCTGAAGAACACCAAGCCTCTCCCTGAAGTACTCAAACTTCACCCTGGCTAGTGGCTTCGTCAGCACATATGCAATCTGCTCATCCATCACAATATACAGGAGCTTCACAGCTCCTCTCTGCACCATATCCCTAATATAGTGATATTTGATCTCTATGTGTTTCGACCTGTCATGAAACACTAGGTTCTCGGATAGCTTCACACAAATCTGGTTATCACAAAAGATACCAGTAGCATCCAATGGGAGATCAAATAGCTTATACAGTAGCTTTCGTAGCCATACTACTTCACAACTAGCTGAACAGGCTGCAAAATACTCTACCTCATCTGTAGTCAGTGCTATGCAAGACTGCTTCCTGCCAAACCAAGAGATCACACCTGATCCCATACTGAAGCAGCATCCAGATGTGCTCTTCCTATCTGCAGCACTGCCAGCCCAATCTGAATCAACATAACCCAGTAGGTTAAACTTTTGATTCGCTTCATACTTAAGCCCATAATCCACTGTACCCTTCAAGTACCTCAGAACATGCTTTACAGCAACCAGGTGAACACTCCTCGGATCCGTCAGGAATTGGCTCAATGTGTTCACCGCAAAGCAAATATCTGGTCTTGTGTTTGTCAGGTACATCAAGGACCCAATCATTTGACGATACATAGAGACATCAACAGGCTCAAATGAAGCATCACAAAGAAGCTTCAGATTCGATGCCATAGGTGTGGCCATGGCCTTGCAATCCATCATCCCGAACATCTTCAGGATCTCTACTGCATAATTCCCTTGTCCAAGGAAGATTCCATTTGCACTCTGCCACACCTCCATGCCAAAAACAAATAGTGCATCATCCCCAAGTTCTTCATCTTGAACTCAGCAGCAAGCTTTTGCCTCGTGTCGGCAATCAATCTATCTTCACCTGTAACAAACAGGTTATCTGCATACAAAAGTAGTATCACTAGATTGCCTTCCTCAACCTTGTAGTAAAGGTTGGAATCCGCTTTACTCTTGGTAAAGCCCAAACTGGATAGAAATCTATCTATCCTACTAAGTTCTGCACACATATATGACTACACCATTCAAGAAGGCTGTCTTGAAATCCATCTAGTGTATCTTCTATTTCATCACTTTTATATTTCTCTATGTTGCCATCTGCAGCATGCTTGATCTGATAGTTCCATTTGGAAGTCACAACAGACTTCCCTTCAGCTCTTGGGACCGCATCCCAAACATCGTTCTTCATGATCGACAGATCATGCCATTTTTCTCGTATCCTGGGAACTTCAATATCTTCAATAGGTAATTTTGTTGCTTGAACAAATGTTGTAGGCCTTCTTTTGTAGGTGAAGGTATACGGTCTTTTCTACAAAACAAGTTAAATTGCATGATTAGAAACATCTCATAATTTTAAGACAAATTCTTACACAGTCATGCAATTATCTTAGCCAATGCTTCAATACAACATTTATCCATGTTCCACAACTTTCTAGATGCCTTCCAGTCTCTACCAGAACATTGTTAAGAGTTTGCACTACTCCCAACATGTTAGCAAAGAGGTTTCATTCTAGATAAGTAGAACTGGAATGTTGTACAGTGCCATAGGCCACTTACCCATCACATGCATATTAGTAGTATACTATTCATTAATGTAATCATTCTAATATGCACAATACATATCTTAAGTCTAGGAACATGAGCATATACATCATTGAACAATTTTATTTAAACAAACAAATATGCAAGAAATGATAATTAAAAATACTTATCTTTGTTTGGTTGCTGGGTGGACTCCCTCTGACTCTTTGCTTCCTTGCAGGAGCTACTGAAGTATCTTCTTATACACCTTTATGTTGTGGAATGTACAAAGATGGTCAACTCCCTCTGAATATCTGCATCCTTGCAGAAACTACTGAAGTGTGCTCCTTTGCTTTCTTGCAGGAACAACTGGAGTGTGCTCCCTCTTGATCTTTGCTTCCTGGATTACCTATCCTTGAACTTACATCCATCCTTAATCACTATGCATGCTTATTAGTATCATCATTGTGTTATCCTTGAGGTCTCATACATAATCACACATTTATTAGTATAATCGTAATACTATCAAAACACAATAATCTTAAACATGTATAGTCATGATCATTCACAGATAATAAACATTAGTATTCAAGGTTTCAGGGAAGTCTTCTTTTACTCATGCATATTCTTATTTGATCATAGGACTCTTCTGATTATTTAAATCATCAATTCATAAACCCGTGATTACTCAAACCTATACCTTCATGATTCTTCTGGTTCTCTTCAGTGACTTGTGCTAGTAATCTGCATGTCTCATAGGTTAACCATTGTAGGACCAAGTTATACATACCTCGAAAGTAGATCTTCTATGTGATCCATGACAATGGATGAATCTTTGTCTTCATGTCACCATGATCATATGTTCTTAAAGTAGAACATGATTTGTCTTTCTTGGTGTACCTTTTATGTTAGCGAACAACATAAACCTCATACAACATCACAATGCATTAGTACATTCATAGGTGTCAAAACCTTAATCAATGAATATCTTCTATTAAGGTGATACGACAAGTCTAGTAATTAATCAAGATTGTACTGTAATGATATGAAGACAAACATATGATAAAATTAACCATGAAACATACCTGTAAGCCATACCTGTCAAGATTGCTTGTAATCTTCTTATGGAAGGCCTTAGCCTCATCTCCCTCTGAGACAGGAACTTCTTCACTTATGTAGGTGACCAATCCATCTTCTTCTAGGATTAACCCAATCGAATTGATTTGCAAGAACTGGACCTCGAGCTGGATTAGGGTTTGTCAAAGAAACCCCAACAATTCAAACTTTGAATTTCAAACTTTCGAAAGGATAGAAATATGCACCTTGATGAGCTGGTCATGTTGGTATATTCAGAATTTGAAAACTGCAAAGTTTCATCCCTCGAAATTTCCTTTTAGATTTCTTGATTCACTAGGGAGGACCCTGAATTAGGGTTTGATTTTCCCAAAGCTTCAACCAACCAAAAGATTTGATTCAAAGTTCTAAGCTTCGATTTTTCTTGAGAGCTTCCAGCCGTGGTCACAGATTTCCAAAATTCCAAATTTTGCAGAAGCCCTAATTTTCCATCTTTCCGATCAAAGTCCCAAACTGGGGTTTGATCAAGCCTGGCCGTGTAATGTACCTTGTTAGGAATTTTATCAAAATGGCAATTTTCCACTTTTTTCCTTGGTTTGACCTTGGACTAGTTTCGATCTCTAGGTCCCAAATTTGCCCCAAATGATCCCAAATCTTTTGAGAAGGTATATGAATGATATTAGAACATAAATATGTGTTTCAGGGATGCCTTTGTACCTTTAAATCACTTCTGCAAATACTCTTTCAATTCTGGTCAATGTAGGTAACTTTACTAGTGATTTCCCTTTGACTAGTATTGGTCTCTAGGTCTCAAATTGACTCCAAATGCCTTCAAATATTCAAGGAAGGTTTATGAATGATATTAGTAATTGAATATGATGTTCAGGGATAACATATGGCCACCAAAATACCTCTGCAAACTCTCTTAAGATTCTGGACCAAGTATGCAATTTTACTAGTAATTTGGGGTTCAAATCCCCATGAGGTAAGTACTGAAAATGGCTTCCCAAATGCCTCCAAACCCACTCAAATTTATGAACAGAGGTATGTAATGTGTTAAGTATGTTATTAAGGTCTCATATGCACCATTAATGGTTCATTACAACTGTTCTCACCCTCTCCCATTCAACTGCAAAAATCCCCAATTCGACCCTTGGGGAAATGGCACTGTTTCACCTCCCAATACAACTAAACTGAGTAAAAATGATTCAAATGCTCAAGTACAGTACATGAAACTTGTAGAAGACATCCATGGCAGTATATTGATCACAAATATATCATAGAATCATCCATTCATTCGAAATCATCATCAATACATTGGTTCACAACAAGGTAGTGGGGAAATGGCATTGTTCTTCCATTAAAAATGAGATTTATACATTTCTACTTGGAATTTCGACCTGAAACTTTCTGGAGATGAATAAAAGAGTATTTAATTCATATTAAAAAATAAATGGGGCATTATAAGCTCCCCCAAAGAGTACAATAGCTCACCAAAAACGCCCTCCCTCAAGGATCAAGAATATGCCATCAAAACTGGAAATGGTTGAAGGAGCGAGCTGCAATAGAAGAAACTATGAGCTTCCCTGTAGCTTACACCTGCAAATAAAGACTCCATTAAAGCTCTAAATGAAAGTTCTGAATGGCCTTTGCAATTGCCAACTTGGATGGGAATCTTTCACCCTCGAAATTGGCTAAGGCAAGAAACTAGTCATCCACTAGCTCTCCCTCTTCACAAATGCAATTGCAAATTCTACAAATGATCAAAAGCCATTCTCATACTTCATTTCTACATTTTATAACCAACATTAGCCTTCTAAGGGTCGAAATCCTCTCAATAGATTCAATAGATTTCCATTTAGGAAATATTCCACATTTGCCACTTGTCTCCTAGTTCCAAGCTTCTATCTTCTCCCAAATTCGGTTTTGGGTCTCTTTGGCTTCTCCAACTCCCAAATTCGACTTCCTTGAGCCTATTTTTGGGGCTGACATGTCATAGTGGTCAGATGTCAGAGGTCAGGTCTGCAATTTGTCATAGTTGTCATAGATGCTCCATCATTGGTGTCATAGGGGCTAGGGAATCTAGCCCAAGTGTCCACAAACTTCCACTTTGACTCTTTATCTTCCATGGAGGTTACCAATCCTTCCCAATTCGAACTAAGATGCTCAATGACATGTGTTATGACTTACCAACTCACCCAAGAGTGTTCACATTCTCATTAATTCGAATTTGCAAAAGAGATATACCATGTATTATGAAAAATCAAGCTAGTGTGGGTCCCACATCCTCCATATGTCTCCAAAACCATTTGTCACCTAGGATTTCTCTTGAATTTCTTTATTCACTCTATTTATTAAATACTTGAACCCTTCTAATGTCTAAACATCATTTATTATCCCCCTTATTCCAAATCCCAAAGCTTCCACCCCAAACCTAGGAAACTAGTAATTTTCCTCCTTGGCAATTATTTGACCCTTAACATCAATTTTACAAACTCTAATGAATATGGCTAATGTGATTAGGCCATTGTGACCCAATTCCAAATTTGGGACATGACAAATCGTCCCTTCCCAATATTGCTTGTCCTCAAGCAATTTCAAACATGGGTGTTGAAGAACCTGCTTTCTGTATAATTCTTTGAAGTTGCCATTGAATTGCCAAACCTTGAGTCTTTGAGTTCCATGAATATTTTAGAGAGGAATGACCATGCTTGCTGCTACACTACTCTGATTAAAATCACTTTATTAAGTGGGGAATCCATCTCCCATACTGCTTGCTTCCCCCAAAAAAATGAAACCAATGAGACAAAAATTATTCCAGGGTCCCATTGCTTGTATTGCACCCCAACAATTAAGAGTGCTCTCCAACCTACACCATTAGATAAGAGGATTCCTGGATCCCATTTTCTTGTATGCATTCTTCCACACATCATGAGTACCAAATATATATCATCAAAGTACATAGCAACATAATGAAAATGTACATCAAGGATATGCTTCATCAAATAGTCATGAAAGTGCTTATACCTCCAAGCAAGTAGACCACCATTTTCCAAGTGCATACAAGATTCAAGTGACCAATCAAATCTGCTCCAATGACATAGGTGAGGATCCCATGTCCTATAATGCTGCTCCAAAAGGATGTGATATGCATCAAAATATTCAGCCATGTATTCTTTCATCCAAGAAGTGAATAAAGAATCTCCACTAGAATCTGAACCAAATAATGAGCAGAAAAAACAAGGAGACTTCAAATGACTCAAAGAAGTCTCACCCATACATCCATGAATGTGAGAATCATAAAGATGTAACAAAGTATGTGGCTTCCAACAAAAATGTTCTCCCATCATAAATCTATTCATCCAAGTGTTGGATGAAGTTCCTCTAACATCAAATGAACCCAGTGTTGAGCAAGAAAAACCATGAGTATTCAAGTGACTCAAATCCATATCATAGGTGCATCCATGTAGATGTGAATCATCATAAAGTGACAAATTATGCTGCTGCAAATGTGAATAAGAATGTGCTCCAACCATGTCATCATAAAAGTTAAATCTAGGAGTTCCATACTCCTCATGTGGCACCATCAAAAAGAACCCTTTCACCCATACTTCATTGAGACTAATACTGCAAAACATGGAATTGTAGGATGTAGGAGAATGTACTAACTCACCCAAATGATAAAAAAGTTCAGGAGTTTCATCATGGGAAGGATCCATGTGGGTAGTATCATGCAGCTCCTTCAAAAGTGTGAACTCTTTGTCATAGTTTGGTTCCAATGTAGAGGAATCATGCTCTTCTTTAAAAATTGCATAACCTTCATCAAGAGGCAATTCAAATTCCTCTTCCACCACATCAAGTGTTTGGATCTCTTCAAGTTCATCTTCAAACACATCAAGAACATTCAATTTTTCACATTTCTCATGATCCACCATGTCATGAGAATCCTCCAAACAATCTACCATTTGACAATCTGAAACATAGGAGGAAAAACAAGTATCTTGCAACTTTTCAAGAAGTTGCTCATTTTGAATTGTGAGCTTATGAATATCCTCATTATTCTTCAAGTATGCATCATGTAACAATTCATTAAGTTCAAACAAATGGTTTCTATCAAAAAGCAAAGACATGAAATTACCTTTGATGTGGCACATTGCTCTTTGAATCTTCTCCATGTCTTCAAGGAAGGATGTTTCCTCCAATGAAGTAGCTCTCCAACAAGAATTTGACACCAATGCTTGAGTGTCATGGAGAATGCTGAGGGACTCTTGGATCTTATTTTCATTCATCTTTAAGGACCCTTCAAGAAAATGAGGCTCTTGTAAATGAACCTCCTCATCTTCTTCAATTTTGCTTGGACCAACTTCATGAAGCTCAAGTGGTGATGGGGAATTTGATCTTGGTTCTTCTTCAACTGCTACAAGGTATTCATTATCATGCTTAATGAAACTTGTACTTGTAGAAACACTTTCAAAAGTGATCTCTATCTCACCAACATAGAGGTGTGAGCACCCATCAGTGGGTACTCCTTCATAGTTTAAGCATCCATCAGTAGATGCTCTTTGGTTCATGTCTAAGCTAGAAGGTGTCTCGAAATGATCTTCTATATTTTCAATAGAATCTTCTTCATGCTCTTGTGATGTCTCTTCCTTTTGCTCCTTAAAGCAAGCTGATGCATTTTGCCCCTTGTTTTCCTTAGGATCAATATATTTGGAATCTCTTCTTGAATAAATCTCAAAAGCTCTCCTCAAGGAGGACATCATTTCATGCACACATATATGATACTCGAAGGGTTTTTACAAGAAGGGCATAAACTTTTCTTCACTAACTCCACATCTTCATTTTTGGGCCTATTTTCAAAAACATGTTCAGCATAGTACTCAAAAGACATGGCATTTTGTGTATTTTTGCTAAAAGCAAGATATTCTTGATATTTTTGATATTGTTGGGGCAAGGTTTTATATTTTGCTCTCCATCTTTGGAACTCACTCATAGAATTATAATTGGTTGGTGTGACACACTCATATTCATCAGATTTAAATTCATAAGAATAATCTTCATTTCTCTTGAAATTGTAATAATTGTTGCATGATGGCACCTCTTCCTCATACCATTCACATTCTGCTTCATATTGCTCATAAGCATCTGCATATTCCTCATAAGAATTGTACTCATAGGATTCATCATAATAGTAAGACATGGCTGCCAATTATTCTTGAATGTATGTACCTAATACACAGGTGCAAGGACCATGCTCTGATACCACTGTAATGTCCCTTGTTAGGAATTTGATCAAAATGGCAATTTTCCACTTTTTTCCTTGGTTCGACCTTGGACTAGTTTCGATCTCTAGGTCCCAAATTTGCCCCAAATGATCCCAAATCTTCTGAGAAGGTATATGAATGATATTAGAACATAAATATGTGTTTCAAGGATGCCTTTGTACCTTTAAAACACTTCTGCAAATACTCTTTCAATTCTGGTCAATGTAGGTAACTTTACTAGTGATTTCCCTTTGACTAGTATTGGTCTCTAGGTCTCAAATTGACTCCAAATGCCTTCAAATCTTCAAGGAAGGTTTATGAATGATATTAGTAATTGAATATGATGTTCAAGGATAACATATGGCCACCAAAATACCTCTGCAAACTCTCTTAAGATTCTGGACCAAGTATGCAATTTTACTAGTAATTTGGGGTTCAAATCCCCATGAGGTAAGTACTGAAAATGGCTTCCCAAATGCCTCCAAACCCACTCAAATTTATGAACAGAGGTATGTAATGTGTTAAGTATGTTATTAAGGTCTCATATGCACCATTAATGGTTCATTACAACTGTTCTCACCCTCTCCCATTCAACTGCAAAAATCCCCAATTCGACCCTTGGGGAAATGGCACTGTTTCACCTCCCAATACAACTAAACTGAGTAAAAATGATTCAAATGCTCAAGTACAGTACATGAAACTTGTAGAAGACATCCATGGCAGTATATTGATCACAAATATATCAGAGAATCATCCATTCATTCGAAATCATCATCAATACATTGGTTCACAACAAGGTAGTGGGGAAATGGCATTGTTCTTCCATTAAAAATGAGATTTATACATTTCTACTTGGAATTTCGACCTGAAACTTTCTGGAGATGAATAACAGAGTATTTAATTCATATTAAAAAAGAAATGGGGCATTAGAAGCTCCCCCAAAGAGTACAATAGCTCACCAAAAACGCCCTCCCTCAAGGATCAAGAATATGCCATCAAAACTGGAAATGGTTGAAGGAGCGAGCTGCAATAGAAGAAACCATGAGCTTCCCTGTAGCTTACACCTGCAAATAAAGACTCCATTAAAGCTCCAAATGAAAGGTCTGAATGGCCTTTCCAATCGCCAACTTGGATGGGAATCTTTCACCCTCGAAATTGGCTAAGGCAAGAAACTAGTCATCCACTAGCTCTCCCTCTTCACAAATGCAATTGCAAATTCTACAAATGATCAAAAGCCATTCTCATACTTCATTTCTACATTTTATAACCAATATTATCCTTCTAAGGGTCGAAATCCTCTCAATAGATTCAATAGATTTCCATTTAGGAAATATTCCACATTTGCCACTTGTCTCCTAGTTCCAACCTTCCATCTTCTCCCAAATTCGATTTTGGGTCTCTTTGGCTTCTCCAACTCCCAAATTCGACTTCCTTGAGCCTATTTTTGGGGCTGACATGTCATACTGGTCAGATGTCAGAGTTCAGGTCTGCAATTTGTCATAGTTGTCATAGATGCTCCATCATTGGTGTCATAGGGGCTAGGGAATCTAGCCCAAGTGTCCACAAACTTCCACTTTGACTCTTTATCTTCCATGGAGGTTACCAATCCTTCCCAATTCGACCTCAGATGCTCAATGACATGTGTTATGACTTACCAACTCACCCAAGAGTGTTCACATTCCCATTAATTCGAATTTGCAAAAGAGATATACCATGTATTATGAAAAATCAAGCTAGTGTGGGTCCCACATCCTCCATATGTCTCCAAAACCATTTGTCACCTAGGATTTCTCTTGAATTTCTTTATTCACTCTATTTATTAAATACTTGAACCCTTCTAATGTCTAAACATCATTTATTATCCCCCTTATTCCATATCCCAAAGCTTCCACCCCAAACCTAGGAAACTAGTAATTTTCCTCCTTGGCAATTATTTGACCCTTAACATCAATTTTACAAACTCTAATGAATATGGCTAATGTGATTAGGCCATTGTGACCCAATTCCAAATTTGGGACATGACAGGCCGTCTTCCCAACCAAAAAATATGATCTTGGTCTCTAAATTTCGATTTTGATGAGTAGCATCCACTCATGGTCTCCGATTAGAGAAATTCCAACTTTCTCTGAAGCCTTAAATTCCGGAAGCCATGAATGAAGGTGCTCAAAAATAATTCTGTTTTGACAGAAATATGTACCTAATTGTTTCTAGTGTAACTCTGAACTTTTTGATCCACAGGGTTTGAAACGTTTTCCTGAGATAGCCTGACCTATTATATTTCCATCTCGATAGGTCTGACCTCAATTGGATTCTCTAAGAGAGAGTTATGCCAAGTGTCGCAACATGACCTTTTTATGGGATAATACAGGAGAGAGAATTTGTACGGCGTGCCACGTGTCACTGGTTCAACTTCTGATGCTAAAAACGTTTGTTGAGATAGCCTGACCTGTTATCTTTCCATCCCAATAGGTCTAACCTGAATTGGATTCGCTGAGATAGCGTTATTCCAAGTGTCGCAACGTGACCTGTTTATGGGATAATACAAGAGAGCGAACTTGTACGGCATGCCACATGTCACTGGTTCAACTTCGGCTTCTGCAAAATTTTCCTGAGATATTAAAGTCTGTCTACTACCTGTCACTTTTTACGAAATTTCATTTGGATCTTCCTAGCCCAAGTTATGACCTTGTTCCCAAGGTCACCTGATTTTGACTCAGATCTGGAAGAGGCAGAAACCCTATATTGTACAGATCATAATCATAAAGTACAACGAATTAGAGACTTTCCTTTGGACACAAGGTACATGGGGATCTGATCTTCGACCTGTACAAATTTCAGATCTGAAAACTTCTCCAAAATGGATTTATAGCGAAAGTTCTACGATGACTGGTTTTTGCTATATCAAGCCCTAGCAACATAAGTGCAACAAGTGTCATGCATGCCATATCATGCCTTCTTTTAGGCTAGCTCTGATACCATGTTAAATTTTTAGAATTTACTTCAATCTGATCTAGGATCTTAACTAAGAAAACAACATGTACATCAAATCTACAGCATATCAATCATAGACACAATAATGCAAGCACACAAGAGACACAGAGTTTACTTGGGGAAAACCATAAAGGTGAAAAACCCCAATAACTTCCTCAGAGATAGATAGAGCAATGATACAACCAGAATACAAGAGATAGTCTTCTCCTAGCAGTAGATCCTTCTCCTCCACAAGTGCGCCACTCTCCCAAGTGTGAGTGAGAGAATAGAATGTGTAAAATGAGAGAGACGCACTCTCTATTTATACACTAACTTGACTTGACCTTTACTCAACTAGGTCAGCCTCAACTTAACCACTTAACATAATGCTGACTGGGCCGACCCCCACTAGGGTGGTCTAATAACCCTTTGACCCACATGGCCGACCCCCAATAGGGTGGTCTAATAACCCTTTGACCCACATGACTTATATAGGTCCAACCCCAACAAGGTGGTCTAATAACCCATCAAGTATAAGCTATGACACTTACAATATAAATGACGACACTTCCGTATAGAGGAATAATAACATCTCTATAGGAATACAATATACATATATGTGAAATACATTCCGAAGTTACATATACATCAACAGAAACTTGGATTGGTCCATCCGGATAAGAAGGATCCTTCTCATTCGAGACCATTTCAATGTCTTCTAAGACATCATAATGATTTGGGTGCACATCAAGGGAAAATCACACCACACAGTCAAGAAGATTGAACTGCGCAATGAATGAATATTTCTTTTTCTTCGCTTTGGACTTTGTCGATCATACAATAGGGAACCCCAAATTTTACTTTGCTGACAACTTCACTTTGCTGAGCAATTTAACTTTGCTAAACACTAACTTCTCAGAAATTAACTTTGCATTTCATAAATTTACTTTGCATTTATGCGCAGTTAACTTAGCTAGAATTAACTTCGCATTTATGCGCAGTTAACTTAGCAGAAATTAACTTCACATAAATTGAATTTGCATAAATGGAACTTTGCACTTGGCATAACATTTACTTCACAACTTCTTTAACTTCACGAAGATTAACTTTGCACAAGTTAAGTTCTCATACTTCTTTAAATTCACATAACCAAATCTTAAACAAGCTTTACAATAAAATATAAACAACTTTTACCATCGTGAAATATTGGAAATCTTGATTTCTTTTACCTGCTTGCCAATGAGATTCTTTTGGTGACTCCATGAATCTTTAGATTAAAATGACTCCATACATGATATATGGTATTTTTGCAGTTAGATACATAAGGTTACCAATGAGCCTTTTGAGCAACGTAGGATCTACATTGGATCTATCATCATTCTTGCTCAATTTCAAACCTGTTATCACTGGTGTTGGAGATGTCTTACAGTTTAACATCTTAAATCTGTTCAAGACATCACTTGCATACTTCGACTAAGATATAAATATACCATTTTCATCCTGTTGAACTTCAATGACCATAAAATACTTCATAAGCCCGAAATTAGTAATTTCAAATTCACTTTCCATGACTGATCTAAATTCCTCTATACCAAAATCACCAGTAAATATTAAATAATCTACATACAGGCATACAATTAGCTTATTACTTTGCTTTTTGATTTTTTTGTACAGTGTTGGCTCACATTCACTTCCGTGATATCCATTCTGAATGAGATATGAGTCAATGCGATTGTACCAAGATCTAGGAGCTTGCTTCAAACCATAAAGTGGCTTTTTCAACCTGTATACTTTGTGTCCTTGTCCTGGAACTTCATAGCCTTGTGGCTACTCCACATATACTTCTTCCTCCAAATAACCATTTAAAAATGCAGACTTAACATCCATTTGATATACAGGCCATTTCTTATGTGCTGCGATGGCCAAAACTGTTCTGACAGTGTCCATTCGTGCTACAGGTGCAAAAGTTTCATTGAAGTCTATGCCATGCTACTGTGCGAATCCTCTTGCTACCAATATTTCCTTGTTCTTTTTCACATTTCCATCATCATATTGCTTGGTCTTGTAAATCCATTTCACTCTTACCACATCCTTGTCCTTAGGAACATCGACTAGTTCCCATGTTTGATTCTTCTCAATGCATTCTATTTCTGCATCCATGGCTTGTGCCTAGACTTTATCTTCAACAACTTCTTCAAATGTTAGAGGATCATTAATTTGAGAAAATAATGCAAAAATTGAGAATGAATTAGGTGTACCAGACTCATATATCTCACGCAGACTTCTTGTCTTTTTTCGTAGTTGATGATGTTGAACTTCACAAACTACTAGATGGATTTTGCTACGCACTTGGTGTGGTTGTCGGAGTAGCTTGAACTGTGAATTGTGTCGGAGTTCCTTGTGCCGAAACATGCTACGCAGTCCTAGGAGTAGATGGAGCCGCAACATTTTGATTCACATGTGGAGTCTCAACCACATCCTAAGGTTCCATCCCATGCTTCATTTTCTAGAAACTAAACATCTCGACTCATAATAACTTTTCTTGCAACAGGATCATACAACTTGTATGATTTTGTGTCTTCATAATGCCCAATAAAAATTCATTTATGTCCTTTATTGTTTAATTTCCTTCTTATATCATCTGGAACATGTGCGTATGCTACACAACCAAAAAAATTTAAATGCGAAACACTATGTTTCATACTTGTCCATGCTTCCTATAGAACTTTGTTCTTCACACTCTTCGTCGGGCATCGATTCATGATGTATATAGCTGTTGCCACTGCCTCAGCCCAGTATTCATTTGACAGATGCATGGCTTCCAACATACTGCGCGCCATCTCCATAATGGTTATGTTCTTCCTATCTGCGATATCATTCTGTTGTCGTGTATACCGTGTAGTGAATTGCTTGTGTATGCCATGATTTTTAAAAAATTTTAAGAAATCATTTGAAACATACTTACCACCTCTATATGTTCTTAAAATATTGATGTTGAAACCACTCTACTTCTCCACAAGTGCCTTGAAGTGCTAAAAACATCCAAACACATTAGATTTATGTTTTATAAAATATGCCCGGGTTTTTCTTATGAAATCATCAATAAATGTGAGAAGGTAAGTGCATCCTCCCATGGATGGTGTTTGCATTAGTCCAAAAATATCCAAGTCCACAATTTCAAGTGGTGTGCGAGTTCTGTATGACTTTCCAACTGGAAAAGTCTCTCCGTGTTGTTTTCCAAAAATACAGCCTTCACAAATTCTCTCTAGATTTTCAATTAATGGAAATCCTTTCACCATGTCCTTCATGATGTGTAGTAGCTTCAGCCCACCAAAATTCAGATGTCCAAATCTGAAGTGCCACAACTGGGATTGATCCTTTATTTCTATTTGAAATGCTACTTGCATTTCTTTGTCTTTTTCTTCCTTGTTGCAGTGAATTTCTGCTTGTTTACTTTCTGCTTTGAATGCAGCTCCAAAATTTTCATTCTGACTTCCATGAACAACTTGAGTTGTTTTTCCTTTTATGTTTGGCCTTATCCTCAAAGGAAACAAGCGATGGCTTGTCATCTTCACTTTGGCTACCAAGCAATTGCTTGGATATATGTCCTTGATTAGACAATGCTTTCCTGTCATATCAACTCTGTAACCTTTTTCCATCAGCTTTCCAATGCTCATCAAATTATGCTTCAAACCATGAACATAATAAACATTAGGCATAAATTTTTGCTCCCCCTACTTGGTTAGAATATCAACAGTACCCTTACCCAAAACAGTAACTTGAATATTATTTCCAAGTGTGACATCAGTTTGAACTGATTTATCTAGACTATAAAATAGATTTAAATTACCATTCATATGATTGCTATGAGCTTGAGTGTAAATACCATATGTCATTTGGACTTTCTTGGACAACATTGCATTCAAGTGGGGATGCACATGTTAAGAACAATGAACTGTTCAGAGTGCTATTGTTGCTTGACTGTGTTTGGCTTTGCTTTCCTTGGTCATACTGCTTCTTCCTGCATTCATATGCGAAGTGTCCAAACCTCTTACAATAATGACATTGAATTTTTGATTTATCATACCTTTGTCCACTTGTATGACTGGGGATATGATTCTAACCTCTACCAGCGACATGTGCAGGGTTGCTGCTGCAACCTCCTCTGAAAGAACTTCTTCCTCTACCTCTAGAGTTTGATCTTCCCCTGCCTCTTCCATGACTTATCAATGACTGTGCTGCGAATGCACCTTCTAATGATGTATCTAATCTGTTGAGTCTATGTTCATGATAGAAAAGTGAGGCTTGCAACTCATCAATAGAAATTGGGCCAGATCTTTGTTTTCCTCCACGGTCACAACTAAAGATTCAAATTTCTTTAGAAGAACTCTAAGAAGTTTTTCAACAACTCTTTGGTCACTTATATTTTCTCCATGAGACTTTACTTGATTAATTAGACCAATAACACGAGTATAGAGTGATTCTACTAACTCTATATCTTTCATCGACAGAGATTCAAAATCTCTTCTAAGGATTTGTAGTTTGGCAGTCTTTACCTTGTTCAAGCCTTGATAGGAAGTTTCTAGAGTGTTCCATGCTTCCTTAGCTGACGTCGCTGCTGCTACTCTTGGGAATATGGATTCATGTGTCGCTTGATGTATGTGGAACAATGCCTTTCCATCTTTATTCCTTTGTTCCCTCAAGACATACTTATAAGCTTGTGTGAGATTGTTGTATGCTGTCATATCTACTAGTTCTACATTGCCATTGTGGACTATTTCCCATACATCATGACCTATGAACAAATCTTTCATAGTTAGAGACCAATATTCATAATTTTTACCAGAAAATATTGGAGTTTGAAAATTACCAGAAGTGGAATCCATTCTTAATCACTTTCCCCTTTTGTAAATAGAATTCCTACTTTCCGTAAACCATGCTCTCATACCATATCAAGGGAAAAGCACACCGCGCAATCAAGAATATTGAACTACATAGTGAATAAATATTTATTTTTCTTCACTTTGGAATTCTCCAATCATACAATAGGGGACCCCAAATTTAACTTCGCTGAGAACTTCACTTCGCCGAGCAATTTAAATTTGTCGAACACTAGCTTCCCAGAAATTAACTTCGCATTTCATAAATTTACTTCACATTTATGCGCAATTAACTTAGCATAAATTAACTTCGCATAAATTGACTTTGCATAAATGGAACTTTGCACTTGGCATAACATTTACTTCACAAACTTCTTTAACTTCACACGATTAACTTTGCACAAGTTAACTTCGTACACTTCTTTAATTTCGCATAACCCAATCTTAAACAAGCTTTACAATAAAATATAAACAACTTTGATCACCGTGAAATATTGGAAATCTTGATTTCTTTTACACACTGTAAATGTAAACAACATTTACGCAAGTAAATTTGGAAAAGATGTGCTACATGCAACATTTAACATTCTTGAGAATCAATACATAAAACTATGGACTTATATATTATCGCAGTAAAACATATCAACTTGACCGAATTACACAAAGATGATATTTCACCTTCAGAGAGCTTGGGCTCGTAATACACTTCGCCACTATGAGCTTGGGCTCATAAACACATCGCGAACCTATCTTTCTTCTCCTTTCTCTTTTCCTCTGTTCCTCTATATATTTTCATATCTTCTTCTTCTTCTATTTATACACAAACTTGAAAATGCTTCACCCGGAAGCTACTGAGTTACATTAAAGACTGTAATAAATTGCTACCTAAGAATTTATTGACTTGCGGAATACAAATGCAGTTAAATAAATACAAGGAAGTGTGCAAGAATTCTTCTGACAGACTGACTGGCTGTCTGACATCCTTGCACTTCTGCAGACTGACAAAATGTCTGACTCAGAGACTAACAGAGCCGACGCATACTAGATACACAATGAGCTTGTAATTACATTTTTTGAACAACATAGAGGAATTAACTGAGGTCAACAAGTCAAGATTTGTGGGACCTCTTTGTTTGTTTTTAACCAACGAGAATCCTTCAGGGTTAGATTTCGAGAATGCGACCAAGGGCTCGGCTATTTTGACTAAAGGGAAGTCTTGATAGAGATGACCATGTCCATGACATTTTCGGCATCTGAAAGGGATATGTTTGTAGTTTAGGGTTTGGATCCTTTCACTATCTTGTAAGTTAAGATAAATTGATTCCACGATAGGTTTGGAAACATTCATATTAACGCAATTGCGGGAAAAGGATGTATACCTAAATCGTTTAGCAAGTTCTAATATTTTTATGAATTTCCCCAGAGTGTTCCCATTTACTATATGGGTCTGTTCTTCCCAATATTCATGTGGGAGGGAATAATGTTTGACCCAAACATTAACCTTTGAAAATTCTTCATGTTCTTGTTTGAATTTCTCCTTCCAGTAATGCATGAATAACCATGCATTATTGAGAAAATATGGATCTTGATCTACCACTTGCTCTCTATCCTCTAGATTGGAAAAAATGGACATGAAGAAACGTTTTGAGCTCATCTTGAGATATATCTCGCCTTTTGGTCTCCATTTATTTTTGATCTAGTTCATTAACACCTTCTTGTTGGTCTAGAACCCCATAAATTTATGGATTTAAGCATAACCTTGTATGTGTTTCCAATAAGCTCCTAACTTTCTTGATGTTATCTGCAACCGTTGTATTGAGTTCTCTTTTGGAAAGAAACATCTTAACAATGGTTAGACTATTTGCTTGGGGAAGCTAGGAGGTGGAGTTCTTTTACCTTCTGAAGCATCCTTCATATTTGAGCTTTAAACAACAACTTGTAGAAATTTCCGCTCAGGAGGGGTTTTGTTAGACGTAGGAAGAGACAAAGGAGAAATTTGACACACCGACATCATGATAGGAGGGGGTACAACCCCCTCCTAACGATAACGCCATGAAAAATCAAATTAGTTGTTCAGTCCCATAGCACATTGGAGAAAACCCTAGCTCAGCTCATTTCTCATAAACCCTTGCCACTCTCAAGTTTGTTACTTGGCACATTTATGTGTTATATCATCATCCATGGATAATCAACACTTCAAATATCAGAGAGAGAGATTCAAAGACATTAAGAGGATATAATAAGTGGAAATCAAGGTCTCAATTACCACAAAAGCGATGGTTTTTTCCTTTAATTCAGGGATGATGCTAAGAACAAGTGTTCTCACTCTTAATCTAATTCTAGTTTATACTTTGTAAAAATTGTGTAGCTTATAGGCTTCATAGGAGTTCCATTTTAGAGAAATGTGTAGCTTATAGGCTTTATAAGAGTTCGATTTTAGAGAAGAACTTCATGAGATATTATAATCTCATTTTGTATTCCAACTTAGCTGCAACTTTTTATAATATAAAAATAGTACTCGATAACAATAATATTTAGATCTTATTGTTATTTTTTATAATTGAATTTTATTGTTATTTTTTATTTTCATGTTTATAGTGAATAAAATTAAATATATTTTTACAAACATTTACGAAAGTGCAAAATTTCAATTAAAAAGTTGTATCTTAACTTATTTAATCACTTTGGTACATCAAGAGTTGGATTTATGCTAATTTAGCAATAAAAAACAAATACGAGCTATAAAAAATAATATTAATAATAAAAATTAAATTAAATTTGAAATTCATATTATAAGTAAAACAATAAAATGTAAATAGAAAATATGGTTGTGGTTTTGGATCTTATGGTTATGAAGCTATTAAAAAATGAATTTCATTGATTGAAGTCTTGGATTATAGAAGAGATATTATTCTTTAACAATTGAAAAAAAATAACAACATAGAGTAAAATCCGTTATTATTAAACTAGCACACCACACTTAACGAAAATAAGAATTAAACAGCAGGTCAAACCCTAAATATCTTCTAGAAACACAGTAAATAACTTCGCCAGTGTAGCAGGTCAAACCCTAAATATCTCCCAGAAACACAGTAAATAACTTTGCCACAGTGTCGTGGAAGTGGAAGTGGAGCCCCGGCTGCCCAAGCTGTTTTAGTTCAGTTTTCTATAATTTTATAATTATAACACTATACAAACATTTTTTAAATATAAATGAAAATAATTTCATTTCTTTAATATCAGAAAAAAAAAATCCCAAAATTAGAGAATATGATTCTGAATCTCTATCGCCGTGCTCTGAACGCATTGAAATTTTCTACATAATTTTGACTTTGGATATTGTAATTATTGTGTTAATCACATTTCAAATTCCACAGAGCTAAAAAAAATCACTGAAATATGGTCCGTCTAAATCACAGAGATAAAAAATCACAAATTACAATTACTAAATCATAAGACAATTAGCTATATCTAAAATTCTTAGTGTCCTATATATAGCCTGAGCTTATCTTGATTGCTGTTTCCTTCAATCCAACCGACATAGGGTAAAATTAATCTTTAACTTTGCTCCATACCCATATTATATAGAGAGAATCAACAATTTAGATAAGAGTGACCGTCATATATATACATCAGGATAAAAAAGTTCTATAATTCAATTATTAAAAAACACAGGAAAATAAGTTCTATAATTCAAGGAAGTATTAAAAAACACAGGAAAATAAAACATCAGATATATTAACAATAAAAAAATCCCCCACATACCAAATAGATTAATAATAAAAGAGATCACCCACACCTTTGCCATAATTGAATCCTCTACACACAACAGATATACCAATAATAAAAAAGATCACCCACACTATTGCCATAATTGAATTGACCTAAATCAATCAGCTATGTTGAGAAAACTGAGACATTCTATCTTCGCTTGCCAATGGAAATTGGCATCCATATAGCCGCCTCCTGGACAACCCGGCAAAAATTGCAATTCATTTCTTCTTATGTCATATTTCAGCATACTATCACTGCCCCTCAGCATAAGCCATATACTGTCACGAAAATTTGATAACACAAGAAAATCTGTGCCCTCTGAGGATTTGATCATATCTTCAATCAAGTCAGCCTTGATAGTATGAAGCATTGTCCACTGTGTTCCATCAAACTTCCATATAGCTAATGAAAAGTGGCTGACTATGGGGAGCCTCCCATACATCCCTTTTACAGAGTCATCTTCCTTCTGTCTTCCCACCAATATCAATCCAGAATCACCAGCTGCTAAAAAATAAGGGGAACGGACCATAATGGGTAGAGCACCGTAATGCTTTTTTAACTCTATTGTTGCCGGGATATTCAAAAATGGATCTCCGTGAACGATGGCAACGGCGGCGTCGTCGTTGTTACAAAAATATTTAATGATTTGGAATGTAGAAGACATACATGATATAATATTTTGAGAGCGAGTACTCCGTAAAGGAGATGGAAAGCTCGTTGAGGAGAGAGGAACACCATGGAGCAAAATCTGTTGTAGTGGAAGTATATCGAGCAAGGTGGACATAACTTTCACAATTACCAAACAAATAAACTGTATAATGGCCTGTGATCCTGTCAACTTTAATCTCCGCTGTTCCATGAACAATGAGAGACTGAAGGAATTCAACACGGTCTTCAGTGTCTGGAAATATCCTTGGCAAACTTTTGAATTGGCCTGTGACAGGATTGACAATAAATAAATTAAAGTCAGACCGAGCTACCAAAAGTAGACCATTCGATCCACTAGCTCTCAGGCCGAGAGTCTTCATGCCCAACTCTTCCCAATCACAAGGGGTCTTTAATAAAACCCAGCGTTCCAGGGTCAAAATAAAAGCCCATATGTCTAAGTTATTGTTATTAATCACAATGGCGCCCTCAAGTCTATTGTTAAACAAGGCCTGTAATTGTTGGGAAGCATAAACTGCAGCCCAATCACCACATATATATCTAGAGGTTAACGCATCCTTGAATGAGATCTTTAAAAGAATGTTCTCCCATATTTCAACTGGGAAATGAATGAGTACACCATCTTTTCGTTTTCCTTTCGCAACAAGTGCCTCAGGATCTTTCTCAGATGTGCTTTTGGAAATCTGAACGTTGTAATAACGATGAAATTCTTGAATCAGAAGCCCCATTGGAATTTTTTCTGCGAAGCGAGGGACAGCTTCTCTCCATTCAGGGGTGAAGACAGAACCTAATTTAGGATGTTCTACAGATAACCTACTCGTGCTTCCACATTTGTAATCTTCATCTTTTTTCCCGGAGATAAACTCTTCTACCACGGTGAAGACTGCATCCAAACCCAAAGCCTCTTCTTTGATGCGGCTAGCCATATTAAGATATCCCAAGCTGGTTCAGTGTCCAACGAATCGTAATTGATTGTGTAAAACAACACTGCTGAAACTGACAAACCCCATCTCTAAAGAGAGAATGCCCTAAAAACTTAAGGCGAGGAACTGATAGGAGAGAATGCCCTAAAAACGTAAGGCGAGGAACTGATACGAGGCCACTCTTGCATATCAACCTTTTTTGCACTTTTTTACTTCATTTGGTTTTAAACCAGCATAGATCTATCTTAAAGGGGATCTACCAAGCTCTTTTCATCTCAAAGGTGCATACTCCTTTTTAAACTGGAAATGTTGACAAAGTCTGTAATGCAATGCTTATGGTTTTAATTTATTGCATTTATGTAGTTTTATATATATGCAGTTTTAAATATTTTTAATCTCAATACAAGGGGACATGTTATTTTTTATAATATTTTATTATTTTTTATAAAAACGTGTGTCATCTATAGGATGAGCACATAAGGAGTTACACATCTCCCCCCTACTGGGCTATAGAATGTGCCTCTTCTCGGAAAAAAAGAAAATGGATGGATGAAAGTAGAAGTTAAAGAAATAATATAATAATAGAGTAGTTAGGTCTTATCCCTTCAATAAAATAAGATGTCCACAACTAATGCAATGCATGCTCGAGGAGCTCCAAGATCCTTGGGCTAAAATAATAATATCACGGAATAGTTAGGTCGTATCCCTTCAATAATATAATAACATAATAACGGAGTAGTTAGGTCTTATCCCTTCAATAATATAATAATGGAGTAGTTAGGTCTTATCCCTTCAAGTTGACAAGTGAAATCATTTTTATGATAAAATGAGTAAAATAAAATTCCAAGAAAATAAGATGTCCACAACTAATGCAATGCATGCTCCAAGAGCTCCAAGATCCATGGGCTAAGATAATAATATAACAGAGTAGTTAGGTGGTATCCCTTCAATAATATAATAATGGAGTAGTTGGTCTTATCCCTTTATGGAGTATTTAGGTCTTATCCCTTCAAGTTGACAAGTCAAATCATTTTTATGATCAAATGAGTAAAATAAAATTCCAAGAAAATAAGATGTCCACAACTAATGCAATGCATGCTCCAAGAGCTCCAAGATCCATGGGCTAAGATAATAATATAACGAGTAGTTAGGTCTTAACCCTTCAATAATATAATAATGGAGTAGTTACTCCAAGAGCTCCAAGATCCATGGGTTGAGATAATAATATAACAGAGTAGTTAGGTCTTATCCCTTGAATAATATAATAGTGGAGTAGTTAGATCTTATCCCTTCAAGTTGACAAGTCAAATCATTTTTATGATAAAATGAGTAAAATAAAATTACAAGAAAATAAGATGTCTACAACTAATGCAATGCATGCTCCAAGATCCACGGGCTAAGATAATAATGTAACCGAGTAGTTAGGTGGTATCCCTTCAATAATATAATAATGGAGTAGTTAGGTCTTATCCTTTCAAGTTGACAAGTCAAATCATTTTTATGATAAAAATGAGTAAACAAAACTTCAAAGAAAATAAGATGTCCACAACTAATGCAATGCACGTCCAAGATACATGGGAATGGAGTAGTTAGGTCTTATCCCTTCAATAGTATAATCTCTTCAATAGTATAATAATGGAGTAGTTAGTTCTTATCCGTTCAAACTAACACTTCAAATAATTTTTATGATCAAATGAGTAAAATAAACTTCCAAAAAAAAAGATGTCCAAACTAATGCAATGCATGCTCCAAGATCCACGGGCTAAGATAATAATATAATGGAGTAGTTAAGTCTTATCCCTTCAATAATATAATAATGAAGTAGTTCTAGGCCTTATCCCTTCAACTTGAAATTTTAACAAGTGTCCAGTATGCAACACTTCAAAATAGATTTGTCAACAACAATAATAAAATAATCGTTGGTCTATGACTCCATGGGTTAAATATTATTCTTGGGTGCAATTTGATGAGTGTGCATTGTAGTAACTTTGAATAATCAACACGTAATTAAATAAGTTATTTTTTTTTAGTAAATGCGCTCTAAATAAATGTATAAAGGTAGCTAAATTCATAAACAATTATTTTTTTTAAAACCGTAAACCAAAATACTATTCACTTATTTGCAAAACCATATGTTGATTTCCCAAAACCATGTCCACAAAAGTGTGACCTAAGGAAGTTTATCAACATCCACTCACGTGTGGACAACCCAGAAGATGAGTAAAATATAGTAAATCCATTAATGAAATATCACACTTTGGAATACAATACCACCACAACTCCAAAATAAGCCACCATGTCTAACCACTCACATGTGTGAAAAAAAACCATGTGTACAAATGTAAAACCAAGGGTTGAAAGTCATGCTCAGCTCCAAAATTCCTTAAATCAAGGGTTGAAATTCATGCTTATCTCTAAAATTCCTTGAAATTTGTGAAAATAAGATAAGTACTCCACCTAAATCCATGGTTCGCTCACAATACACCCATCCAAGTGTGAACACAACTCATAGGTGCTAATGAATCTCATGAACCTAAAAAAAACCTTAGTAACATACTCTTAATAAATTATTAACACTTAAGAGACCCAAATTTCCATTAAAATGCATTAACTATTAAATAATTTGATAAAAGATAAGGAATATCTCTAACCCTTAATGAATGCATACACCCTCCAATACCTCCTAGCAAATAATCATAATATCAACATAACCACCAAGAAGCAACAAGGCTAATCCAAAGCACAAGTGTAAGTACAAGTAACAAGTTCTATTCTTATATGGAATGTTTTTTTAAGATTAATTTGATTGTATGATTATTATTTTTGTAAGTAAGCTATTATATTATTGGATAAAAATATGTGCAATGGTAGTTATAGTCATTTTGGACTTGGGTAACCAAAACAAACTGGTTGAGGCCCAAGCCTTGAATAAAAAATTACTTTACCACATTGGCATGGAGCTTTATAAAAATAGGTAAGAAATTGCTTGGAAATATTGATAGAAGGGTCTCTTTGACAACCATAGACCTATAAAGCAAACTAAAACATACTGAAAATAGAGTGGACATTTGAACAAAAACACACATTCCAATTGAAACTTTAACTAGTCATAGATTCTTTATTATTTCTTCAATAGTTAGGCTACCTACATTCTACAATGTCACGGGAACGATGATGGGTGAGCTGAGGGGTGGCTCTCCATACCAGGTCACTACGAGCATATACACAAGAGAGTGTGCTGCATACGTTTCAATTTTTCCATGTTGAACTTCAAGTTGATGATCTCGCTTCTCATTTCCATAAGTCGCAAACAACCTGTTCCTTCACATCAAGAACATACCCATGCCCAGGGGGGAGGAGGAGCCCGTGGAGGGATTCTTGGCTTGTCAAGGTCAATTGTGAAGGAAGAAGTGTACCAGTGACTGTTAAATTTTGAGCATTAATTCACAATACTCTAGGATCTTTACTGAGAGAACAACATGTACAGTATATCAATACATATCAATCATAACAAGCATGTCAATCATCACAAGAATCAAAAGCATGAGAGAAAATAGACACACAGAGTTTCCATGGGGAAAACCCTAAGGTGAAAAACCCCACAACTTCCTCAGAGATAGATAGAGCAATATCTCAACCAAAGTACAACCAAAATACAAGAGATAGACTCCTCCTAGCAGCTGAACCTCCTCCTCACAAGTGCACCACTTTCCGAGTGAAGGAAGAATGAGTTTCTGAGTGATCTGAATAGAGATCTCCCGATCTCTATTTATACTTGTTTTGTTTTCCCAATAACCTTATGGGGCCAACTTGTCTAGCTAGGTACATCAACCATATATTACCTAAATCAGGGCCAACCCCACACATGGTGGTCTAATAACCCATCGGCAAGTTAACACACTTGCAACACTTGTCAATACACATGACGACACTTCTATATAAAGGAATGACACATCTCTATAGGAGTACAATAATATATAAATGAAATACATGGATGAAATACATTCCGAAGTTACATATACATCAACACTCCCTCTTAACTAGGAAGGTATTTCTTGACACAGATCCGCTAGCACAAGTCTTCTTCTCTGGATCATCATCATTGATGCATCGTCATCATCACTGCTGTTGCTATCTCAATCAATCTCTGAATCTACTTGTCATAGGAAGTTCTACAGAGCCAGTACTTTTTCATACTGGATGTAGGCCCACCACCTGCAGGTCTTCATTACTGGCCATACTGTGGAATCCTCAGGACTTATTACGTGTGTCACAAAACCTCGCAAGAGAATCCCAAGCTATTAAGAGCACACGGCTCTACCTGTAGGATCTCCCAGGGCCATATTATATGTGACCTCACCACAAAACCTCGCAAGAGAATGCCAGGCTGTTACGAGCACACAGCTCTACCTATAGGATCTCCCAGGGCCAAATTACATGTGGTCATGGCAAAACCTCGCAAGAGCATCCCAGGACTTATTACGGGCACAGAGCCCAACCTATCGAATCTCCTAGGGACATATTATATGCCATAGGACAAAACCTCGAAAGAGCATTTGCCAGATATCCCAGGGCCAAATTATATTCCATAGGAAAAACCTTGAAAGACTATCTCCAGATCTCCCAGGGCCAAATTATATGTCCTCCCAAAGCAAAACCTCGAAAGAGCATTTGCAAGATATCTCAGGGTCAGATTACATGCCATCGGCAAAACCTCGAAAGACTATTTGCAAATCTCCCAGGGCCAAATAATATGCTTATCTGCACAACCTGTTCCATGGCCATAGAGTATCAACCTGATACTCACCATACATCATCCTGATGTACACATGATCATCCTGATCATCATCACTGCATTGTCCTTATGTATGTCATCTCAAGCAACATCCTGAATCTCGTCATCCATGATCATCCTGATCATACAATGCATCTACCTTATGCATACCAAGTATCTACCTTATAGATATCATCATGCATGATCCACTTGATCATACAATGTATCCACCTAATACATACATAGATACATGATCCACACAATGTATCCACCTGATATATATCAACATACATGATCTACCTGATCATACAATGTATCCACCTGATACATACATAGATACATGATCCACATAATGTATCCACCTGATATATATCAACATACATGATCTACCTGATCATACACATTATCCACCTGATTTATATACAGATACATGGTCCAAGCATCCAACATGATGCATATACAAAAGTGATCCAACTGATCATATCGAGCATCCAACATGATGCGTACATACATATACAAATAAATGATCCAACTGATCATATCCAGCATCCAACATGATGCATACATACATATACAGAGCAGTAACTAGAGCATTGTCTTAATGCTCATCATCCAATGCTTACATCCACAGCCATGTGAGGATCCTCCTTCCAACATGCTTGGAATGGCTTCTGCAAATGTGTCCATCACTTCTTCCTCGAAGTGTCATCAATATGAAGAACATCAAGCCTCTCTCTGAAGTACTCGAACTTCACTCTCGCTAGTGGTTTCGTCAGCACATCTGCAATCTGCTCATCTGTTGCAACATACAGGAGCTTCACTGCTCTTCTCTGCACCATATCCCTGATATAGTGACATTTGATCTCTATGTGTTTTGACCTGTCGTGAAACAATGGGTTCTCAGACAACTTCACACAACTCTATTTATCACAGAAGATACCAATAGCATCCAACGAGAGATCAAATAACTCAGACAATATCTTTCGAAGCCATACTGCCTCACAACTAGCCAAACAGGCTGCAACATACTCTGCCTCGGCTGTACTCAGTGCTAAGCAGGACTGCTTCCTGCTAAACCAAGAGATAACACCTGATCCCATACTGAAGCAGCACCGAGATGTGCTCTTCCTATCTGCAGCATTTCCCGCCCAATTTGAATCAACATAACCCTATCGGTTAAACTTTTGATTTGCTTCATACTTGAGCCCGTATTCAATTGTACCCTTCAGGTACCTCAGAATATGCTTTACAGCAACTAGGTGAACACTCCTCGGATCCATCAGGAACTGGCTCAATGTATTCACCCCAAAGCAAATATCTGGTCTTGTGTTCGTCAGGTACATGAAGGACCCAATCATTTGACGATACATAGAGACATCAACTGGCTCAGATGAAGCATCACATAGAAGCTTCAGATTCGATGCCATAGGTGTGGCCATGGCCTTGCAATCCATCATCCAAAACCTCTTCAGGATATCTATAGTATACTTCCCTTGTCCAAGGAAGTTCCCATCTGCACTCTGCCACACCTCCATACCTAGAAAATAGTACATCATCCCCAAGTCCTTCATATCGAACTCGGCAGCAAGCTTCCTATTTGTATCGACAATCAATCTGTCATCTCCTATTACAAACAGGTCATTTACATATAGGAGTAGAATCACAGGATTTCCTTCCTCAACCTTGTAGTAAAGGTTGGAATCTGCTTTACTCTTGGTAAAGCCCAAACTAGATAGGAAACTGTCCATCCTACCATACCAAGTTCTGGGAGCTTGCTTCAAGCCATACAAGGCTTTCTTCAATCTGCACACATGTGACTCCGTGTCATGTGTTTTAAAACTGAGTGGCTGCTCCACATACACTTCCTCTTCGACTACACCATTCAAGAAGGCAGTCTTGACATCCATCTGGTGTATCTTCCATTTCATTGTTGCAGCCAGGGCAAGTACTGATCTGATGGAAGTGTACCTAGCTACAGGAGAAAAAATTTCTTCATAGTCTATTCCCTCTTTCTGAGAGAAGCCATGAGCTATGAATCTTTCCTTGTATTTCTCTATGCTGCCATCTGCAACATGCTTGATCTTGTAGATCCATTTGGAAGTCACAACAAACTTCCCTTCAGGTCTTGGGACAACAGCCCAAGCATCATTCTTCATTATTGATTGGTATTCCTCGATCATGGCATCCTTCCATTCTTTCTTTTCCACTGGTTCTTTATAACTGAAAGGTTCTCTGTTTATGATGTCACAGAGTAAAGCAACATAGCTGGTATGTGATCTGGTTCTCTTCTTTGCTCTGTGTTCTTCTTCTGGAATACCATGTCTTTCTGCATCTTGAATGAGCTCTCTAGCCCATGCAGGTTTTCTCTTGTGAGATTTATTCTCATGAGGTGGATCTACAGGTTGTTGCGGATTTTCAATTTCACGATCAACATCTGGAATTGCCTCAGTCATGGTAGTGTCTTGAAATCTAGTTTCCTTAGGTTCTTCATAATCTTCAACAGGTGTCTTTCTTGATTTGACGAATGTTGAGTTTTCATCAAATGTCACATCCCTGCTGACATCAATCTTCTTGAACCTTGGAAACTATATTCTATAGGCCTTCGAGATTTCACTGTAACCCACAAAGATACCCTTCTTTCCTGAAGGATCTATCTTGGTCCTCTTTTCCTTTGGGACATGAATGTATACTGGACAACCAAATATTCTGAGATGACTGACTTTAGGTTTCTTACTAGAGAAGACCTCTTCTAGTGTCTTGTTGTCCAATATCTTGTGGGGTGTTCTGTTCTGCACATATACAGCTGTTCTAGCTGCTTCTACCCATATACGCATAGGTAGATCCTGGTCATGCAGCATTGCCCTTGCAGCTTCCATGATTGTTCTATTCTTTCTTTCTGCAACTCCATTCTGTTTTGGATTGTAAGGAGCAGTCAACTCCCTCTTAATCCCTGAATCACTGCATAGCTTCTTTAAGTCACCTGAGGTGAATTCTCCACCATTGTCGGATCTGAATTTTTTGATCTTCTTATCAATTTGGTTCTCCATCAAAGTTTTGAATTCCTTGAATTTATCAAATACTTCATCTTTGTTCTTCAAGAAGTAAACCCAAGTCTTGCTAGAGAAGTCATCAATGAAAGAGACATAGTAAACATACCCACTCAGAGAACTGGATGACATAGGACCACATACATCGGAGTGGAGAATTTCCAAGATTATTTTTTCCTTGCTTTCACTACTTGGAAATGCTTTCTTTATGTTCTTTCCTTTTGCACATCCTTTGCAAACACCTTCATGCTTGGTCTTGATTTCAGGAAGACCTTCTACTGCTTTGCTTACAATTGGTAATGCTCTGTAGTGCATATGTGCAAGTCTTCTATGCCAAAGTTCACTTGGCTCCATGGAGTCATGTACCATGGCATGTTCCGGTTGTCCCTTCAATTTATACAAACCTCCCTCTTGCTCTCCAATCACCACTGCATCATCAATAGTTTTACCCTTTGGCCACATCAGAACTTGGCCATCTACAAATGAAACCCTCATGCCTTTTGCATCTAATGCAGAGATGGAGAGTAGATTCTTCTTGATCCCAGGTACATAAAGAACTTCTTTCATCTTCAAAGACTTTCCAGAATCTAGGTTGTAGGAGGCTTCACCACTACCTTTGATAGGGTATTGATAATCATCCCCAAGTTTCACCTTATGGGGTGACTCATGTTCAGATAGGTTTATGAAAGATTCTTTAAACCCAGTCATGTGTTTGGAAGCCCCACTGTCAATTAACCAATCATTACAACCATGAGAGATAGTACATGTGAGAGCATAGATTAGAACATACTCTTCTTCACTTGATGCGTCATCATCACTTTCTGCCCTAGCCTTCTTCTTTGGAGGTTCATCATCTTCGGCAGCATGAGCATGGAACTTTCTTTTGCTTCCCTTCTTCTTTGTTAATGTATATGTAACTTCAGAATGTATTTCATATATATATTTATTGTACCCTTATAGAGATGTGTCATTCCTTTATAAGGAAGTGTCATCATTTGTATTGACAAGTGTCACAAGTGGATTAACTTGCCAGTGGTTTATTAGACTACCTGATGTGGGTGTCGGCCCGGAATATATGTAACTGGGGTTATTAGGCTGAGTTAGACAAGTCAGCCCCATACGTATTTAGGCAGGTCAGGACAAGTATAAATAGAGGTCGGGATTCTCTATTTTGATCCTCTCAGAACTCACTCTTCTCTCACTCGGAAAGTGGCGCACATTGAAGGAGGAGGATCAAGCTGCATAGTAGGAGACTATCTATTGTATTTGGTTGTACTTTGGTTGATCCATTGCTGTGAGGCACCTGCAACAATCACTTAATGAAAATATGCGAAATAGCAGAAATGACAGAACTCAGAATCACTTTATATTGATCACGGGCCACTTCGAGGGGGCAACCTCCTTTGAGCAAGCTCAATACAAATAACTTCACGGTGCCTTCATAGGTCTCAACACACACTTATATACTAATTCCAGGCGCCAATACTATGGGTCGAAACCATGGGCCGTTACAAACTATGGATCAACAATACTACGGGCGACTTACAAAGCATATGCGCCAACAACAATAACACAAACTATTGATCAACAAATACTACGGGACGACTTACAAAGCATATGCGTCCAATAACAACATACTAACAAGGTAAAGACATGGGTTCCTAACATCCCCTCCCCCTTGAAAAAAAAGCTTTGTCCTCAAAGCTTTAGATGTGGAAATTGTTGTTGAATCTGAAGGAGTGGTTCCCATGTAGCATCCTCTGGTTGCATGCCGTGCCACTGAATTAAGACCTCTGTGATAGAGCGAGAGCGAAGCTGCCGCGTGCGCCGATTGAGGATGGCCTCTGGCTCCAAAAGGATGGATCCTTCATTATCCAGTTCGGGTAAAATCGTTTGGCCGCTGATGTTGGTGCCAAGAACTTTCTTCAGACAAGAGACATGAAAGACTGGATGAATGCGGGAAGAAGGAGGAAGTTCCAATTTATAAGCGATGGACCCAATCTTCTGAAGAATCCGATATGGCCCATAGAACTTTGGAGCGAGCTTATGACGTCCTTTGAGTTTCAAGGAGGATTGTTTGTATGGCTGGAGACGAAGAAAAACCATATCGCCGACTTGAAAGGTGCGCTCTGAACGGTGATGATCAGCTTGTTGCTTCATGCGATTCCTTGCCATGTGAAGATTGTCCCGCAAAATGCGAAGAATCTGATCTCGATTGCGAAGGACCCTGTCAACTTCCTGAATTGGTGAACTGGTGGGGGTGTATGGAAGAAGAGCTGGAGGTGCCTGACCATAGACTGCTTCATATGGGGTCATTTTGGAGGCAGTGTGGTAAGAGGTATTGTACCACCATTCAGCGAGAGGAAGCCACTTTGCCCACTGATGTTGTTGTTCCGAGGTGAAGCAACGAAGATAAGTTTCCAAGCATTTATTAACAATTTCAGTCTGACCATCTGTTTGTGGGTGATACCCTGAACTCATCTTCAGTTTGGTTCCAGTGTGACGAAATAGTTCTGTCCAAAAATGACTAGTGAAAGTCGCATCACGATCCGAGACAATGGAAGAAGGGATGCCATGAAGACGAAAGATCTGGTCCATAAAAATTTGAGCGACGGAGGAGGCTGTATAGGGATGGCTGAGAGCACAAAAATGACTATATTTGGAGAGACGATCAACCACAACGAGAATCACTGTCTTTCCGCCAGATTTAGGGAGCCCTTCGATGAAATCCATAGAAATATCTGTCCAAATCCGTGTAGGTATGGGCAAGGGTTCAAGCAATCCTGGAAGGAGTGTTGTTTCACCCTTATTGCACTGGCAGGTATCACATTTAGCCACCATCTGTTGAATTGTCCTTTTCATGCCCTGCCAAAAGAATTTACGCCGTGCTCGTTCATATGTTTTGAGGAACCCAGAGTGCCCGGCTGATGGAGAAGCATGGAGTTCATAGAAGACAGCCTGTTGAAGATCTGTGCTCTGGGGAAGCACCAGACGACCCTTGTATCGCAGAGAAGCACCATCCCAAGAGTAATGTGGGACCGCAGAAGGATTGATGGTCAAGCGCTGGATGATCTGAGATAAGGAAGAGTCATTGACATAACCCTGTTGAACAGATTGCAACCAATTTGGAACAGGCATAGAAATAGCTGAAAGAGAATCTTGGGCATCAAATGTACGAGAAAGAGCATCTGCCACAATATTGTCTTTACCCTTCTTGTATGTGATCTCATAGTCATAACCCATGAGTTTGCTAACCGATTTCTATTGTGCCGGGGAGGAGACACGCTGGTCCAAGAAATATTTCAAACTCTGGTGATCAGTCTTGATGCAGAAATGATTCCCTAATAGGTATGGATGCCACTTCTGTACTCCATGCAAAATAGCCATCATTTCCTTCTCATAGGTAGAGGCAGCTAAATTCTTACCGGAAAGGGCTTTGCTGGTGAATGCAATGGGGTGTTCATCTTGAAGGAGAACAGCACCAAGTCCATTGCCGCAAGCATCACTCTCAATCGTGAAGGGCTTGGAAAAATCGGGCATAGCTAGCACAGGTGTAGTACACATAGCTTGTCTGAGTTTGTCAAATGCACACTGAGCAGCATGTGTCCATGTAAAAGCATCTTTTTTCAATAGGGCAGTTAATGGAGCTACAATATTCCCATAATCCTTGACAAACTTGCGGTAGTAGCCAGTCAACCCCAAAAAACCATGAAGGCTCTTGAGTGTCTGAGGATGTGGCCAATTGTTCATGGCATCGATTTTGCAGGATCCACGCGAACCCCTTGTGCTGAGATAATGTGCCCGAGATACTCAACTTCCTTTTGTCCAAAAGCACATTTAGACTGCTTGGCATGGAGATGATGGTCAGAGAAAAGTTGCATGACAAGATCCAGATGCTGGAGATGTTCATCCCATGTTTTACTGTAGATGAGGATATCATCAAAGAATACCAGAATGAATTTCCTCAAGTAGGGTCGAAATATTTTATTCATTAAGGCCTGGAATGTGGAAGGAGCATTAGTGAGGCCAAAGGGTATGACCAAAAACTCATAATGGCCATCATGTGTGCGGAAAGCTGTTTTAGGAATATCCTCCTCATGAACCCGAATTTGATGATACCCAGAACGAAGATCCAACTTGGAGAAAAAGTGAGCCCCATGAAGCTCATCAAGAAGCTCATCAACAACAAGAATTGGAAACTTATCCTTGATGGTGAGGTGATTAAGTGCTCGGAAGTCAATGCAGAGGCGCCATGACCCATCTTTTTTGCGGACAAGAATAACTGGAGAAGAAAAGGAACTAGTGCTTGGGCGAATAATACCTTGCTTCAATAAGTCCCGCACGAGCATTTCAATCTCTGTTTTTTGGTGAAATGGGTAGCGATAGGGCCTGATGTTGGGAGGAACGCTGCCAGGAAGGAGCTGAATACGATGGTCTTCTGGCCTGGAAGGTGGTAATCCCACTGGTTTAGCAAAGACACCTGTATATCGATTCAGAATTTGTTGTAGATCCAAAGGAGTAGTCGAGACCGCGGATGGTTGCATCTGGATGGAACTGATCTGAGCGATGACACCATGTGAACTCTTCTTGAGGAGTTTCTCCATGCGATGTGAACTGATGATGCTGAGAGAACTGGGTTGTAATCCTGTCAATGTGTGTTTGTGTCCATTGAGGGAAAACTGCATCCAAAGTTCGGCAAAATCCCATAAGATAGGGCCGAGTGTGCGTAGCCATTGAGCGCCCAAAACCACATCACATCTGCCTAAGGGCAAAGCAAACATGTCAGAGCGCAGGATATAATCTCCCATAGAGATACGCACATTTCGACACTTCCCTTTGCAAGGTAAGGTGCCCCCATTGGCAATCATGACTTCAAAGTTGGAGCAAGGATGGATAAAACAATCAGCTTGTTTGGCGATCCGAGGGTCGATGAAATTATGAGTGCTACCAGAATCAATGAGGATTGTAAGAGGAAGCTTCTTGAAGTAACCCCTGACCCGCATTGTTTGGGGGGTGGTGATTCCAGCTAAAGCATGGAGAGATATCTCTGGCTGTTCATCCTGATACGGAGGGTCAATAGGCGGTTCCTGAATGTCGACCGGAGCATCCATTGTTTCTGGATCTTCGTCACCCATTTCAGAGGCAGGCGGAGACTCCACATCCAGGAGATAGAGCTTTTGCTGAACACATCGATGTCCCCGAGTGAATTTCTCATCACAATTATAGCAAAGCCCCTTTTCTCTGCGTGCTTGCATCTCTGCTTCAGATAAATGCTTGATAGGAGTCGGTCGAGGAGCCTGCGGTATAGGTGGTCGCTGAGAACCCATATTTCTGAAGGGAACAAAAGTGGGCTTGGAGCGTTGCTGGGCTGCAATCTTGTCTTCTGCCAACTTAGCCAACCCGAGTGCTTCCATCATTGTGTTGGGACAGAACATTTTGACCTCAGAGTGAATGGCATCCTTTAGACCATTGATAAAACAACTCCGGTAAAATTCATCAGTCAATCCTTCGGTGTGGTTGGCTAGATTCTCAAATTCAGTTTGATACTCTCTCACAGTGCCAGTTTGGCGAAGTTTAGTGAGGGCTCCTGTGAAGTCATCAAAAGCACTAGGACCAAATTGTTGCAAAAGGAGCTGACAAAAGTCTGGCCAGTTGGGCTCTGGATGAGCCTTGATGTACCAACGGTACCATTGAAGAGCTTCCTGTTCCAAATGAAAGGATGCCAACGGAACTTTGTTGACATCAAAAGTATTATGCAGACTAAAATACTGTTCTGCACGATAGATCCATCCAGTTGGATCGGTACCATTGAAGCGAGGAAAATCAAGCTTCGGACCACGGAAATTGCTGGAAGAAGAGAACCCATTGTCTACTAAAGACTCAGACTGCCGTTTGTTGTTCATGGCTGAATGTTCAAGATGGAGACCGCAAAATTTTTCATCCAGATCCTAGAGTTTGGCTTGGATGGCTGCAAGTGCTTCCTCCATGTTTTTTGCTCCTGCACGGGTGACAACCATAACCGGGATTTTTTTTTTTTTTCCAGACTAGAGCGGCTACGGCTCAGTGTTTTTTTTTTTGTTTTTTGATTTTTTTTTAATTTTTTTATTTTTTTACAGACTGGAGCGGCTACGGCTCAGAAGGAATCTAGAACAATGCCGACCTTCTGGATCTGGAACGGCTTGCAAAATGGATCTGAAACGGCGCAGCAGTGATCGACAATAGTTCAACTGAAAGTAGATATGGACCCCAGGTATGTGCGGCTTCCTAACAGTTCAGGGTTTTCACTCGGCCACCAATGCTGTCTGACGGCTTGCGTATTGGGGCAATACCCCTCACTCCACGGCTCAGGTAAAACTGATAACCGCTTTGCCACAAACGACAGCTCTTGTTTTACCTCACGGGTGGGAACTAGTCAATCAGGTAGGGGTCGTTGCCCTTTTCGCTGGCAGGTCCTCTCAATGGGCCAGCTACTTTAGGGTTCCTGTGGTACTCCTCACAATGAGTTTTAGGGATTATGCCCAAGTACTTCCCACAGTTAAGCGGATAGGGATTATTCCCAAATCCGAACCTGCAACAGATGCGAAAAAAAAAAAATTTGGCAGAAATTTCACCCAGCGAGCCCAAGAAAGTGCTCTGATACCAGATGTGAGGCACCTGCAACAATCACTTAATGAAAATATGCGAAATAGCAGAAATGACAGAACTCAGAATCACTTTATATTGATCACGGGCCACTTCGAGGGGGCAACCTCCTTTGAGCAAGCTCAATACAAATAACTTCACGGTGCCTTCATAGGTCTCAACACACACTTATATACTAATTCTAGGCGCCAATACTATGGGTCGAAACCATGGGCCGTTACAAACTATGGATCAACAATACTACGGGCGACTTACAAAGCATATGCACCAACAACAATAACACAAACTATTGATCAACAAATACTACGGGACGACTTACAAAGCATATGCGTCCAATAACAACATACTAACAAGGTAAAGACATGGGTTCCTAACAATTGCTCTATCTATCTCTGAGGAAGTTGTGGGGTTTTTCACCTTAGGGTTTTCCCACAGAAAAATCTGTGTATCCATTGTCTCATGTTTTTTATTCTTGTGATGCTTGACATGCTTGATATGATTGTTATGCATTGATATACTGTACATGTTATTCTCTCAGTGAAGATCCTATAGCATATTGAATTAATGCTTAAAATCTAACATGGTATCAGAGTTAACCTAAGAAGAAGACACTATGCAGTTGCTGAAGCTAGGGCTTCTTGTTTTTGGGTTTCTCTCCACAAATTTTGGAACAGTAATATGATGGATTGACTCTTCTCATCAAGGTGAATCTATCTGTCCAATCAGAATTCAATTCTTAGCACTTTCAGTTTTTGCCCTAAAAATTAGGGTTTCCTAAAAAATAGGAATTTCTGAAATATGAAGACACAGCTAGAAGCTCCTTGGAAAATCAAAAGTTTGGAGCTTTGGTTCAAGATTTTTGGTCGTGTAGATCTCCAGGAAACTCAAACCCTAATCCGACACCAGATCTAGTTTTCAGCAATCAAGTGGTAAGACTCAAATCTTTTCTATTTCCATTTGAAGTACTCTTTAAGATGTCTCACCACACCAAGCTTGAGGACAAGCTTGAAGGAGCTGATAAATTTCGAGCATGGAAGTATAGGATTGGGTTAATCCTTGAAGAGAATGAGTTGGATACTTATATAAGTGAAGAGGTCCCTGTCCCAGAGGGAGAAGAGGCTAAGGCTCTTCACAAAAGGAATTTGGTTGAGGCAAAGAGGATCATTGATGATTCTATTAAAGATCATCTCATCCCTCATGTGTCATCCCTAAAGACACCAAAAGAGATGTTTGATTCCTTGACCAAACTATTTGAAGGCGAGAACATAAATCGGAAGATGACCTTGAGGAATCAATTGAAGGATATCAAGATCTTGTATATCTGATTGTTTAAATTCAATGATGTATATACTTATGATTCCTAGACTTAGGTTGTGTATTATTCATATTAGAATAGTTGCATGACTGTATGGCATATTTCTTTATGTGTAAGAATTTGTTCTGAAAACTATGAGATGTTTCTAATCATGCAATTTAACTTGTCTTGTAGGAAAAATCGTATACCATCACCTACCAAAGAAGGACTACAACATTTGTTCCAGCAACAAAGCTATCTATTGAAGATATTGAAGTTCCCAGGATCCAGGATGAAGTAATGAAAGAATGCCATGATCTGTCGATCATGAAGAATGATGTTTGGGATGTGGTCCCAAGACCAGATGGGAAGTCTGTGCTGACTTCTAAATGGATCTATAAGGTCAAGCATGCTGCAGATGGCAGCATCGAGAAATTCAAAGTAGGTTTGTGGCTTGTGGCTTCTTCCAGAAAGAAGGAATTGATTATGAAGAGACTTTTCCTCTTGTATCCAGATACACTTCCATTAGATCAGTACTTGCTCTGGCTGTAGTGATGAAATGGAAGGTACACCAGATGGATGTCAAGACAGCCTTCTTGAATGGTGTAGTTGAAGAGGAAGTGTATGTGGAGCAGCCACTCGGGTTTGAGACATATGATAGAGGAACACATGTGTGTAAATTGAAGAAAGCCCTGTATGGTTTGAAATAGGCACCCAGGACTTGTTATGGCAAGGTAGGTGGCTTCCTATCCAGTTTGGTCTTTACCAAGAGTAAAGCGGATTCCAGCCTTTACTACAAGATTGAGGAGGGAAATCCATTGATTCTACTATTGTATGTGGATGACCTGTTTCTAACAGGTGAGGATAGACTGATTGCCGACACGAAGAGGAAGCTAGCTGCCGAGTTCGAGATGAAGGACTTGGGTATGATGCACTATTCTCTTGGTATGGAGGTGTGGCAGAGTGTAGATGGGATCTTCCTTGGACAAGGGAAGTATGCAGTAAAGATCCTGAAGACCTTTGGGATGATGGACTGCAAGGCCATGGCCACACCTATGGCATCAAACCTGAATCTTCTGTGTGATGCTTCTTTTGAGCCGGTTGATGCTACGATTTATCGTTAGATGATTGGGTCCTTGATGTACCTGACGAATACAAGGCCAGAAATTTTCTTTGCAGTGAACACCTTGAGCCAGTATCTAACAGATCCGAGACATGTTCACTTGATAGCTGCAAACCATGTTCTGAGGTACTTGAAGGGGACAGTGGATTATGGGCTCAAGTATGAGGTGAATCAAAAGTTTAACCTGGAGGGTTATGTTGATTCGGATTGGGTAGGCAGTGCCATTGATCGGAAGAGCACTTTGTGGTGCTGCTTCAGTATGGGATTAGGTGTGATCTCTTGGTTTAGCAGGAAGCAGTCCTATGCGGCCCTGAGTACAGCTGAAGCAGAGTATGTCGCAGCTTGTTCAGCTAGTTGTGAGGCAGTATGGCTTAGGAAGCTACTGTCTGATTTGTTTGATCTCCAGTTGAGTGATACCTATATATATTGCGACAACCAGAGCTATGTGAAGTTGTCAGAGAACCTAGTGTTCCATGACAGGTCAAAGCACATCAAGATCAAGTTCCACTATATCAGGGATATGGTGCAGAGGGGAGCTGTGAAGCTCCTGTATGTTGCAACAGACGAGCAGATAGCCGATGTGTTGACCAAGCCGCTTGCCAGAGTGAAGTTTGAATACTTCAGAGGGAGACTTGGTGTACTTCAGATCGAGATGCCTTCCAGAGGGAAGTGATGAAGTCCAGAGACATCGATGCACACTAGGCCATTCTTGCATGGTGGCAGGTTAGTCCTCCCATGGCAGGATGTAAGGGCTGGGCCATTCTTGCATGGTGGCAGGTTAGTCCTCCCATGGCAGGATGTAAGGGCTCAACTATTCTTACATGGTGGTAGGTTGGTCCTCCCATGGTAAGATGTAAGTGCTGGGCCATTCTCACATGGTGGCAGGTTAGTCTTCCCATGGTGAGATGTAAGTGCTGGGCCATTCTCACATAGTGGTAGGTTGGTCCTCCTATGGTGAGATATAAGTGCTGGAGCCTTTCCGACATGGTGGTAGGTTTGTCCTCTCATGGTCGTTAATGTAAGTGCTATGCCATTCCGACATGTTGGTAGGTTGGTCCTCCCATGGTTGTTGATGTAAGTTTTGTTAGCCTTTCCTAGATGGTAGTAGGTTGGTCCTCCCATGCTGGTGAGTGTAAGTGCTGTGTGTGTGCATCTGGGTTGTGCTTCGTGGACTTGGTGGTGATCTGAAGACATTGATGTGATAGTTTGGTACACAGGTTTTTCATAGGCATATAATCAGTCCTGAGATTCTCTTACAGGTTTTGCCAAGTCAGTGTAATCAGTCCTGAGAGATCTTGCATGTTTTGCAGAGGCAGTGTAATCAGTCCTGAGGTGTACCTACTTGATGTCTTGCTTGCAGATGATGATGATGATCAGGTTGATCATGTGATGATATACATCAGTTGGATGTATGGTGAAGTATCATTTTGATACTATGTGGTCATGGACAGGTTGTGCAGTGGCATGTAAAAGATTCTGATAGATTCAAGAGGTTGAGCTGTGTGATCGTAAAAGGCCTGGGATGCTCTTGCGAGGTTTTGCAGATGCACATGATGAGTCCTGAGGATTCCACAGTATGACTAGTGATGATGAAGACCTATAGGTGGTGGGCCTACATCCAGTATGAAAAAGGACTGGCCCTGTAGAACTTCCTATGACGAGTAGATTCAGAGATTGGATGAGATAGTAGCAGCTGATTCGATGATGATGCATCGATGATGATGATCCAGAGAAGAAGACTTGTGCCCGATGATCTATGTTGAGAAATACCTTCCTAGTTAAGAGGGAGTGTTGATGTGTATGTAACTTCGGAATGTATTTCATATATATATTTATTGTACCCTTATAGAGATGTGTCATTCCTCTATAAGGAAGTGTCGTCATTTGTATTAACAAGTGTCGCAAGTGGATTAACTTGCCGATGGGTTATTAGACTACCTGATGTGGGTGTCGGCCTGGAATATATGTAACTGGGGTTATTAGGCTGAGTTAGACAAGTCGGCCCCATAAGTATTTAGGCAAGTCAGGACAAGTATAAATAGAGATCAGGATTCTCTATTTTGATCATCTCAGAACTCACTCTTCTCTCACTCGGAAAGTGGTGCACATTGAAGGAGGAGGATCAAGCTGAATAGTAGGAGACTATCTATTGTATTTGGTTGTACTTTGGTTGAGCCATTGCTCTATCTATCTCTGAGGAAGTTGTGGGGTTTTTCACCTTAGGGTTTTCCCCATGGAAAAATCTGTGTGTCCATTGTCCCATGTTTTTTATTCTTGTGATGCTTGACACGCTTGATATGATTTTTATGCATTGATATACTGTACATGTTATTCTCTCAGTGAAGATCCTATAGCATATTGAATTAATGCTTAAAATCTAACATTCTTCTTACTGGAGTTGTTGTTGTTATCCCTTTTGTTCTTGGGACATTCTGAAGCAAAGTGACCCTTCTCATTGCATGTGAAACATCTTAGATCCTTCTTATTATTTTTTTGGTTGTGATACGATCTCTTGTAGTGAGAGTTCTCCTTCTTGGGCTTGCTTATTTTGGTGTGAGTTGCGATAGCTTGATCTTCACCTCCCATCTTTTCTTCTCGAGGTACAAGCCTAGCTTCTTCTTGAGATCATTCCTCCCACAGTCTACTGAAAGATATCAATTTCTTTCTTGCATAGATTCCTTGAATAAAGGAGTCCCATGACCTAGGTAGGCTATTTAGAGTGGTCATAACAACTTCACCATTGTCCACTACTTCATCCACAGCTTCAAGTTGTTCCTTAATCTCAGAGACTTTGGAGAAATAAGATTGAATAGTATCTCCATTCAACATCTTGACCCCTTTCAATTGATTCCGTAGAGTCATCTTCTGATTTATGTTCTTCCCTTCAAATAGCTTGGTCAGGGAATCAAACATAGCCTTGGGTGTCTTTAGGGATGACACGTGGAATAAGATGGTCTTTAATAGAATCAACAATGATTCTCTTTGCCTTGACCAAGTTCTTCTTATGCAATATCTTATCCTCTTCATCCTCTGGGATAGGGATGTCTTCTTTTACATAAGAGTCCAACTCATTCTCTTCCAGGATTAACCCAATCCTATACTTCCAGGATCGGAAGTTATCAGCCCCTTCAAGCTTATCCTCAAGCTTGGTGTGGTGAGACATCTTAAAGAGTACTTCAAATGGAAATAGAAAAGATTTAGGTCTTACCACTTGATTTGCTGAAAAATGGATCTGGTCTCGGATTAGGGTTTGTCAGAGAAACCCTAAAAATTCAAAATGTGAATTTAAACTTTCTGAAAGGATAGAAAGATGCACCTTGATGAGATGATCATCCTAGTGTATTCAGAATTTGATATCTGCAAAGATCCACCCTTCAGAAATGCCTTTGAGTCTTTCTGGATTCACTAAGGAGGATCCTGAATTAGGGTTTGAGTTTCCTGGAGATTTATCCAGCCGAAAATCTCGATCCAAATCTCTAAACTTCGATTTTTCCAAGGAGCTTCCAGCTATGTCTTCAGATTTCATAAATTCCTATTTTTGAGGAAACCCTAATTTTTAGGGCCAAATCTGAAAATGCTCAAAATTGAATTCTGATTGGACAGATAGATTCTCCTTGATGAGTAGAGCCAATCTACTATATTTCTTTTTCAAAATCTGTGGAGAGAAACCCAATAAACAAGAAACCCTAGTTTCCATCACTGCACAATGTCTTCTTCTCAGGCTAGCTTTGATACCATGTTAAATTTTGAGCATTAATTCACAATACTCTAGGATCTTTACTGAGAGAAGAACATGTATAGTATATCAATGCATATCAATCATAACAAGCATCTCAATCATCACAAGAATCACAAGCATGAGAGACAATAGACACACAGAGTTTTCGTGAGGAAAACCCTAAGGTGAAAAACCCCACAACTTCCTCATAGATAGATAGAGCAATAGCTCAACCAAAGTACAACCAAAATACAAGAGATAGACTCCTCCTAGCAGCTGAACCTCCTCCTCACAAGTGCACCACTTTCCGAGTGAAGGAAGAATGAGCTTTTGAGTGATCCGAATAGAGATCTCCCGATCTCTATTTATACTTGTTTTGTTTGCCCAATAACCTTATGGGGCCGACTTGTCTAGCTAGGTACATCAACCATATATTACATAAATCAGGGCTGACCCCACACATGGTGGTCTAATAACCCATCGGCAAGTTAACACACTTGCGACACTTGTCAATACACATGACGACACTTCCGTATAGAGGAATGACACATCTCTATAGGAGTACAATAATATATAAATGAAATACATGGATGAAATACATTCTGAAGTTACATATACATAAATAGTGACCATATTTCCCATTAATGAACAAGACCACTTTCTTTGGGTCGTAGTGAAGGAACCACTTTCTTTGGGTCGTAGTGAAGGAGCGTACCTTCCTCTTCCCAAACTATTCTATAGATTCAAGGATATGGAGTCTCATTCTAAATGGGATTAGAAGGGAACTTCTTTTTATACACTACCAAACCCAAAGATTGTGTCCCTATGCCCTCCTCACTACTAGGAGTTTGTGTCCAATTTTTTGGATCGAATTTCTTATCTCTTGTTTGAGGCCTAGATTCAACACATGCTTCCAAGGTGAACTCTTCTTCATCAATTTTGTCGGAATAGTCCTCATTTGAATCTGTAGCCTTAGCCAAGTTTTCCACTACCTCTCAATTGTCTCCACCTCTATTTGAAACATGTGAACCACTATGACATAGTCCTCTCTCCCAAATCTTGGCATTTTGAGAATGCTTCTTCGCAAGAGAGAATGCATAGGAGGCTCAAAGGAAATTCTAGTCTTCCAATTGAACTTAATGGGGCAATAATGCCTTGTCAAGAGTGTTAAGGTGATCCTTCTCTTTGTCCCATCCATTCCTAGCGGATTAACAAGGAATTGTATGATTATTATATATAGAATCGCTCTAATGAAGTGGGGCTCTATCCCATAACAAGTGTATATTTTAGCTCTAAGTTTTAGACTTGTGAAGTGAAACAATGCATATGTATTCTTAAGCAAAATCTATACTAAAACAATGGTGCACACGTAGTACATACAGATTTTCCCTAAAAACACTATATCAAGAAAACTAGAAAAACTTAGAGTTATGCCTCCCTTTTTTCTTATTGTATATTCTTAACCATTTACAATACAATATTTTGGTATTCCATAGAATCCCCTTACTAATATTAAATTACACATTTTCTGAAAAAATAGCTCATAACAAATATTCAAAACCCCCACGTCATAGATTGCTTCTACCCTAATGAAAATAATATAGCACATACCGAACATTATGCCACTTGTTTTTCTTTGCAAAATAGTGGGACACACTATGATTACATCACAAGTTCAGGGTAGCAATGTCCATAGATTCTCTATAGCAAGAGGGTGTCAATGCCCATAGATTCTCTACAACAAGAAAGTATTTTAGTACTAGCAAATTTCATCAATGAATCTACAACATTCTTCAAAGTGTTAGCCTTCTCCAATAGTACCTTCTTGTCTTCAACTACATCTCTCACAAATTGGTACTACACATCGATATGCTTTATTTTAGGGTGATAAGTAGGGTTCTTTCCAAAAGGATTGTACTCTAACCATTGTAATATAACCTTACATCTCTCAACTCAAACCCAATACTTGAACACAATATCTACAATCATACAACTTCTTTACTTGCATGAGTGGTTTCTATGTATTCAACTTCTATGGTTGAGAGTGAAATTGTGATCCTGTCTCTCACTCTTCAAACTGATATCTTCTCCAAATAAGTTAATGCATAATGACTTCTAGATATTATGCGGTGAAGGTATCCAATTTAATCTACACCAAAAAAGTCGTGTACATCTATCACTCTATCTATTCTAAGTCTTCCTTGTTAGAAGATTGTATAATCTATAGTGCTAAGACAAATACTTGAAGACCCTGCTTATGGTTTCCGAGTGCTCCTTCCCTGGTTTTGACATATATCTTCTCAAAACCCACTACATGGGAAATGTCCAGTCTAGTACATGCCATTGCATACATCAAAATGCAAACAACACTAGCATAGGGAACTCATTACATGTATTCTTCCTCTTCTTGTTTATTCATACATTGGTTACATATAAATTTACACCTATATGAATAGGGACCTTGACCGATTTACATTCATACATACTAAACCTTTGCAATATTGTCCCAACATTTTTTCTCGGATTCGACCAGAATTTCTTGTTTGCACAATCTCTTTAATCTCCATCCTTAGAATGAAATTAACAACACCAAGTTCCTTCATGTCAAATTTCGAGGATAGTTGTAATTTCACTTGCATCGTGAAATTCATGTTGTTTCCAATAAAAAACATGTCATTCACATAATATTAATTTATGGGATTCATCTTTTAACATAATATTATTAGATTCGACTCTTTTAAGCTTGTCTCCCACATGAGAAATTCTTTGCTCAAAAGAACATTTGATAGATTTATTCATAGTTTCCCTAGTATTGTCAGAAGGTTGATCAGTAATCGGGGATAGTTTCTTTTCCATTTCTTATTTAGGATGTTTGGGTAATGAAGAATGTCCCCATGAAATAGCTTCAGGAGACGAGGTTGAATTGAAGAATTCAATGCTTTTCTCTTGATCGGAAACTTCATGACATGACTCGTAAACAGAGCATTGATCATTTGATTTAATTATATCCAATATAGTAGGTTCACTGAACTGTTCGAATGTTCTAGGAACAAAAGTAACATCCATACTCCTAGTAACACAACAAACTCCTGAATTGAATACAGTGGGAGCGAGGTTTGAAGATTTTCTCCTATGCGTAGATCTAAGATGACACTCAGGGTTTTCTTTTGAATCCGCAAAAAACTCCCCTTTTTCTCAGATTTTTTATAATGTATACCTGAAGGGGATGGATCTATTGGAGTTTATGAGACCAAGAGAGTCTCGTTTGTCTTTAGCTTAGGACCTTCTTCACATTCCTGAGTAGGGTTTACAAAACCTCTCTCATTATTTATCGAAGCAGGAGAAGATTCTTAGTTAGGGTTGATGGCATGAGGTCTCCTTCTCTTCGGGCATGTATTTGGGAGAGGATTCGGCCAAAATTGAGTTTCCCCAAATTTATTTTCTATAAAAAATTCTTCCCAAGTTTTTCCCTCTAAGCCTAAATGATATTGAATCAAAATATTCAGAAGGTCATGATGAAAAAGGCTTCTATCTAAATTGCCAATGGTATTTTGCACAGTAGAGGCCATCCTCTTAAGGCTACTTAAAAAGAAGAACGACAAATTTATAGGGAAACCTTCAAAAACCATCAGTAATCGCAAGTGGTATAAATGAACTAGATAAAATCTCTTATCTAAGGTAGTGTACCTGATTATAATGGTAAGTAAGGGCCTCCATTGTGTCTTGATAAACCTCACAGGAAAACCATACTTAGTTTCAAGATCATCAGGAATTGATAGTAGGAAAGGTTTCCACTTTTTCTTGCTCATTTTTCCTCCTTTGAACCAGTGCTCACCAGTTTGAGGCAGGCATGTAGCTTCTGCAATGAAGCCTTCTGTGAGGGGAAAATGCAAATTACCGACCTGAGTTGAACCATATTTAAATGATAAAGAAAACTTCCTGGTGATTTCTGTGTTATGCCCACTGAAACGATTAAAGAGTGGTGCCCATCCTATCCTTTCAAATTGCTTAGCGACCTCTTTTTCGTCCTCTAGCAATTCATTACCTAAAACCTCTATGCGACTAAGTGGATCCATCTCCCTACTGTGGGGTTTCTTGAAAGGAGTATGCGCAGAATTAGTGGTAAAGATAGAGGGTATAGGTATCCATATGGCTTTGAATTCTGGGAAACATAATTCACCTGATTTCTTCATGACAGTTGAATCACACAAATCCTTCAAAACCCTAGATGAAAAATTATTACATATGTGCAAGGAACGTTCAAGCGAAGTGAAGTGAATGAGGGTTAATGGTACTCAATTGATTTTCTAATTGCCATCTTGCAGTACGATCGATCCATATTTCAAAGAATTAATGAGATTAATCGCAGTGGTTGATGATTAGCGTGAACCAACTCCAATACATACCTTTGGCTTAATGATTATACCATTGCTAAGGATTGTGGTAAGGAACTATAAGTCTATAGCAGATGCCAAATGAAGGGTTTCATTATATGAGTACCCAAGGTTCCAAAACAAATACTTTTCCTAGAATCCTAAGTGAGTTGATCATGAAAATCTCAATTAGATTCATTCCAATTCTAAGGATCAATTGTTCATTTTACAGACTGATTAATACGATAGAGATGGTGTTAAAAGATTGACAGATAGGAAATCATATTAAGAATATCGGTCGCATTAATGAGTGGGTGAGATATAATTCCTAGGTTGAGCTAACACGTTTGAGAACATTCATAGTTATTCCCAAGTTAAAATAACCATTTGAAATATGATCAATTCGAATGATCAACTATCATAATAAATGTTCAAGCCTTATGAATTGAAATCAACCTTAGAAACATGAGTTTAAGATCCCAATGCGATTATCAAAATGATTTATACAATCAGGAATAATGTATCATGAGAGTATTACTATAGTATCTCTTTTAGTAATACATAGGCAAACAAATTTATCTAATTAAACTTGTGTCGATATAGTACTAACATTATAATTAGAATACCCAAAATATGCACTAAGACTGCTAAGAAATTAACATGTCTTCAACTTAGATTAATATGGCTTGTAATTGATCAAGAAGAAATTATGAGAGTCATAGCCACAACAAGTCATAAAATTTAGCAGTTGTAAAATCAAATGATCATTATGAGATTTTATCAAAGACTAACATGATTTATGTGACAACTCTAGTCTAAGTCTTAACCCTTTTATAGATATTTATCCCAAATGGGAGTACCTTCAGAATCAAAGATTCTGAAGATACTCTTATAAATAGTCTTTGTATATATAATTGACTTTGAATTACATTTTAGTCAATTGTTTATCCTCCAATATCATCTTTTATTGCATGAAAAACAAAGAAAAGAGGAGAAGGTTGTTGGCTTGCCAACAAGAACATACTTGAAAAGGAAGATTCTTTAGGTCCCTTAGTGTATGCTAGTGGTGAAAACACATGTGATGTAAGCAAATTGATTTGTGGAAAATTAACTCGAATAATATAAAGTAAATGCAAATGTAGATGAACTTTTAACTCTAAAAGAGGCTAAAGGTGCTTTGCAAACCAAGTGCTAACGAAAATAAAAAGTGTGCAATCGAGGTATTTCACAATTCTCACCCCTTTTTGATTCACCAATATCATAAGAAGTGTGAGGTGAAGAGAATTATTAGGGAGACAAGAGTCTTTAGTTACTTTCTCGTGTGCAAAAAGTGGATTCTACACTAGCTTTGATCCTAAAAACATGTCAATTAAGCATAAACAAGAGAGATCTTGAATACTAGTGACAATAATGAGGCCCATTGAAAACTTCAAGGTTGGTTACCTAAGTGAGTTTCGAGAGATGAGGAATCTTCACTCCCTAATATTAATCTATGTGGGGTAATTACTAACAAAGTAAGTAATTATTGCAAATTAACTTAATGTGAGCTCATTAGTGAGTAGCAATGGGGTTGCAAGATTGTTGCATGCAGATAAAAAGAAAATAAAATGATTGTAGCATGGGAAAACTACACTTTGCGGCACGATAGCGTGGAAAAATAAGAAACAGATTTGTTGTAGAGTGGACAGAACATGAAGGAGGTGCACGGGTCAAATAAAGGATCAATGCACGAGTCGTAAATTGTTTACCTATGCAAATAGAACGACTATAGAAATTATTTCCATGCTTGTAGCATGGCCGAGAGGCAAGGATCCATGCTACTATGTAAAAATTAAGTGTGGCCAATAGGGGGGAATTATGGAATAGAAGGTGGTAAACCTGATCTCCTACAAATGACAAAAACCCAAAATTAATCACTCACCATAAAACAACCTAGTTTAAAAGAAATAAAAAAAAATAAGTCATAATCACCATTAGAATTATTGTGCAAAAACTTGCACAAGAGTGAACCCCTCCACTTGGTAAGGGGATAGGCCTTATAGGATGTAGCAAGCCATCAGTCCTTGGAACCCCTATTTTCATTGGTTTGTGCTCCAAATGATCCTGCAATGGTTGTTAGTAGAATTCAAATAAAATAAATAAAATTAAACAAATTGTAACAAAAGAAATAGGGGGGAGAATGCAAACTCAAACAACCAAATGTTTACAAAACCACTTTGTATTTCCCAGTGGTCAAGCTCTACAAATCCTAGGAGGTGTGGGATTCAATGGAAACCAACAATCTCCCTTAGGGAGGTCCTTCTTGTCCAAACTATATGCTAAGTGTGTGATGGAACAATAGAGAGAAACTCTTTCCCCTTGAAGGAAGGTGTCAAGGGAGCTTGGTAATGCTTACAAAAGTAGAAAGAGATGGGATATACGGAAGATCCAACACAAATATAGAAGCATAAATTTGCTCTTCTTTGTCTCTAAAAAAAGCATGTAAATGGCCTCCTTTTATAGGCCAATAGGTGGCCAAGAAACAACTAGATCCAAATGTGAACCCATGCACTCCATGAACTAGTTCCAAGGTACACCAAGGGGGCTATTTAATTCCACCAAGTGTGTAAGGAGCCAAATTCGAATTGTTGGAAGTGATGGGGCTCTCAAGAGACTTCATTGTGCTGTGGGAAGTAGGTGGTCACATTGTTTTGAAAGACGTGCGATTATTGAAAGAAAATCCGTGTGAGTGTCGTACGAGAACTAAACTAATACCATGCACTATAGTGCATGTTAACAATGGTTCAGCCATGTGACGTCTTCTTTTTTTACTGTTCTTATGAAATTTTGGACTCATGTTTCCTTTTGGATTTGTTGAGGATTCCTTTGGTGAACTGCATTATTTATTTTGATGCCGCCTTACTACAAGAATCACCGAAATGTAACATATGTGTGATATTTAGGCGTTAACAATGGCTATGATGTGGCACTCTCATGTGATGACACATGGAAGCTGGTAAGTGACTCGACATCCACATGGAAAATTGGGAAATCAACACATGGAATCTATGGTTGATGTGGCAGTAATGTGGACTAATCCATAGCTACCACATGGCAGTCCCAGTTGACCACTATGTGGTTCAGTTTATCAAAATTTATATGAGGCCATAGGGAGTCAAAACCGTGACATCACGTCTGTTAACCAATCCCTTTACCGCTAAACCACCATTGTCCGTTGATATAGTATGCACCATAAATTATATTTAAGTTTTCAATGGTTTATGTTTGGGGGGAGGGTCCAACTGGCCAGTCCCGAATCCAACGACCCCCGGCCAGACCCCCAGTCACATGGTTACTGTGGAGGGATTTTAACAATATTAAATGGTGCCAACAAATAACATTATATATATACTAACTACTCCAATGAACCATCAAACCACATGCCAAACAACCCAACGAACCTGCCAACAGATACCAACCAATAGTTACAGAATGGGGTGTTGGAATATTCATCATCTAAACACTAGACATGCATTATTATTGACCTCCTGAATCAATATTTGACCTCCATGCATCATTATTGAGCTAGTACCTAGTCCATAACCCAAGTTCTTGACCTTGCAGTGCGTAAATCCTAGTCCATCTTTCCCTCATTTGACCCCATTGTGCTTCCCTAGTCTTCCAAGGAACCCATTGTGCTTCCCTAATGTGCCAAGTCACCCATTGTTCTTCCCTAGTGTTCCCAAGAACCTATGCAAAGCTAGTGTGCCAGTCTCCTAGATTTTAGGAGCCTACCATCAATCAACTACTCATGCACCTAGATATCATAACTATGAGTTAACAAGGATCTTTGATAGCCACTCAACACCACTATGAATCAGCTCATGTGTCATCCTTGGGATTATCACCCTAAATTTTAGCCCAACAAGTCAGTCTTGTTCCTTCAATTAAGAGGCCTCCCATCCTGATTTACCACTAGAAGTGCGTTTGGTGATGTTTCCTATGATAACTAAGCCTACCACTTGAGATGAATGTGAATGCCATCTAAGGACATTGAAGTTTCAGTATTGTATCATCCTTTATTTACCATCTATTTTTTGTATAATAGAGCAACAACATTTTTTATCTGAGTTTCAATTCATGAGTGAATTTTACAGCTTTTCTTCTTAATTCTATCCGTAAAAGATTTGTGAAATTAGTGAGGTTTGTTCAGCTTTGTGATCCTACCTGTGGAATTTCACATGGTATCAGTGCTTGTCAGAGATTCTGTATCAACCCTCCAAGATACATTTTCAAAGTATATTGCAATAGTTTTTGTAGTGTTTCATAGGTTATTCCATCAACAGTAGCGCAAGCAAGAAGCTAAAATGGATCTATCTTCAATACCAAAACTCTCTCCTTTCAATTTCTTCGAATGGAAGTAACATATGGATATATTCATGCACAACAGAGGTCTTTACAGAGTTCTCAAAGGAATTGAAGTTGAACCAAATGTTGTATTAGATAAATCCAAATACCTAACTAAGCTTGATGAAGCGTTTGGATTTTTGTGTCTCACCATCTCTAGGGATCTTCTCTTCCATCTATCCAATTTGAAAACTACCAAGGAGGTTTGGACAAAGCTTGAGTCTTTTTTTGGGTAGAAAGATTAATTGAGAGGGAATCAATTAGATAATGAGATGATCTCTCTGATCCCTAGCAGCTTCGAATCCATCATAGACTTCTTCACAAAATTCAAGAATTTGGTTGTGAAGCTAAAACTGTGTGGTATTGAGAAGAAGGATGAGAATCTAATTCTCTCATTTGTGTCAAAATTGGGACCAGACTATTATGTATTCGTATCCACCTTCCAAACAGCTAAATTATCCATCCCAAATTGGAAAATTCCCACTCTAGATGCCTGCATTCTATCTCTCACAAAGGAGCAGGACAAATTGGTGCAGATGGGAATCATAAAACCATCTAGGGACCAAGATATTTCTATTGGAGAAGGAGAGAATGTGAATGGTAAAGGAAATAATAAAGGAAAGGAGAAGAAACAATATGAGAAAAAGTAAAAGGACTCTCCCAAATAGTTAAATGGAACTTCGAATTCCAAGCGAGGCATGCAAAATCAAAAGGAGAAGAACAAATTTCCATATTGCAACATAGGTTTTCATCTTGAAAGTCCTTGCATGAAGAAGAAAATTGATCTTATGGCTCATATTCTAGAGAAGAATAACCTTTTAGTAGTTGAAGGTTCTAGGAGGAAAGAATTTGATTCTAAATCAAAAGATAAGGAGAGATTCCATGCACTCATGGATGACACTTCGAATTCATCTTCCTTCATCATAGATTATGGAGCCTCTAGACACATGTATGCATCCAAAGATTTCTTCTCAAAATTAGAACCTACTATTTGGCCTTCCATCCTAATGGGAGATGATTCAGAAGTTCCTTCGAAGGAAATTGGAAGAATCAACCTTGATAATGAATGCTTCATGATGTGTTGTATGTTCCTTATACCTTGGAAGATAATATTCTTTCAGTCTATTAGATGACCCATACAGGAGTTCCAAAGAAAGTCATTTTTACTCCTCATTTTTTTGAGATAATAGAGATCTCTTCTAGAAAAATCATTGCACAAGGAATTGTATATCATCATTCCAATATTTATGAGTTCTCTCATCTCATGCCTTATTCAACTCAAAGTGCACTTAGCTAATGAAGTTAGCAGGCTTTGGCATGAGAGGTTTGGGCACCTCAACTACAAATATTTGCAAGAACTGCACAATTAGAACATGGTTGAAGGCCTCCTAAACATCATATTTTCTAAAGGTACCTGTCTAGGTTGCTTGATTGGCAAGCATCTAGAGCACAAGTTTGAAAAAGGAAAGGAAAGTAGAGCCTCATCTCCACTCGAATTGATTCACAGTGACATAGCAGGACCTCTTCCTCACCTATCTCTAAATAATTCTAGATACATCTTAACATTCATAGATGACTATTCAATATTTAGTTGGGTTTATTTTCTAAAGTTGAAATCATAAGTCTTTGAATATTTCAAATTTTTTAAAGCCGCTGTAGAAAATTTCACTGGAAAAAGGGTAAAGGTCCTTCATACTGACAATGGAGGAGAATATGTAAAGAATGAGTTTAAGCTATTTTTTGCAAATGAATGTATTGAAACGCATCACACTGTTCCATACACACCACAACATAATGGTGTGGCTGAAAGAAAGAATAGAACCCTAAAAGGGATGGCTACATGCATGCTTGAGTCTAAGGCATTGTCAACTAGACGTTGGGCATAAGTTGTCAACTATGTTGCATATATCTAGAACAAAGATCCACATTGTCAAAGGCCTAAAAGGAAAAACTCTATTTGAAGCTTGGATGGGATACAAGCCAGATGTGTCTCATATCAGAGTCTTTGGTTCAAAAGCTTGGGCCAGGATTCACTTAAAGAAGAGGAAAGCCTTAGAGCCTCAAAGTCAAGACTGCATATTGGTTGGTTATGCACAGAACGCAAAGGCCTATAAATTGATAGATCTGTCAACCATGAAGACCTTCATTGAAAGAAGTGTCTAGTTTAAAGAATGGCCATTGCATGATTCTCACCATGTTGAAGCAAAAATCTCATGAAATACTGCACCACAATATGTTAAACATGATAGTGAATCCTCTTCCTATGAAAGTTCAGAATCTGATTCATAAAGTGAAGATGAGCACATGCTAGGTCCATATACACAAGATTCAGTAGATCCTTTAGATCCAACACCACAAGATCTAGCACCACTTCCAAAATGGGTTGAAAAGACCATAGAAGATGCTGGTGAGATTGTTAGGAATCCACAAGATCCAAGAAGAACTAGACCTCAGTATCGAAGAGGAAGTTTTGCACTCTCTAATATAGATCCCTTTCTTCCTAAAAGACTATTTATGATGGTTGGATCAGATATGAAAGCTTTATTTGAGGCCTCCCAAGATCCAAGATGGATAACAACTATGGATGATGAGTACCGATCTCTTCAGAAAAATGAGACTTGAGATCTTGTTTCTCTCCCTCCTGGAAGGAATCTTGTTTAGTGTAAGTGGGTATACAGAACAAACATGGGCTCATATGGAGTAACATGCAAGTACAAGTATTGCTTGGTTTCTAAAGGATTCTCTCAGGTTCAAATATGGACTCCATCCATCTTGTTTGGGGTCTAGCTACATCCAAGCACTAGGAGGTACATCACATGGATGTGAAGAGCACATTTCTTCATGGATATCTAGAGGAGGAGATCTACATGAAGCAACCTGAAGGATACATTGAGGATCTTTCATTAGTGTTCTGATTAAGGAAATCTTTATATGGGCTCAAGCAGGCTCCCTCATCATGGTATGAAAAGATGGACTTCTTTCTACTGTCACAAGATTTTCAGAGATGGAAGTCTGATTCAAATGTCTACATGAAGAATGATGGTAACTCTCTTCTCGTCATTGTTCTATATGTTGATGATTTATTGATTACAGGGAGTTTATCTTCATGCATTAGTTCTATCAAATAATCCTTTCACAATGCCTTCTCAATATCATATTTGGGACTGCTAAAGCAGTTTATCGGTCTTGAAGGATATCAGAGTGATTCAGGAATCAAGATTGCACAGTCCAAGTATGCATAAGATCTACTTGATAGGTTTCACATGAAAAAATGCAAACCAGCAAAATTTCCTTTTCTTTCAGGTGTTAGTCTCGAAGATGGTTCTTCTTCACCATTGCTAGATAGTACCTTGTAGAGGAAACTGATATGGAGTCTTTTGTTTCTTACACATACTTTCCCTAATATATCCTATGCAGTGAGTGTTATATATAGACACATGCAAGAGCCTCATGAGGTTCATTGGAAGGCAACTAAAAGGATCTTTCACTATGTGCAAGGGACAAAGACCTATGGTATCCACTATGCAGTTGGGTCTCCATTGATGTTGTTGGGTGCATAGATTTACATTGGGATAGAGATTGCTCAGATCGAAATTCTACATCAAGTTATGTTTTCATGTTTGGATTTGGCCCTATCTATTGGTTGAGCAAAAAGTAGACATCTATTTCTCTTTCATCAATTGAATATGAGTATAGAGGTGTAGTGAATGCAGCCACACCATGCATCTGGTTGTAGGGCATCTTATCAAAGTTTGGTATTCATTATAGTACTCCACCAATCATCTTATGTGACAATCAGTTGAGGGTTTTTTTTCCACTAGGTTTTCTCTCTTTCATCGGTTATTTTTTAGATTGTTGTACAAGGTGATTGTTGGTCTCAGTAACCAGGGCCCTATTTTCTCATTTATTTAGTTATGTTTTCCTCATAGTCAGGCTTAAGGGGGGGTGTTGGAATATTCATCATCTAAAAACTAGCCATGCATCATTATTGACCTCCATGCAACAATATTTGACCTCCATGCATCATTATTGAGATACCTAGTCCATAACCTACATTGTTGACCTTGCACTTCCTAAATTCTAGTCGATCTTTCCCTCATTTGACCCCATTGTGATTCCCTAGTGTGCCAAGGCACCCATTATTCTTCCCTAGTGTTCCAAGGCACCCATTGTGCTTTCCTAGTGTACCAAGGCACCCATTGTGCTTCCCTAGTGTACCTAGGAGCCCATGTAGAGCTAGTGTGCCATTATCCTAGATTTTAGGAGCCTACCATTAGTTAACTACTAATGCACCTAGATATCATCACTGTGAGTTAACACAGAGCTCTGATAACCACTCAACACCACTGTCAGTCATCTCATGCGCCCTCCTTTGGATTATCACCCTAAGTTTTATCCCAACAACTCAATCTTGCAACATGCATCTTTAGTTAAGAGGCCTTCCATTTTGAGTTACCACTAAAAGTGTGTTTGGTGATTTTTCCTATGCTAACTAAGACTACCACTTGAGATGAATTCAAATGCCATCCAATGCTATATAATTCTCAGTATTGTATCATATTTTGTTTACTAGTTATTTTCTATAGAATATAGAAACAATAGGTTTTTATCTGAGTTTCAATTCATGAGTGAATTTTAGATCTTTTCTTCTTAATTCTTTCTGTAAAAGCTTTGTGGAATTAGTGAGGTTTTTTCAGCTTTGTTATCCTACCTATGGAATTTCACATGGGGTTCATAGGTTTTGAACTAGAAATCTCCAACTAACCAACGACTTACATTAATCTGCCAACCAACTTGCCAACGGGTTTCATTGGGGAGCATGCCAAAGGAACCACTATATAAGCTTGAGTCTACCAGTGTATTGGAGAACGGATCCAATGGGTTTTGGCACAAAATTTTCTACCTGCATAATTTTGCAAAGAGAGAGGGAGACTATATGATCCAAATAACTAGCACATTGTAATCATGGGGTCTCTTTTTAGTATGAAATGATGGGGACCATCATTTTCTAAGGGGGGATGAATGATTTGAATAGGGGGCATATGGTCTAAATTCGGATGTATAAGTCATAAAAGCATTAAATGGAGAGGCCACCCTCTCCCAATCATCATAAAATAAATAAATGGAGAGGCCACTCTCTCCCATCCATGGTTTTGGAATCTTCCATGTAGCCTACACTTTAGAATACACCCATCCATGATATTTGGTATCCCATGGTTTTTGTCCATGGTTTGGCCCTAAGGCACATTGTAATAATTTTATATAAGGGATATTGTTGGATTCCCTTCAACCCCACACCTCCTATGTGACACTACATGTAACAAGCTTGACCATTGGGCAATCTAAATTGCTTCCTGCATTTGCTTCTTGTTGTTCTTTGCATTTCCTCTCTCCCTTTGTTTTATTTCAAGTTATTTGTTTTCTTTTTATTTTGTTTTGGTTTTACTGACAAGATCCTGGAAGATCAATTTGGAATCACTCACATTTTCTTTAGTAACACAATACTAGGCCTTGTTAACAACCTCAAAGGATTCATCTCCCAAAGTGGGAATGGTTGCACACCTTTATGCAAATTTTCCCACAACAATAACCTTTAAATCATGGTATAGAAAATTAGGGATTAGTCTCGATTTCTAGATTGATTCAATTTCCCAATTTTATTTTTCTTTTAATTTTTCCTTAAACTATTCATCTCAATATTAGAATCAGTCATGGTCATGAAATTGAGCCTCTGTTGGTTGAACCTTTTTGAAGTTATGACTGATTTTCAAATTGGGCCCGATTTACAAATTGAGATCAACATTTGATTATGTTATGTTGACAAGGAAAAATGTACTTGGGCCACTAGTAGGGGTTTTCTCTAGTGGGAAGTCCCAATTAGACATCACACTTTTTGGAGAAAGAATCGCATATGGATTCTATCCTGATAGATATTACTAATATGGGGTTTATCAATTGCATCACGCTACACTGTTTAGGTTTTAAAAGATTATTTTAAATCCTACAATGTTAAATGTAGATGCATATGAGTTTCTATCGTATATGCAAAGTGAAAATCGATGCTAAGGTTGTTATGCACTAGATTCCCAAAATAACATAAAATTAGAAAGAGAGAGTAACCCAACTCCTTGAGAATGAAAAAAAAAGAGATGAGTAAGAATCATCTTGGAAGGGGAAAGCTACTTTTACAATGTATCAAATGCACCAAACAAGATGAGATGATAACTAAAACTTGGACACCTTGGTATATGTTACCCTCATTTTGGCATGGGTGAACAAATGCAGTAGGTTAAGGTTTTGTAGTAGTAGGGATAAAAATTGTAAGCAAAGAAAAGGATGTTATGGATACTGTAAAACCTTTAAGCATGTATAAGAAGCTATGAACACCAATTCTAAGCATGCATGCAGTTAGTTTCTAAATCTGAGTATGACAAAGAATATTGGGAACTCAATCAGCCATTGAATATGCTTCAACTGTAGTCCTGGGTATATGTTTGATTCTGGGAACATTGCAATCGCATATCAGCATGTGATTAGCTTAAGAATTAATGATGTCCACATGCACTTTTAGTCACTCTTCAGGGGTAATTGCGGTTGATTTTGGCATCATACAGTAGTAATGGGCCTATGTTTGTTCCTCAAGTAGTGACCTACAATAATCAAGTTTGTAAGAAATCATATTTATCAAATTGCACCATTGATTCTTTCTTGTAGCAGCCACACCCTAGTCCTAGGGGAAAATGGTAATTAAAGGAAACATAATGAAGAATTACTAGTAAATGATCAGATATAGGCACATTCTCATCATTTTGGGGCAGCTATATGGATGAAAGAAACATTTCTAGGAAACATCATGGTCTATCCTAAAGTCTAGGCATATATTCAAATTCAAGGCACTCCACATAAACAGTAAAAAAAAGGATTCCTTTTATGTCACGATTGATGAAGGAATCCATGATGAACACTCTAGCCTGCAAACCCACAAAATACCATTGTATTTTAGTTTAACTCAAGTTTCATCATGCAAACACTTAGTTAATTAGAACTTCTACTTTAGGATGAACTTGCCCTTCAATTGGATCCTGAAACACTCAAGTTTTTTCTTTTAGTTTAAATCAAGTGTCATCAAGAAAATACTTAGTTAACTCAAGTGTCATCATGAAAACAGTTAGTTAACTAGATCTTCCGTGTTATAACTTAATTAACTCTTTTAACTGAAGTCTGTCTTATTAACACCATTGAAGTAAACAATCCGAGTTCTCCCTTAATTAACTGAAGTCTTTCTTTTTAACATCACTAAAGTAAACAATTTGAGTTCTCTCTTAATTAACTGGAGTCTTTCTTGATCACTAAAGTAAACAATTCAAGTTCTCTCTTAACTTAACATAACTTATATTTATCTCTTGTCTTATTTGCATGATCCACTTGTTCCATATTTACTTTATTTATCATATCAAATATACTAAGGATATTTTTCCAATCATGTGATAATCTTGTTCTACTATTGTTCCAAGTGGTCATATGCTAAATTAATTCACTCTAGAGGTGGCCAGTCTCTAGAGGAGACTTAATAGCTCAACCATGGTTAGTAGTAAATCACACACCATTTATGATTTGACATGCAAAGCATTGCCTCAACACATGAGGCTTAACCTTTACACATAAGGCTTAGTCATTCTTGAGTCCACCTCAAAAATCTACTCCAAGTTTCTTGAGTCCAACTTAGGATCCCTTAGGAACTACCTCGACCAATGAGGGTCAATCCTGACACACACGATTGACTTGGACAATGACTCATGATGGTATAAATTTAACAATTCTTGCACCGTATATTATGTTATTCAAGGATATCTTACAATATTGGATGTAATGCATGAAGATGTTGAAATGAGGTTATTCATGATGTCTCTTTATTTGCACAATAACATAGATGTGGAGTATTGGTATGATGAGATTCTTGATAAAGGTATACCTTCACTTGTGCATTTGGTCAAGGAATTCGACAAAAAATGGGATCCTAATCTTGATGAAAATATTATGGAATACATTATCCCCCCCCAACAAAATAAATGTGTCCAAGAGGAAATCCATGAATATCAAGAAGAAAATGAAGAAGCTCTTGTTGAAGAGCCATTTCCCCTTGAATAAAATGGCACGAATGATGAGAATCAATCCCTAGAAGGATTGTTTGATGAAAAAGCTCAAGAATACATTGAAGAAGACATTAAAGATGTGGTTGATGAAGGTATGGTTGGTGCTTTTCCTTGTCTTCCTCATGACGATGAGGGTTTCATACCTCCTTATCCCTCTCCCGATTTGGTATTTGATGATGATATTGTTGTAGATATCTTTGCTTTCCGTGGACATGATGATAGTGATGTACATTTTTCTCATGATGATCATATCGTGAAGATGAATTATCGGTATTTTGTTAATGATCCTATATATGATTCCTCTAATGAGGGATGTTAATGATTTTGTTAATGATCCTATATATGATTTTGTTAATTAGGGAAGATTTGGGGTCTAATATCCAGCCATTTTTTTAGGGATTCTTGTTGGTTTTGATGATGATTTGGGGAAACAAACATAGTTCAAAGAGCAGGTATATGCATATGGTAGCATGTACCTGATCCCTATCCATGATTGTATAGAGAGGGCTTGTGAAAAACACCCTTCCCCTTGGAAAGGGTTTGAAGGAAATAAACTTGAATATCTCTTCTATGTTTCGAGACCCATTCCAATGAAGATATTGATGTGTACTCAATTCATTGTTGATGTGATTTTGTCTTGGATTATTGCCAAAGACAAGGGAAGAATCCCTAACATGGATGTTATGCTAAGGTGGCTTCATTGGCTATATGATTTCATTTGATTGTTGATTTTATCATGATTAGATTAAGGTAGGTAGGATGATAAACTTGTGAAAGAGAACTTAATTTCTTGTGTCATAATATAAATGTGCATTATTGAGAAATTTTTGTTTTTGGTGGTTGAGATAATAAGTGCAATGTGGAATATTGTTAAGATCCTAGTGGGAGACCTTCAATAACACCTCAGGGTTTTGGTGTAATGGTTCATATCATTTGGTATCAGAGCCTCCACCCAGGTTCGAGTCAAAGAGCGGGTGGAAACGTCGGCATTTAGTGTTCGTCCGGGGCTCGTACGGCTCAAAGGGGACACCACCGCATGGGCACACATCCAGCCCAGAGTCTGGACTGCGGAGAGTCGTGGGATGTTAAGATCCTAGTGGGAGACCTTCACTAACACCTCGGGGCTTTGGTGTAATGGTTCGTATCAAATATCCAACAAATATTCTCCCATAGAAAGCTTAATATTATGTCACTTCCCTCAACAATTTTTGTTATCTCTATCTCGAGTCATTACTTGAAACTCTAGTGTTGGATATAGAAAACAAATCATAAGTTTTATTAATTTGCAATTAATGAAGTTATGGGTACTACCAAAATCAATCAACATTGTTATCTTTTTATTTTTTATATTTCCTTGTATATTGAGTATTTGTGGAATGCTAATCCAAACCATTGAATGGAAATATATGGTTGGAATAGTATCTTCTAGTTTTTCCTCTTCGGACTATTCCAAATTTGGATCTTCTTCCTCTTCAGAATCTATATGGAATAATTTCTTCCCACTACATTTTTACCCCTTACTTACTTGCTATCCCAATTGAAACATAGTCTCTTGTTTCTTCTTTCCTACACTTGTTGAGGAGTCAATATTGTAGGTTGAGTGAGGTTGGGTTATATTGAGGGGGGTGGGGGGCATTTCTTTTTCTGATAGGTATTAGTGGCATCCCTTCTAGTATCCATATTTTTATTTTCAAATTTCCTTTCCAAACTAAAATAATTATCCTATAATTTAGATTCAAATAGATGTACCTCATGTTGAATGCACTCCTTCAAAGTTCCCATAAAGAAATCCAACAAATTATCCCTTAAAATGTTCCTCACTCTAAAAATCAACTTTTGATAGTTCTTAATGTTCTCTATAAATAAATCTCAATTTTTTATTTTTAAATATCAATAAAAATATTTTAATATTTTTAAAATAAAAAATTCCAAAGCTAGAGAATAAAAAAGTGCTACCCAATATGGAATAGAAGATGAAGCGCTACTGCCATGCTTCTATATCTTCAAACATATTAGCACCATAAAATTAAAAGTTAAAACAACCAATAAAATTAAAGTTAAGCTTGTCAAATATACATGGAATGCATGCATGGGAGGCATGTTGAAATCTTCTACATATTTTGATTTTGAATATTTTAATTTTGACTTTGAATATAGTAATTAATATTATGTTAACCCATTCCATATTCCATTGACTTTAAATATTTCAATATTGACTTTACATATTGTAATTATTATATTAATCCATTCCATATAACTTTGAATATTTTAATTTTGAATCTGAATATTTTAATTATTATATTAATCCATTACATATTTCATTGCATCTGAATATTTTAATTTTGTCTCTAAATATTGTAATTATTATGTCAATCCATTCCATATTCCATAGAGCAAAAACCACTTAAATATGATCCTTCCAGTCTAAAGCTGGAAACTATGGTGTATGAAAAAATCACAAATTACAATTTTGTTGCTAAAAGAATTGGCTGAATCACAAATTAAAATTATGTTGTTAAAATATAGTTACATCGGGAGGATTTCCCATATAATACATGTTTCAAATGCAAAGCTACTAGCACGCATGCCGAGCAATATTATTAATATTATATTTTCCTCCCTACGTCACGTGGTCTGCCTGAAATATTGGATAATAGAAGTTACCTGCATGAGCATGGAATCTAATCTACAGTTGGTCTCCTTAAGTCATTGCACCGGTCTCCTTAAGTTTTTGGTGCAGTCGTATTAGAGAACTCTGGTTTTACTTCTTATTTTAAACTTATTTTATAAAAGTTACCTGCATGAGCATGGAATCTAATCTACAGTTGGTCCCCTTAAGTCATTGCACCGGTCTCCTTAAGTTTTTGGTGCAGTCGTATTAGAGAACTCTGGTTTTACTTCTTATTTTAAACTTATTTTATAGGAGGATGTGTAACTTCTTTTATATATGTGTTTTTTTTTAAATAATAAAATATTATAAAAAATAACATGTAAGTTTAAATTAGATTCAAAACATCTACATAAATCTAAACAAATTAAATAAAACTAAACAAATTAAATAAATTAAAATGCTTCTTCAACATTGCACTTTAAAAAGGGTTTGCATCTCCAGAAATTTGATCCCTCTTGAGGCTTGGTAGATCCCATTTTAAAATGGATCTATGCTGATTAAATTAATATTATTAATAATCTGCCTTCTTACTAAATTCATTACCTTACCTGATATAGATTTATTATATCTGAAGATTATTTCCTCACCTCCCTTCCCACTAAAGCTAGCCCTCCTAACTAATATATTCTTTATTTATCCACGATTATTGCACTAACAAACTCTTTGCACCGAGAGGTGCTCTACAGCCCAGTATGGAGGAGATGTTGTAACCTTTGTTCCTAACAAAATAATTTAAAAAATTCATGTGGGCTCATAAAATATAAAATTATGAAAAGTATTTAAAAAAATTCCATGTTGGTTTATAAAATAAAATATTTTGAAAAGTAATTAAAAAATGGATGTTCCTCTATAAAATAAAAAGTTAAAAGTTAAACCCAGATCTATCAATCAAGAGATCAAATTTCTTGAATTTAAATTATAAAAAAAAAAACACCTCAAAAATTGAAATCCTCAAAAAATACACAGCAAGAAATTGGATTCCTCTTGGTGTTTGATACATCCAGGTTTAAGATAGATCTATGCTAGTTATTTATCCACCTAAAATTATTATATCAACAAACAACAAAAACAGAAACAGATGAAAAATCAGAATACTGCTCATAATGTTACAATGCCTTTTAACTGTTAGTCTCTACTGAAAAGAAAATGACCACTGAATAGCATCCTTTGCTGCTTAACCCAAACATGAAAAAAAATGATTCTGAAACACAAAAACCTTACACTCGCTGCACAAGATGCTGAAATCCGAAGCCCGTCGCTCTTAGAATCCTGTGCGCCCTCTTTAAACCAGTCCATGACTGTAAAGACCCCCATCCAGCGTCTCTAAATCTTGGGTTGGAATTAAATTATTGATTTTCACACATATATAATTTAATGGAATGCTTCCGACTGAATTCTTAAAGAACAGTGAGAAAAATGAAGAATCTCAAAAAAAAAAATATAAGGCATTTAAGAAAATGGTTGAGATAAAGATCTAAATAAAAAGTGGTTCCAGATTGAAACCATATTTCAAAGCACCATCAGTAGTAGATCTAGAACTAGCACCAGTATCTTGAGCAGAATCAGTAGATCTAGCAAGCAGGGGCAACGTCCATCCTAATTGGCTAGCTCTCTCATACCCTAGCCAACCATATATCTCCAATGAGACAGTTATGTAATTCAAGTATTAAAAAACACAGGAAACCAAAACATCATATATATTAATTACAATAAAAGAGATTCTCCATACACAATAGATATATTAATAACCAAAGATATAACAGGCACCATTGCCATAATTGAATGCACTTCAACTAACTCTTTTGAGAAAAGATCCTTCACACACACACAACAAATATATTAATAATAAAAGAGATCATCCACACCATTGCCATAATTGAATGGACCTCAATTACATATTTTGAGAAAAGATCCTCCACAGACACAACAAAACACTAGATCTATTAATAATAAACGAAATCACCCACGCCATTGCCATAATTGAGAAAATTGAGAAAGCCCATTTTCGCTTTCTAATCAGCTATGTTGAGAAAATCAGCTATGTTGAGAAAATTGAGAAAGCCCATTTTCGCTTGCCAATGGAAATTGGCATCCATGTACCCTCCTCCTGGACAACCCGGCAAAAGTTTCAATTCATTTCTTCGTATGTCATATTTCAACATACTATCACTGCCCCTCAGCATAAGCCATATACTCTCAAGACCATTTCCTACCACCAGAAAATCTGTGCCCTCTGAGGATTTGATCATATCTTCAATCAAGTCAGCCTTGATTGTATGAAGCATTGTCCACTGTGTTCCATCAAACTTCCATATAGCTAATGAAAAATGGCTGACTATGGGGAGCTTTCCATACATGGCTTTTCCAGAGTCATCTTCCTTCAGTCTTCCCACCAATATAAATCCAGAATCATCATCATCATAATCATTATCTGCTACGCAGTAGGGTACCATAATGGGTAGGGCACCGCAATACTTTTTTAAGTCTATTGTTGCCGGGATATTCATAAACGAATCTCCGTGAACGATGGCAGCGGCGTCGTCGTCCTCGTTGTTACAGAAATAATCAATGATTTGGAATGTAGAGGAGATACAGACTATAGTATCTTCATGCAGAGTACTCCATAAAGGAGATGGAAAGCTGGTTGAGGAGAGAGGAACACCACAGAGCGAAATCTGTTGTATTGTCCAGAGATTTGTAGTGGAAGCATATCGAGCAAGGTGGACATAACTTTCACCTAAGTTATCATGACAATTACCAAACAAATAAACTGTATAATTGCCTGTGATCCTGTCCACTTCCATCTCTGCTGTTCCATGAACAATGAGAGACTGAAGGAATTCAACACGGTCTTCAGTGTCTGGAAATATCCTTGGCAAACTTTTGAATTGGGCTGTCATAGGATTGACAATAAATAAATTAAAGTCAGACCGAGCTACCAAAAATAGACCATTAGATCTTGCTCTCAAGCCGAGAGTCTTCATGCCCAACTCTTCCCAATCACAAGGGGTCTTCAATAAAACCCAGCGTTCAGAGGTCAATATAAAAGCCCATATGTCTAAGTTATTGTTATTAATCGCAATGACGCCCTCACGTGTATTGCCATACATAGCCTGGAATTGTTGGGAAGCATAAACTGCAGCCCAATCATCACATATATATCTTGAGGCTAAGACATCCCTCAATGGGATCTTTAAAAGAATGCTCTCCAAAATTTGTTGTGGGAAATGAATGAGCTGACCATCTTTTCGTTTTCCTTTCACAACAAGTGCCTTCGAATCTTTCTCAGATGTGCTTTTGGAAATCGGAACGTTGTAATAACGATTAAATTCTTGAATCAGAAGCCCCATAGGAATTTTTTCTGCAAAGCGATATACAGCTTCTCTCCATTCAGGGCTGAAAACAGAACTTAATTGAGGATGGTCTACAAATAACCTCCTCATGCTTCCGCATGTGTAATCTTCATCTTTTTCCCGGGAGACAAACTCTTCTACGATTGGGAAGACTGCATCCAACCCCAAAGCCTCTTCTTTGTTGCGGCTGTCCATATTAAGATATCCCAACCAAACAACACTGCTGAAACTGACTTAGAGTTCTGTCACCTCACAAACCCCACCTCTATAGAGATAATATCCTAAAAACTTGACGCCTTGAGGAACTAAGAGAAAGGTCACTCTATATAGAGTATTGTTGGTTTAAAATAATAAAATGTGGGTGGATGGACATGGAAGTTTATTGGGTAATTGGGTAATTGGGTCAAACAAATAATATAATAATAGAGTAATTAATTCTTATTCCTTTAAATAAGATAAATCAAATAATTTTTATGATAAAATGAGTATGAGAAATTTACAAGAAAATAAGATGTCCACAATTAGTGCAATGTGTTCCAAGATTCATGGGCTAAGATAATAATATAATACATTTCCTAAAAAAGACCTCTTAACCAATGGAGCGGTCTATTTATTCTAAGTTTTTTATTTAACGGTTTGTTTTGGTGGGAATCCATACTTTTTTTGGGTAAAATCTAAATTTGGAAGTATTTAAATTGTGTTTTTGAATTTATAAATAGATTCAACACCCTCCAATACCCCATGGCACCCAAATAAAGCAATTTCAAATGCTAATATATGTGATTGTAGAATTTTTTAAAGACTTTCAACCATACTAATATGCTTGAAACATGTTGAAAACGTAGAATATTTAGGCTAAGCCTTAACCAATTGCTCAAAATAGTGATATGGTCAACCAGGTCCATTAAGAACTATCCAACCAACGTGCAACTACTTCAAAATACATTTGTACCATCAATAACAAAATAATCCTTGGTCTAAGGTTCCAAGACTTTGAATAGTCAACAAGTAATCAAATAACCCCTTTTTTCACAAGTGCACCCTAAATAAATCTATAAAGAGCTAAATTCTTAAACAATTACTTTTGTTCAAACCATGAGCCTAAAGACTAATCACTTATTTGCAAAACCATGTGTAGATTTCCCAAAACCATGTCCATGAGAATGTGACTTAGAGAAGTGTGCTCACATCCTCTCCACACCACACCACATTAGTTAGTGGATTATTTAAGAATACCTCTAATTTCACAAAATATTGAAAAATACCTCTCAAAATCCTTTTTTTGAACCCCCTCCCAATACAACATTCTAATGTAAAAAACCTCTGTTTTTACCAAATATCCTAGGTATCATTTTATGGTATTTTTAAAACCCCTTTTTATTTTAAATACCAAATCATTTTTGAAAATCGAGGAACTAACACTGTTGCATTGGATGCAAATTCGTGATAGTTGGTTGCAAATTCATGATCAAATGCATAAATTAGATGCTTAAGATCTACAAGTGAATTTCATTGTAATCCTCATTTTCTATAGGCTAGTTTCAAACAAAGATCTACCTCAAAGGAAACAAGTGAAAAGGAGGCCAAGCCTTGGTCCTAAGGAGGTTCCCAATCCAAAGTTAAGGGTACTTTCTTAAAAATTTCAATTCAATCATATGATGACACTCGACACAATGCTAAGAAGAATGATATAGGATTTCCAAAACCCATTCAACGGGTATGTGTCCAAGGTCCCACCAAACTTTCAACCGACACTTCATACTACTATTGTTTGGTAGTCAAGGAAACTCCCATCGCGTGCTCCATGTAATCATCATTCTCCTCGAATCAGTGAAGAAGTGCATAGGTTCAAGATTAAGGGGACATTATTGGCACATTATGATTTTATACATGCCATCATACAATTGGAGGTGGATTTAGTGGACTAACTAACATCCTCTCTAGAGGGAAACAAATAATATGTAAGGTAGACAAGGATGATGAAGATAGAAAGTGGTTCACATAAAAGAACAAAAGGAAGAAATCAAGAAGGTCAACAAATTCTTGATACATATTGATTTATCAGTGGAAATTTTTCCACATTCAATTCCTAACGTAGGATTCACCATGCAAATATGTATGTTATTTTCCTTCTTGTAAAACTTCTTTGTAATCAACCTCCTAACCTTCGCAATCCATGACACTAGTTATTATGTATCCTATTAGAAATTTGGCTTAATGATGAGATTTTGTGGCTCTACACCTTTTTCCTTCTAATCTATGAAATTTATAATATGGAGTGATGAAAGCATTCAAGTCTCACCCCCCTTGCTCTCATTGTATCTGTGTTATTGAGAAAGGTGTTGCAAATATAGCTCCATTAGTTATGTTTTGAGTTCTAGTGCATTTTACAAATATAAATAAAATAGAACTTTTTTGCAATAGTATGTGCTTGAATCTTGGTTACTTTTTTCATGATTGTATAGACTATTGAATTGTCATTGATGGCCTCAATACGTTCTTCTTTTAGATATTTATGTGTATGTAGGGTTGCCACTCTCCCTTTATATTGATAGACCTATTTTACTTCTAAGAGAATCCCCTATATCTATTGAAACCTTAGGATATATGTCTCATCGTTAAACAAAAAATGCCCAATGGATAAAGGATTTTTGTGAATGGTTCAAGGTTTAGATCTAGATGTATAGAACTTTCAATCATTCATTTTCATATGTCAAAGTTTAGTGATGATGACTTTTACCTAGAAATATCTTACAATAGAAAAGGGGTACCCACTTTGGCCAGAGGAATGTTCATTATTTGTCCTAGAGCGAGGAGGTTTTTCACTTCCAGTGGATTCCTCAGCGTTGTCCATGAAAGGAGAACATCTTGAGGGAAAAGAGAGATAGAGCACAAAAAACTTAGAAAACATAGATAAATCTATATAGTGTAAAAAATCCAACACATTCATAAGATGTTATGTTTAAAGTTATTAGAAAATTTAACTATTTAACTAACTGGGCTTATTGATAATAGTTATTGTACAATATTTACATATTCTACAACTTTGCTACCAACAATAAAGGTTTTTACGAACATGCTAAACAAGACTAAAGGAAGAAATGAACATATAGGCAAGTTAAGACTCTTCAAATGCAACTAGTGTTTCATTGCTTCTCAACTTTTCTCTTCTCTATAGTCTTCAACATCCTTCATCAATTTGAATTTCACAGAACCTATCAAGTGCTTGTATTTTTATCATTATTATTGCAAAGAATAGATCTATATAGGTTTATCTATCCTAGTAGTGGGAAAAAATAAAATGTGGATTTGTCTACCCATAATTTTTATACTCCAAATATATAATTCTCCGTACTACACCTGAATAAATCTTACATTGTTTTCCATATAAGAATGCCATTGAATCAATCAGTTGAATACAGCTAAGTTGCAAATAACGAACTTCAAAGAGTAGAACCACTAATTTCAAAAGCAATGACCAATATGAAAATGTACCAGATAATCTTTGTAAAGCATAAAATGAGTATGCTTTTGTCAATGTTGGCTCAGTGGTTTGGGTTCAAGTCTCTCTAGTGACACATTCATGATTGTGCTTGTGCCTTATTGTACCCTTGTAATTGTTGCAATATTTAAAACCCACATCTATGTCATTTAATACCTTAGTAGCATTAATTAATCATTTTATGATTAATTCCTAAGTATTAGACTAGATAGTTGGCATATGAGTCATTGTGTGGACCACAAGGTATCTTTGAGGGGACCATAAGCCTTCTTGGTGTGGACCACAAGTCTCCTAAGTCACTTGGGCACATTTCTGGTGATTCTGGATAATATTCTGGTTAGAAAGGTCCATTACTTCTTTTTATTGCTTTTGGGTGAAAGGTGAAAAGCTAGTTGACTAGGGAAAATGTTTTTGGACCACTTTCATTCCTTGATGTTTATTCCTTCCATTTTTGGGATTTAGCATGTTTTTTCATCAAGCATCACTATTTGATCACTAAATCAGAAATTCGTGAGCCTTTGGTGTGACTTGGAGAACACACTTGACACCTAGAGGGGTTTTGCATCAATTTAGTAAGTCTGCTTTTGTGAGGATTTGAATGGAATCCTTATGCATTCGAATATATGATATAAAGTTATATATTGACATCCATTTAATTGTCTAAGGTTGGCTGATGTATTATTATTCATGAGAGTAATTTGTTATGTGCATTTATTGTGAGTAGATTTCTGTGTTCTTGACTAGTTGTGTGAGAAATATTGTGAGAGAGTTTAATTCTTGATTAGATCTTGGTGTGAACATATTTTAACATGGTACCATAGCTATCAAGATATTCCATTCTCCTTCTATTGTCTTGCAGGATCCAACCAGTCTCAAGGAGGGAGCAATAATTCATCCACAGTGCCCATTCTATCATCTAGAGGGCGCAACTGAGCATCTAGGAACGCACCCAAATCACTCCAAAAGTTATTTCACAGATTCCATGGATCAGTCGCATCAGATCATCCTCACTCAATGCAATTATTTTGACTAGAAAGCACAGTTGGACATCATGTTGAGAAGAAAAGGCCTCTACAAGGTGACTATGGCAACTGAACCGGAGCCAACCTCCGCAATTGAGAAATCAAAATGGCATAATCGAAGAGATGAAGCCTATGGATTGCCGTGTCTCACTACATCCATCGATCTTCTATTCCATCTTGATGGTCTTACCTCTCTCAATGAAGTTTGGCTAAAGCTTTAAGAATTGTTTGGAAAGACTAATGAATTCAGAGACCACCAACTAGATAATGAACTAGTTTCATTGACTCCACAAAATTTCAATAACCTCCAAGATTTATTCTCCAAATTAAAATCAATTGTTCTATAGTTGAATCAATGTGGTATTGATAAAAACAATGAGCAACTAATCTTGGCCATTCTCTCCAAGCTTGGCCCTAGATTACTTAGTCTTTGTTTCGGCCTTCCACTCCACTAGAAAAGAAGTTTGAAACTGGAAGAGTCCTACTCTCTCAGAATTCATGGAGTCTCTTACACAAGAGAAAGACAAATTGGTCTTGATGGGAGCCATCAAAAATCCATCAAAAGATCACTGTCTGAAAGTTGGAGATTCAAAGGGTTCGAAAGGGAAGAAGAAGGGAAATTTCAAGAAGCCCACTTATCAGAGGAAAGACAAGCAGAAAGTTCCTGAAGACTCCTACAACTCAAAGAAGAATCCAAACAAGAAGAATGAGAAGGAAAAGCGTACTTATTGTAGCATGGTCTTTCATCCTAAAAAATCCTACATGAAGAAAACCATTGATCAAATGGCTCTACTCCTGGAGAAATCCAGCCTTCCTCTTCCCGAGATCACAAGGAGGAAGGATGGAGAAAAAAATTCTAAAGATAAGGAGAGAGTGCATGCACTAATGGAAAGCACATTCAATCCTACCTCACTCATTATTGATTCTGGAGCTTCAAGGAACATGGTGTCTACAAGTGAGTTTTTTACTTCACTTGACTCTTCCTCTGGTCCAAATATTGTGTTGGGTGATAATTCTGAAACTTCAAGCAAAAGTAAAGGAAACATAGATCTCAGTTTTGGCTCATTCAATAATGTCTTGTATGTTCCTGGACTTGCTGCTAACCTCTTGTTAGTATACCAGATAACCCACACAGGTTCACCCAAAAACGTGATCTTTACACCTAATGATGTTGAGATCTGTGAAATGTCTACAGGCCAAACTGTTACATTAGGCACTGTTGACAATAGATCTAGAATCTACAAGTTTTCTCATTTTGTGCCATTCCCCTCACCTTATGCTCTGTTAACCCATGCCAATGACTCAAGCAAATTATGGCATGAAATATTTGGCCATCTGAAGTTTGAACTATAAATATCTTTCCCAACTTCATGAGAAAGAAATGGTGATAGGGCTGCCCAATATCATATTTTCCAAAGGTGTCTGTCAAAGTTGCATCATAGGAAAACACCCTAAGCATAAGTATGGGAGATCCAAAATTGAGCAAACCTCTGCACCCTTGGAACTTATTCAAAGTGACATATCAGGTCCATTCCCCCATGAGTCCTTGAACCATTCCAAATACATCCTTACATCATAGATGACTTTTCCAGGTATTGTTGGATCTATTTCATCAAGTTAAAGTTTGAAGTTTTTGGTCTATTCAAGCTTTTCAAGGCCTCAACTGAGAATTAGTCTGGTAGACATATCAAGATTATCAGATCTGATAATGGTGGGGTAGTATATCAAATCTAAGTTTCAGCAATTTTGTGTCTCTTCAGGCATACAAATGCAACACTCTATTCTAGGGTGATTCCATGAAGATGGGTAACTATTTTTGGCCAAATATGGCAATGAAAAACAAAATTTTTACCCATGTATTAAATTGAATCCCTCGAAACTCACATTTGCCACATGAATTTCAACATGCGGTTAAAAAATGGAATGCAGAGAATTATGTTGGCTTTCCAATGGTATTTTTTTCGAAATATACCAATGTCATTTATAATGTCAAATTTTCATTTAATGAAATGTGTGTACTTAAAAATTTGAAGAGCAATTAACAAGTGGTTTGTGTGTGTGCACAATAATTTAATGATAAAGTAATAATTTTAAGAAATGAAATATGTGAACATGATCTAGACAGAATGCACTAGTGCTTACATATTTTTCTTTTAATTTTTCTTGAAAAATTATATTTATTATTATTTTTCGAAACTGACCAATGAATATTTTAGTCGCATTTTGCACACACATGTGTGTGTGCGCCAAATATTTTGATTGTTTACATAATTTGCAAAACTAAAACTACCCTTTTGAAGAGGACGCACTTATCTAGTGCTTGTATATTTTTCAACTTTTTTGGATGTGTATTTTGAATGTTGTTGATTTATCTTTGAGCTCAATCGTGTTGATGTATATGTAACTTTGGAATGTATTTCACCTATGTATATTGTACTCCTATAGAGATGTTATTATTCCTCTATACGGAAATTTCGTCATTTGTATTGACAAGTGTCGCAAGTGTCGTAACTTGCTGATGGGTTATTAGACCACCATGTGTGGGGTCAGCCCTTATTAAGTTAACCATGGGTTATTAGGCTAAGCTAGACAAGTTGGCCCCACTAGTTTATTGGGAAGGAAGGACAAGTATAAATAGAGATCGAGAGATCTCTATTTGATCACTTCATTACTCACTTATATCTCTCTAGGAAAGTGGGGCACTAGTGAGGCGGAGGATCATCTGCTAGGAGAAGACTATCTCTTGTACTTGGGTTGTACTATTTTCTCTTTCTATCTCTTAGGAAGTTGTGGGGTTTTTCACCTTTATGGTTTTCCCTAGTGAAACACTGTGTGTCTATTGTCTCATGTGATTGCTTGGTGTGATTGTTATGCATTGCTATGATTGCTATGATTTACATGTTATTCTCTTAGTAAAGATCCTAGAGTATATTGAATTAAATACTCAAAATTAACATGGTATCAGAGCTAACCTGAGAAGAAGACATTGTGCAGTGGAACAAACTAGGGTTTCTTGTTTATTGGGTTTCTCTCCATAGATTTTGGAAAAACAGTAAGGTATATTGACTCTACTCATCAAGGATAATCTATCCGTCCAATCAGAATTCAATTCTGAGCACTTTCAATTTTGGCCCTAAAACTTAGGGTTTCCACAAAAATAGGTATTTCTGAAATGTAAAGACATAGCTGGAAGCCCCTTGGAAATATCGAAGGTTATAGCTTTGGATCGAGATTTTTGGTTGGGTAAAGCTCCAAGAAACTCAAACGCTAATTTAGGGTCCTCCCTAGTGAATCTGGGAAGACTAAAAGGAATTTCTGAAGGGCGAAACTTTGTAGATCTCAAAATCTGAATATACCAGCCTGATCAACTCATCAAGGCACATCTTTCTATCCTTTTAGAAAGTTGAAATTCACATTTTGAATTTTTAGGGTTTCTCTGACAAACCCTAATATGGGACCAGATCTAGTTTTCAGCAAATCAAGTGGTAAGAACTAAATCTTTTCTGTTTCCATTTGAGGTACTCTTTAAGATGTCTCACCACACCAAGCTTGAGTATAAGCTTGAAGGGGCTGATAAATTTCGAGCATGGAAGTATAGGATTGGGTTAATCCTGGAAGAAAATGAGTTGGACACTCATATAAGTGAAGAGGTCCCTGTCCTAGAGGGAGAAGAGGCTAAGTCTCTTCACAAGAAGAACTTGGTCAAGGCAAAGAGGATCATTGTTGATTCTATCAAGGATCATCTCATCCCACATGTGTCATCTCTGAAGACACCTAAGGAGATGCTTGATTCCCTGACCAATCTATTTGAAGGAAAGAACATAAATCAAAAGATGACTCTACAGAACCAATTGAAAGGGGTAAAGCTTCAGAATGGAGAGACCATTCAATATTATTTCTCTAAGGTCTCTCAGATCAAGAAACAACTTGAAGCTGTAGCTGAAGTGGTGGAGAATGGTGAAATTGTCATGACCACTCTGAATGGCCTACCTAGGTCATGGATTCCTTTATTCAAGGAATTTGTGCAAAAAGGAAGTTGATATCCTTCAGTAGACCGTGGGAGGAATGTTCACAAGAAGAGGCTAGGATTGTAGCCTGAGAAGAAAAGATGGGAAGTGAAGATCAAGCTCTCACAGCTCACACCAAAAGAAGCAAGCCTAAGAAGGAGCACTCTCATTACAAGAAATCCCCTCACACCCATCAAAAGAATAGGAAAGATATGAGATGCTTCACATGTAATGAGAAGGGACACTTTGCTACAGATTGTCCCAAGAACAAAAGGGACAACAAATTCAACAAGAAGAAGAAAGGCAACAAGAAGAGATATCATGCTCACGCTGCTGAGGATGATGAACCTCCCAAGAAGAAGGCTAAAGCAGAAAGTGATGACTCATCTAGTGAAGATGAATATGTTCTAATCTCTGCTCTCACAGGTACCATCTCTCATGGATGTAATGATTGGCTCATTGACAGTGGGGCTTCCAAACACATGGTTGGGTTTAAAGAATCCTTTGCTGATCTATCTAAACATGAGTCACCCCATAAGGTGAAACTTAGGGATGACTATCAATATCCTATCAAATGAAGTGATGAAGCCACCTACAACCTAGACTCTGGGAAGTCTTTGAAAATGAAAGATGTTTTATATGTACCTTGGCTCAAGAATAACCTACTCTCCATATTTGCATTGGATGCCAAAGGCATGAGGGTTACATTTGTAGATGGCTAAGTCCTAATGTGGCCAAAGGGTAAAACTATAGATGATGCAGTAGTGATTAGAGAGAAAGAGGGAGAATTGTACAAATTGAAGGGACAATTTGAACATGCTATGGTGACATGAAGACAAAGATTCATCCATAGTCATGGATCACATAGAGGTATGTATACATTGGTTTTGCAAAGGTTAACATATGAGCTATGCAGGTCATTGAAGAGAACAAGAAAACATTGCTAGACATAACTAGCAAATATGATGACTAGGTATGTTTTTCTTATATCAAAGGATCTTATACTATTGTATGATTGATAATGATTACTCATAAAGTTACAAGTTTGAGTAATCTAGATTTTATGCATATTATGTCTCTTACCCTGATTGATGATATGACTAACCAACAGAGTTCTATAGTCAAATATGAATATGCATGAGTAAGAAAAGTCTTCCCTGAAACTTTGAATGATAATGCTTATTATCTGTGTTTGAAATGATCATGACTAGACATGTCTACCATTATTTTGTTTTGATAGTATACTAATGAATGTATGATTATGTATGAGATCTTGAGGATAACACAATGATGATACTCATAAGCATGCATAGTGATCGAGGATGGATATAAGTTCAAGGACAGGTAATCCAGGAAGCAAAGATAAAGAGGGAGCACACTCTAGTAGTTCCTGGAAGGAAGCAAAGATTGAGAGGGAGTCCACACAACAAACAAACAAAGATAAGTATTTGAATTGTCATTTCTTGTATATTATGTTTTTTTAAATAATGTTATTCAGTGATGTATATTCTTATGCTCCTAGACTTAGGTTATGTATTATGCATATTAGAATAATTGCATTGATGAAAAAGATACTACTAATATGCAAGTAATGGTTAAGTGGCCTATGGTATTGTACAACATTCCATTGCTACTTATCTAGAATGAAACCTCTTTGCTGACATATTGGGAGTTGTGCACACTCTTAACAATGTTATGGTAGAGATTGGAAGGCATCTAGAAAGTTATGAGATATGGATAAATGTTGTATTGAAGCATTGGCTAAAATAATTGCATGACTATATGACATGTATATTTTCATGTATAAGATTTTGTTCTGAAAAATATGAGAAGTTTCTAATCATGCAATTGAACTTGTCTTGTAGGAAAGATCGTATACCGTCACTAACAAAAGAAGAACTACAACATTTGTTCAGAAACAAAGATATCTATTGAAGAATATGAAGTTCCCAGGATCCAGGATGAAGTAATGCCATGATCCGTTGATCATGAAGAACGATGTTTGGGATGTGGTCCCAAGACCTAAAGGGAAGTCACTGGTGACTTCCAAGTGGATCTACAAGATCAAGCATGTTGCAGATGGTAGCATAGAGAAATACAAGGCAAGGTTTGTAACTTGTGGTTTCTCTCAGAAAGAGGGAATAGACTATGAAGAGACCTTTGCACCTGTAGCCAGATACACTTCCATTAGAAAAGTACTTGATCTGGTTGTAGTGATGAAATGGAAGATACACCAGATGGATGTCAAGACAACTTTCTTGAATGATGTAGTTGAGGAGGAAGTGTATGTGGAGCAGCCACTTTGTTTTGAGACACATGACAGGGACTCATACGTGTGTCGGTTGAAGAAAGCCTTGTATGGCTTGAAGCAAGCTCCTAGGACTTGGTATGGTAGGATGGACAGTTTTCTATCTAGTTTGGGCTTTACCAAAAGTAAAGCAGATTCCAACCTTTACTACAAGATTGAGGAAGGCAATCTTGTGATTCTACTCTTGTATGTGGATGACCTGTTTGTTACGGGTGAGGATAGACTGATTGCTGATAACAAGAGGAATCTTGCTGTCGAGTTTGAGATGAAGGAATTGGGGATGATGCACTATTTTTTAAGCATGGAGGTGTGGCAAAGTGTAGATGGAATCTTCCTTGGACAAGGGAAGTATGCAGTGGAGATCCTGAAGAGGTTCGGGATGATGGACTGCAATGCCATGGCCACACCTATGGCATCGAACCTGAAGCTTATGTGTGATGCTTCATCTGATCTAGTTGATGTCACTGTGTATCGTCAGATGATTGGGTCCTTGATGTACCTGACGAACATGAGACCAGATATTTGCTTTGTAGTGAACACATTGATCCAGTTCCTGACAGATCCCAGACGTGTTCACCTGGTTGCTATAAAGCATATTCTGAGGTACCTGAAGGGTATGATTGATTATGGGTTCAAGTATGATGAGAATCAAAAGTTTAACCTGGAGGGTTATGTTGATTCAGACTAGGCTAGCAGTGCTGCAGATAGGAAGAGCACTTATGGGTGCTGCTTCAGTATGGGATCAGGTGTGATCTCTTGGTTTAGCAGGAAGTAGTCCTGCGTATCATTGAGTACATCCAAAGCAGAGTATGTTGTAGCTTGTTCGGCTAGTTGTGAGGCAGTATGGATGAGGAAACTACTATCTGAGTTATTTGATCTCCCGTTGGATGCTACTAGTCTCTATTGTGACAACCAGAGTTGTGTAAAGCTGTCTGAGAACCCTGTGTTTCACGACATGTTGAAGCACATACAAGTCAAATATCACTATATTAGGGATATGGTGCAAAGAGGAGAAGTGAAGCCCCTATATGTTGTGACAAATGAGCAGGTTGTAGATGTGTTGACGAAACCACTAGCTAGAGTGAAGTTTGAGTACTTCAGAGAGAGGCTTGGTGTTCTTCAGATTGATGACACTTCGAGGAAGAAGTGGTGGACACATTTGCTGGAGCCATTCCAAGCATCGTGAGAGGAGGATCCTTCCATGGCTGTGGATGCAAGTGCTGAATGATGAGCATCAGGATGATGCTCCAGTTACTGCTCTATGATATGCATCAGGTAGATGCATGATATGTATCAAGTGGATACATTGTATGATTAGGTGGATAATGTATGTGATATGCATCAGGTAGATGCATGAAATGTATCAGGTGGATACATTGTATGATCAGGTGGATCATATATGTGATATGCATTAGGTAGATGCATGATGTGTATCAGGTGGATACATTGTATGATCATGATGATCATGGATGACGAGCTTCAGGATGTTGCTCCAGATGATATGTATTAGGTAGATACATTGGATGATCAGGATGATCATGTGATGATGTACATCAGGATGATGTATGATGAGTATTAGGTTGATACTTTGTGGCCGTGGACAGGTTGTGCAGATGAGCATGTAAGTTGACCTGGGAGATCCGATAGGTTGGGATGTGTGCCGTAATCAGTCTTGGGATGCTCTTTCAAGGCATTGCTCTGAGAGGACATGTAATATTGCCCTGGGAGATCTGACATGTTGGGATGTGTACCTGTAATAAGTCCTGGGATGTTCTTTTGAGGTTTTGTCCTATGGCATGTAATGTAGTCCTGGGAGATTCGATAGGTTCAGCTGTGTGCCCATAATAAGTCCTAGGATGCCCTTTCAATGTTTTTCCATGACCACATGTAATGTAGTCCTGGGAGATCCGATAGGTTGGGCTGTGTGCCCGTATTAAGTCCTAGGATTCTCTTTCGAGGTTGTCTGGTGGAAACCCTAGATGCGTTCTATCTCCCATCCAGTATGAAAAAGGACTGGCTCTATGGCAGGAAATCCTAGATGCGTTCTAGGTCCCATCTAGTATGAAAAAGGACTAGCTCTGTGGCAAGAAATCCTAGATGCGTTCTAGGTCCCATCCAGTATGAAAAAGGGCTAGCTCTATGGCAGGAAATCTTAGATGCGTTCTAGGTCACATCCAGCATGAAAAAGGGCTGGATTTATAGATGATGAAGACCTGCAGGTAGCAGGCCTACATCTGGTATGAAAAATGACTAGCTTTGTAGAACTTCCTATGACGAGTAGATCAGAAATTGATTGAGATAGCAACAACAATGACAATGACGATGATTCAAGGATGATTATTCGCTGATGATGATCCAGAGAAGAAGACTTGTACTAGCAGATCTGTGTCGAGAAATAACTTCCTAGTTAAGAGGGAGTGTTGATGTATATGTAACTTTAGAATGTATTTCACCTATGTATATTGTACTCATATAGAGATGTTATTATTCCTCTATACGGAAGTGTCGTCATTTGTATTGACAAGTGTCGCAAGTGTCGTAGCTTGCCGATGCGTTATTAGACCACCATGTGTGGGGTCGGCCCTGATTAAGTTAACCATGGGTTGTTAGGCTAAGCTAGACAAGTCAGCCCCATTGGTTTATTGGGCAGGACAGGACAAGTATAAATAGAGATCGAGAGATCTCTATTTGATCACTTCATTACTCACTTCTATCTCTCTCGGAAAGTGGTGCACTAGTGAGGAGGAGGATCATATACTAGGAGAAGACTATCTCTTGTACTTATGTTGTACTATTTGCTCTTTCTATCTCTGAGGAAGTTGTGGGGTTTTTCACCTTTATTGTTTTCCCCAGTGAAACTCTATGTGTCTATTGTCTCATGTGATTGCTTGATGTGATTTTTATGCATTTCTATGATTGATATGATGTACATGTTATTCTCTCAGTAAAGATCCTAGAGTATATTCAATTAAATGCTCAAAATTAACAAATCGAAGTTGTCGGCAGGATTTTTTAGGGCAAGTTTTGGTAGAAATTTAAAAACAAAAGACATACGAAAATAAAAGTTTATAAATTTTATGTATATCGATAGAGGATTCATTGACGAATCCAATGGTATCAAGTCATCCCATTAATGTGCATTTAATGACATAGTTTAATCCTCTGAAAGGCAGACAAAACTTTCTTTCTGCAGTGAAAAAGGCTTTCGGCCTTTTTTTAGGCCCTCGATCGAGGTATTTAAAATACCTCACTCGAGGGATAAATGAAACCTTGATAGAGGGTTCTCCATAGACCTCGATTGAGGTATTTTAAAACCCTCAATCGAGAAAATTGCTCGATCGAGGTCCTAAAAAACAGGTTACGGGCCTTTTTTAATTTTTTTCAAAAGCTATGTGACGTCCCCTTCCATCATCAAATGCAGGGAATGAAACATTAACAACACACCGGGGCTTTTGGCAGAATTAGCCCCAATATTATTTCTCATGAATTCATAACAATTAAAAACTTCTATGTGCAGATGCAAACTCAATAAAACACAACGGAAATAAACATAACAACACACATAAGCATAGATTCACATCAGCATATTTATCTCAAGCAATCAACAGGCAGAGAATTCAATCCCCTTCTTATGCTACTTCATATCGATTTCATTAACATGCAGAATAATCATTCAAATACCACGTTGCAGAACACAGATTGTATATAATTTAATCCACAAAGAATACTTATCTTGCAACGCAAATGTCCAACGACTAGCTACGTGAGAGCAATGTTCCACCCAACCATAGATCTCTGTCCAGCTTGTATTCTTTCAGCTGAGAGATCACCCCTGAGCTGGGGTGTGTATCCACTAAAGCGGAACTAGATGGCTCACTCACAGTCAGGGTTTCACTCAAACAGCCATGCTAAGCCAACACATAGTTGGGTTTTTCAAGCATGCAGTAGGAGATGGAGGAGAATGCTAGTCCACTAAGCTCAATCCCAGAGCCACATACACTTCAAGCTAGACTCAACAATCCCATCCTCTGTTCATACATCCACTCTTGGATTTCTCACAACTCTATCACACATAACTCCAAATCCGTCACTGATTTTCTAGGTAGTTAAAACTGGGTTTTCCCATGGATTTTGGGGTAGCTATTGCTTCCAAATTCGCCCCAAGGTTCATACCAATGGATCCCCCATTGGATTTCACTGTCCAATACCAACTCTGGGCGTTTTTGGCTCTTCAAAACGTGGGTTCTTTCAAAGTCGCGATTTCTGGTTTTTCACCCTGCTGGCAATTCGTTTTTGGATGGAAAGTGGTGCTGTTAAGTTTCGGAATGGAATGGGGATGAGGAAGAAGCAACTCCCATGAGGTAGAGTGACTTGTGGTACAAGAAAACAGACCCCATACTCTGCCATATGAATTTCTGGGCTGCCCATGCTCCATTGAAGCCATGGACTGAATTCCTCAACCACTTCCTTACAACATAAATAAATGTCAGCAAGGTAAGTCAAATGGATTCTCAAGGTGACATATGGCAGCCTAAGGTTCAATCCCACAACCCCCTCACCACTCCCTAGTGGATACACATGGCCCCTTCTCATTCGTTGCTTCCATAGCCAGTCTTGAAATTTTATTGCATGAAGTTTATTTACATCCTATTACAATTTCCATGGCTTAAGAGCACATGGGCATCAAATATCAATGCTTGCCCTTTTAAATCAAATTCAGGATTTCACTAGCGGGGCCTTGGCCTTGAGCTCCACGCTAGGAAAACATACATCACATGTATACATTATTTACATTAAATGCTAATACATCCTAAGAGTCAGAAAGGGGGTATTACAATCCCCTCCCCCTTAGAATAACACCGTCCTCGGTGTTCCAAGACTTAGGCATACATATACAATTTATACATGTCCAAAACATCAAAAACTTTGCAGATCTTCCCTGCATTCTGTTCTTTACTTTGAACTTTCAGGACCAAGTCCTTTGATCTTCACGAGCTGCTCCTGCTGATTCGGATCTTCCAGCTCATCCATAAGTCTGAAAACATTATGGCTGCTACCCTCCTGAGGTTCTCTTGTTGGGCAGTTGCAGAGGCAATGATCCCCTCCACATTTCCAACACTTCACTGGTTGCTTCATCTTTACCTGCTCAATTTCCTTTGAGTCTTCCCACCTGGAGCGTTTCTTAACCGGGTGATTGGATGAATGCTTCTTCATTGATCCACTTTTCTTTCCCTTGCTGATTTCCCTCATAATTCTTTTTACCTCTTTCTGCAGACGAATAGAGTCCTGCAAGACCTTGTGGTTCATCTCGTTCTGCTGCTTTTGCATCTTGAGCATCTCTCCAAGATTTTCTTGGGTCTTGGCAATTGTTTGAAGAAGACTTCTAGCCAATTATAATAGCCCTTTGTCTGCTGCCATGGTCAATGGAAACAACTGACCACACTTTGCTCACTAGCAACACTTTCCTACACCGGCTGCAACCAATTGTTTCGATTTTCACCTGTGAAATTCATCATTACAATCCTCATTAGGCCAAGCATAACCCAATCATATAAAAAAAATCATTCAATGGTTTTTTTTTTCCAGTTGACATGGATAGTCCATGCTTTACTCATGCGACTCCCACACTTTTTATGCTTGCCAACATACACATGAATTCCTTCATGTTCATCCATTCACAGGAAATTCATTAATTAGTATTCACAATCCACTTTAATCAAATACACACACTTTTACTTTCAGTCATGCATGCATTCAACAATTTTCTAATTCTATAAATGCATCAATAAAAAGGAAAGAGAGAGAGCAGTAAGAGTTTTCTCCTCTTAGTCTTGTTCCATTCTGGAACCCACACCCCCACTGTGGTTTTCATACTCCTGTCCTCTTTCACTTCAACGTGAATGCTTGACCTGCCCTTCTTGGCTATGACACGTAGTGTCTATGGTCTATTCCAGACCTTTCGACCATGGAGTTCCTCCACTCGGTTGGTCTAACTCTTGGCTGCTAGGACTCACATAGTTCCACTAGCCCCATCTTTCATTACTACTCATGCTGAGCTCTTTAGGGTGGTTACATGTCCACATGCATTCTTAAGATGCTTCAAGGTTCTTGCTTCCAACAATACCTGCGTTGGATGTCTTCACTTTATTCCATAGGACCCTTCTTTGCTTTACAAGCCTTGGATCTCCTATGGGTATAATAACAAATGTTGGAATAGCACGCAGGATACTCCTCAACATCAATTAATCAATGCTCAACCAGTCACTTTCTAGATTTACCAAGTAGCTTTTAGTTCTTTCAGGGTCCTTGCTTCCTGCATTGACCAAGGTTTCCAACAAAGAAACAATAATGCATCAGCTCATTGTTACAAGCTTTATACTTGAAACCTTCATTATTCCAAATAAGAAATAAATGCAATTTAATACTTATCTGTATTGTGCATTTCGTCTCTGGTCCACAAGGTCCTGCTTTTACTTTATAAGCCTTGGGATCCTCCTGTGGACTAGGACGTTTGGCCAGCACGCAGGCTGCTCCAAATCATCAAATAATCAACACCTTACCAGTACACCTTCATGTTGACTGGAAGAAAACTTCACTACGACCATTTCTAGGTCAAGGCTCTACTATGGAGCCATAGGCACATAACAACCCTTTCATCAATACTTCACAACCTTTCATCAAAATCCCCACAACCTCCACAACATCCTTTTATTTATATTAACCCTTCCACCACAACCCCTCACAACATCCTTTTATTTAGATTCTTTAGTGTGTAACATCAATTACAATCTGTTTAGGCTATTAACACAAGATGGATAAGCAAGTTCATTAGTATTGCTGCCCTAAACTGTAAACATATTTCTTAACATTCGCTATCCAACCTTGAAACACCAGGAATGTGTCCATTCCCTTAAGGCGTAGTCAATATTGGCATCCCTAACATAACTCAGCACCAGAAAGGCATGCACTCCTTACTGATGTGAACTATGAAGGTCCTAATCATACTTCAAGCAGTCTGCCATAATGGAAATAAAATAAAAACATGCTCTGCATATTAACTCTAATAATTAGACATGCATGTCTGTATATATATATATATATATATATATATATATCAGGCTTTATGGAACACTTATCCATTTGCAGATGTTATTTCTCTTCTTTAATGAGGAATGGGGGCTCCTTCTCTGAGTCGACAGTCCCTCGGTTTGCCATCCCAATTCCTTTTGATGTTACATGCCTCTCACATGTCTTACTGACATAATCTTCACCATCTCACTCATATTGTTTACCAATCATGTAGTGCAGATGAGACATTAATAATGTCTTATGGTGTTTCACCTGAAACCCATTTTCAAATCATGGAATCCCTTCTCATGAAGTTTGGCTTCTGCAGGACCTCTCTCTCTTGGTCTTACTGCAATGTGTCTCCCTGGCACACTTATTAAATAGTCAGCAACATTTAACAATACCATTCAAATCTGATTGTTCCACAACCAATTCCATGGCACTAATAATTAAATTCAGTATGAATTTGCAACTCTGTCTACTACAGAAATTGGTTTTCTTATCCATGAGGCTATCCTCATATTCTTTGGCTCCTGTAAGTGACACCACTCTACCCGTTATGGTCTTATGCCCACTGCCATACATGAGCATCCACTTACAGCATGTCCTCCTGACACATTTTCATATAAGCCAAACAGTCATTATCAATTATTAGCAAAATTTCAAATCCGAAACATTTACAAATCTGAGATTTACAACTATTCTTACTAACAGAACTTAGAGCTCTCAATCATGAGATTCCTTCTCATAAGCTCTAAATCGAATTTGCAAATCTGCTCCCTAGAGGATTAGATTTGCAGCCATGATATTATTCTCATAAACTTAAATCAGAACATTTTCAGGTCTGTTTCATGCATAAATTAAATTCCACAACCATGAGAACCTTCTCATAACCTTTGGCCTTTGCACATGGTAGAGTTCAGTCTTTACTATGGTCTTATCCGCATTGGCATACGCAATAAATTTCTACCTGGAGTCTGAAACTTTCAATCAGTCAAACATGTTGTGAGTCCCCATGCATATAATATTTCATTGCTGCAACAGTCACTAAAGCATTTCCAGAATTATAACATTCCATAATTCACACTTCTAGCTGTTAACATATCCATATCACCAAACTCATTTATTTCACGTAAATCATTATCATACTAAAATTGCAAGGTACAGTCACATCATTTATGCAATTAACTTAAAGCTTTTAAATGCTCATTAATTCATAGCCATATCATTTATACAACTCTATCATTCCAACAGAGCACTCTGGAAGTATGTCAATCATGACTACCTTCATGCAATTTCTTCCCCTGCATTCATAGCAGCTCATGAAATGATCTCAGAATTATCATTAGTTCATCATCTAATGTATTGCTCAATTATAATGAGACATATACATATATCACAATCATGCATGCACACAATACATCTCCTCAGGTGTAGGTACCCACATGCATGCATATTCACAACATTTACTCAAGTTTTTCATATGCATTCTCTCAATGCTTAACTACAAGATTTATAAAATCTCTTAATGCACATCCACTCATTGCCACCTTGCATTATTTCATGAGTACTATGCATTCAAGCATATTATGATCGAAACATGACTATCTCATATAACTTGCATTACCATAATCAGGACCACCAGTTCTCACTTGCTTGGTTATTAAGCACATAACCAACATACACCTGGAATGATATAAATTCATATGAATGCATTGAGATTTCTAAATAGTCATAGGGTGTAAGGATCATTTCCTTCACTTACCCACACCTCACCAAGCTTGGTAGGTTAACAGTCCTAATCGGTATTCAATATCACATGCAAACTAACTCAACATAGCTCAAACATAGTTGAAGAGATCTTACCAAATCCTCTTTCAACATTCATGCAATTTGGCACCAATAATCATTACCTGCATGGTTACCATAAACATCGCCTGATGTTACTTGATCAGTTGGCCTCTTACCAAGGCTGCTCAGTCCTTTTGCCAACTTTATGATCATAAATTTGTTGCACCATCCTTTCTACATAAGGTTGTTGGCTTCATGCAACAACATCCTCAGCACATTTAGCCATGCTCTTTGTTATCTTTGGTCCTACAACCAATACCAACATCAATAGTGATTATCAACCACAATATTCTCCATTAGTGGTTCATTGCATATGCAGACTTCATTATTCTACCAATATGAAATATCCCATTTATGCACAAGCATTTCCATATGCACTATGCAATGTTTGTTAAGATGCCATCTAGTGCATATATATATCTATGTAATCCCTTACATTTTTAACATTTTTATGCCATATGACAATTTCATAATTGTAAGTACGATAACAACAGGGGTTTAAGGGATTCTTCCCTTTTCGATCCCTCATCGTAACATGGAATTCCTCTTCCATATCATGCAATTGTAGAAGTTGCCCATATTGACAACAAAATTTGTCTGTCAAAACAGTCGTTGACACTCTTCTTCACTAAATATCTATGATATATGTAGACCTCATTCAAACTCTAGTCATGCATCATTGTTCCCTGCTGGACAAGCTTTCCAATGCCCGTCTTCATGCTCCATTCCGACATCGGGTGAGGGAACTGCATCTCTTCAAAAATGACAACCTTCACTCCAATTCTGCACATTTTACATAGTTGCATTTTGGTCCAGAATGCCAACTTTAGCCACCTGTGGAAGAAAATCTATGAGGAATCACAAAAACTTTTATATCGGCGAAGTTAGTCCATATAACAAGGAACACTCAGCAATTCGCGGATCTCAATTTTGATGCACCATTCATCTTTTATAAAATTCTGGATTTAACTACTTTTCCTTTTCAACTCCCTTTGCAACTTGTGTTCCACCTGTGCGCCACCTGCGCACAACCTGTGCGCAACCTGCATGCAATCTGCGCGCAACCCACACGCAATCTGTGCGTGACCTGCAAGCAATCCATGCGCAACCTGCGCGCAATCCACGTGCAATCTATGCGCGACCTGTGCGTAATCCACGTGCAACCCCCACGCAATCTGCGCATAATCCGCGCACAATCTATGCGCGACGTGCGCGCAATCCGCGCACAACCTGCACGCAATCTGCGCGCAATCTATGCGTGACATGCGCGCAATCCGTGTGCAATCCCGCATGTAATCTGCGCACAATCCGCGCGCAACCCGCACGTAATCTGTGCGCAATCTATGCGCGACCTGCGCGCAATCTGCGCGCAACCCGCACGCAATCTGCGCGCAATCCGCACGTAATCTCGCGCAATCTGCACGCTTGCGGGGGTCATATCTCCCTCATGCCTTAACCAAATAAGGAAAGTTTGGTACCATTGGAAAGACCTTGGAGAGCTCTATGCAATGGTGTGATCCTCTACTACATCTGAGAAATCTGATCATGCCATTTTTTCAAATCAAAATTCCGCCCCCAACTTCCCAATTCCACATCAAAACCATTCTGTCTCTTGCCTGCAACTGCAACTTTTCACAACAGTTTAGAAAATTTTCTGGAATGTGCCATTTTGTCCCCTTACAGAGGTGAACTACTACAGATCAAACTTGCATAAAAACAGTAAGAGAATGGCAAGAACTTGCATCTCTAATAAGGGATTTTCTTTTCATTTCACATTCAACAATCCAACCAATGGATTCACAATTAATCTCCAAGCAGCCAACAAGCATGGGCAAGGAAACTCATGAGTATAAGGGCGTAATTTGCAGGCTTTCCTCACTTCCGAAAACCATCAATCAGACACACAATGTGGGTTTATTGTAAGTGAAAATCATCATTGAGATATGGGGCTGTAACAGCTGGCTGTTCATGCTTTTACTTAGGAATTTAACAAACATAAATCATATTTGCAACAAAACAGTATTTCAAGAAAAGAAATTGCACCTCTTCATGTTAAGCATGAAACAACAAAAACAGTATAAGATGGCAGAGGTTTCCCGTCCTCTCTCTCCTCCATGGAGGAAAACAGACAAATACAAAACTGAATGCTACAACATTGGGGACAATTAGAGCAAGCATTCAACCTAAAAATGAATTTTCTCCCTCCTTCCTCTATTTCATAGAATGCAATCAATGCAAGCAGCTTGCAATAATCCTCAAACAGTCATGGAAATGATTTCCCATTCCAACAAATAGAAGCCATGTGATCTTGAGGTTTCTTTAATGCAATTTAGTTCCAAATACAAAATGCATGTACACACAATGATTTATATCTCTGTGAAGGGCCCAACAGCCATAGTGTTGAACCTAGAGCTCTGATACCACTCTGTGACGTCCCCTTCCATCATCAAATGCAGGGAAGGAAACATTAACAACACACCGGGGCTTTTGGCAGACTTAGCCCCAATATTATTTCTCATGAATTCATAACAATTAAAAACTTCTATGTGTAGATGCAAACTCAATAAAACACAGCGGAAATAAACATAACAACACACATAAGCATAGATTCACATCAGCATATTTATCTCAAGCAATCAACAGGCAGAGAATTCAATCCCCTTCTTATGCTACTTCATATCGATTTCATTAACATGCAGAATAATCATTTAAATACCACGTTGCAGAACACAGATTGTATATAATTTAATCCACAAAGAATACTTATCTTGCAACGCAAATGTCCAACGACTGGCTACGTGAGAGCAACGTTCCACCCAACCATAGATCTCTGTCCAGCCTGTATTCTTTCAGCTGAGAGATCACCCCCGAGCTGGGCTATGTATCCACTAAAGAGGAACTAGATGGCTCACTCACAGTCAGGGTTTCACTCAAACAGCCATGCTAAGCCAACACACAGTTGGGTTTTTCAAGCATGCAGTAGGAGATGGAGGAGGATGCTAGTCCACTGAGCTCAATCCCAGAGCCACATACACTTCCAGCTGGACTCAGCAATCCCATCCTTTGTTCATACATCCACTCTTGGATTTCTCACAACTCTGTCACACATAACTCCAAATCCATCACTGATTTTCTAGGCAGTTAAAACTGGATTTTCCCATGGATTTTGGGGTAGCTATTGCTCCCAAATTTGCCCCAAGGTTCATACCAATGGATCCCCCATTGGATTTCACTGTCCAATACCAACTCTGGGTGTTTTTGGCTCTTCGAAACGTGGGTTCTTTCAAAGTCGCGATTTCTGGTTTTTCACCCTGATGGCAATTCGTTTTTGGATGGAAAATGGTGCTGGTAAGTTTCACAATGGAATGGGGATGAGAAAGAAGCAACTCCCATGAGGTAGAGTGACTTGTGGTACAAGAAAACAGAGTCCATACTCTGCCATACGAATTTATGGGCTGCCCATGCTCCATTGAAGCCATGGACTGAATTCTTCAACCACTTCCTTACAACATAAATAAATGTCAGCAAGGTAAGTCAAATGGGTTCTCAAGGTGACATATGGCATCCTATGGTTCAATCCCACAACACCCTCACCACTCCCTAGTGGATACACATGGTCCCTTCTCATTCATTGCTTCCATAGCCAGTCTTGAAAATTTTATTGCATGATGTTTATTTACATCCTATTACAATTTCCATGGCTTAAGAGCACATGGGCATCAAATATCAATGCTTGCCCTTTTAAATCAAATTCAGGATTTCACTAGCGGGGCCTTGGCCTTGAGCTCCATGCTAGGAAAACATACATCACATGTACACATTATTTACATTAAATGCTAATACATCCTAAGAGTCAGAAAGGGGGTATTACAGCTAGATCTAGCTTTCAAAATCTAGATCGAGATTTCAAAAGCTAGATTGAGCTTTTAAAAGCTAGATCGAGGTCTTGTTTCAACCCTTGATTGAGGTATTTAAAAACCCTCGATCGAGGTATTGTCAAGCCCTTGATTGAGGTATTGTAAAACCCTCGATCGAGGGTTTGAAAAACAACTTTTTTTGTTCTGCTTGCCAAAAATCGTGAACCAACTTCGTGGATTCACCCTCCATATACACCTCAACAGAATGGTGTTGCTGAGAGGAAGAATAGATCATTGAAGGAAATGGCCACATGTATGCTTGAGCCAAAGTCTTTATCTCAAAGGCTTTGGGCCGAGGCAATAAATTGTGCCACATACTTTCAAAATAGGGTGCCTCACAAAGCTCTCAAAGGAATCACTCATTTTGAGGCTTGGACTGGGCACAAACATGATATTTCTCATTTAAGGATTTTTGGCTTCAAGGCTTGGGCTAGGATTCGACTTGATAAGAGGAGGGCTATGCATCCCCAAAGCCAACCTTGTATATTTGTTGGCTATTTAGAGGACTACAAAGGCTATAATTTTTTGAACATGGGTACTCAAAAATCCTTCATTGAAAAAAGTGTTCAATTCGAAGAAGAGCCCTCTTAGAATGTTGAAATTGGAGAACCATCTTCACCACCACCTGAAGAAGTAAGTGATGATGCTCTTGAATTTTTTTATTCTAATATATCTGATGATGAGGACCATTTTATTATAGATCCTAATTCACCAACAAGGCCTAAATGGGATGCGAAGACTTTGTAAGCAGTAGGTGAACTAGTGGGAAATCTCCAAGACAAAATGAGGACTAGATCACAATTTCAGACTTCTCTCAATGCGAATGACCCCTACTGTTAGAAAAACAGGATCGCAGAGCAATAACAATAAACAGAAATGCAAATATAATCACACATACACATTTCAAGAGAGACACAGATATATCATGGTTCACCCAACTTGGGCTACGTCCACACTGAATTTTCCAGTCCTTATTATTATTATCGTCCAGCAAGGTGAAGGGATACAACCTGCAACACAGCCGCTGCACTTTCTCTTCACTATCTCACAGTCTCTCTCCTAATTTTAGAGATCTTTACAATGCATCAAACCTAATACATCATCCCTATCCGTATTACAGTGTCTTTCTTTAATAGGGAAAATACAATGGGAAAAATACCATAGGATACCCAAAACCATGGGCCTGCAAAACAGCTGGCGAAAACATCCCTGAACCCCTAAAAATGCAGAATGGGTGTATCGTTCTCTGGGGTGCACGACTAAGACAATATCATCTATGAGACTGGAAGATCTAGCTCCACAACCAACAATCTCCCACTTGGAGACTGATCACAACAACTCCACCACTGCTGCACTTGCTGGACTTGGACTTTGGCAAATTTCTCCTCTTCACCTTCATGCTATAAGGCCAACTGAAATCGAGCAATAAATCATTTTCTCTTTGGTCACTACCTTTGTGAACATGTCTGCAAGATTCTGGCTAGTGTGTATCTTTTCCAGCTTCAACAGTTCATATTCCAGAACATAGCATATGAAATGGTACTTGAGTTGTGTATGTTTAGTCTTGGAATGGAATGCTAAGATCTTTGCAAGATGAATGGCACTCTAGTTGTCACTATACAACTTTCTATCCTTCTACTTCTTACCTAATTCCTCCATAAACCTTTGCAACCAAATCATCTCTTTACTAGCCTCTATAATAACAACATACTCTGCTTCTGTTGTTGAAAGTGTAACAACCTTCTACAGTTTTGAAATCTAACTTACTATTGTTCTAGCTACAGTAAACACATACCCTATGGTGCTCCTCCTACTATCCTTGTCACCTGCCATATTTGCATCAACATATCCTTGTAGAAAAGTGTATGAACCTCCAAAACATAATGCCTCAGTGGTAGTACCTCTCAAATACCTGAGAATCCACTGTACTTCCTTCCGATGTTCTTTACTTGGATTATTCATATATCTACTCACAACTCCCATTGCATGTGCAATATCTGGTCTTATGCACACCATGGCATACATCAAGCTGCCAACTGCTGATTGATAGGGAATCTTGCACATGTAATCTGTCTCTTCCTGTGTCTTAGGACACATTTCCTTACTTAGAATGAAATGGCTGGCCAAATGTGTACTTACTAGTTTTGCATTCTGCATTCTGAACCTCTCCAATACCTTTTGTATGTACTCACTCTAAGACAATGTCAATTTGCGATTTTTCCTGTCTCTCGTTATTCTCATACCAAGGAATTGCTTTGCAACACCCAAATCCTTCATCGCAAATGAATTAGCTAGCTTCCTTTTGAGTACATTTATATCCTTCATTTTAGACCCTGCAACAAGCATGTCATCCACATACAATAACAAGATAATATATATTTCATTGTCTAACTGCTTGAAATAAACACAATGGTCACAATGACATCTAATATAACCTTGTTCTATCATAAACCTATCAAATTTTAAATACCACTGCCTTGGAGCTTGCTTCAAGCCATACAAACTCTTTTTCAACCTGCATACCAAGTTTTCCTTACCTTTGACCTCATACCCTTGTGGCTGCTGCATATATATTTCTTCCTCCAAATCCCCATGGAGAAAAGTTGTTTTTACATCTAACTGTTCAAAATGCAAATCTTCTACCACCACTATACTTAAGATAGTCCTAATTGAAGTCATCTTAAAAACAGGAGACAATATTTCATCAAAATCAATACCTTTCTTCTGTGCAAACCCCTTTACAACAAGTCTGGCTTTGTACCGCTTCTTACCTCCTTCTTCTTCCTTCAACCTATAAATCCATTTGTTCTGCAATTCTCTTTTACCAGCAAGCAACTAAACCAGATCCCAAGTCTGGTTTCCTACCAATGAGTCCATCTCCTCATTCATGCCTTGCTCCCGCTTCTTTCTAGTTTCCACCTGCATTGCTTCTTCATAACATTCCGGTTCACCAAAATCAATCATTAATAAATAATACATTGAAGGAGAGTATCATTCAGGGAGTCTACTTAACTTGGTACATCTTCTTGCAGTTGCAGGAGTTTCAGGTACTTGCTGTTGTTCTTAATTTTTTGGCACCTTTGGAACTTCATTTTCTTGAATTTCATCAAGTACTGTGTATTCTGTGTTTTCCTTTTCCTATTTCCTTCCTTGCAACTGATCTTTATACATGACCTTTTCATTGAATATGACATCTCTACTTCTAATGATTTTTTGATTTTCATAATCCCATAAACGATAACCAAAATCATCAACCCCATATCCAATAAAGGTACATTTCTTGGATTTATCTTCAAGCTTTGTTCTATTTTCTTTATCAATATGGACAAATGCTTCACAACTAAACGTTCTCAGAAATGAGTAGTTTACCTTTTTATTTGTCCATGCCTCCTCTGGAATACCACCATCCAAAGCACTTGAAGGCCCTCTATTTCTTAAATAAACAACAGTATTTACAACATCCACCCAAAACTATAAGGGCAAACCTGCATGCAGTCTCATACATGTTGCACGCTCCGTGGTCATTCTGTTCATCCTTTCTGACACACCATTTTCTTGTGGTGTTTCTGGGACTGTCTTCTCTCTACGAATCCCATGGTATGAATAGTAACTATCAAACTCCTTGCCGCAATACTCACCTCCATTATCAGATCTGAGACACTTCAACCTTTTTCCTATCTCATTCTCAACCAAAGCTTTCCACTTCTTAAAAGTAGCAAACACATCAGATTTTTGTCTAATGCAATAAACCCAAGTTTTCCTAGTTGCATCATCAATGAATATAACATAATAGTGAGAGCCACCAAGAGATTGTACCTGAGCTGGTCCCCATACATCTATATGAACTAGCTCTAACTTTTCATTCTTCTTTTGTTTCCCAACCCTAAGAAATCTGACTCTCTTATGTTTTCCATAAACACAGTTCTCACAGAATTCCAAACTTACCTGCTTCAAATTTGACAACAACTTCCTTGAGTGGAGAATCTGCATCCCCTTCTCACTCATGTGGCTAAGCCTATGATGCCACAGCATTGTATCTATTCCTGTGGAAGCTAAAGAGATAGAATGGTCAGTATTATGAGGACATAAATACAACGTACCTACCCTATTTCCTTTTGCTATTACCATTGATCCTTTAGTGATCTTCCACCACTTTTCTCCGAACGTAGATAGACAGCTTCCATCTCCCAACTTCCCTATTGAGATCAGATTTCTTTTCATAGCAAGAATATTCCTAACATCTTTCAACAACCAATCAGTTTCATTCTTAACTTTTATCCATACCATACCCATTCCAACAATTTTACATGGCTCATCATCACCCAATAAAACATGTCCAAAATCACTTGGAAGATAATCATAAAAATATTTCCTATGGGGTGTAGCATGACATGAAGCCCCTGAATCTACTACCCAATAATCACTAGTATTATCAAATGCAAGAATCAAAGCATCTTGTAACACATCACCTACTACATTTGCTTCCTTGGTAGTTTCCTTCTGTGCATCTCCTTTCTTCTTTAGAGATTTGCAGTCTTTCTTCAGATGTCCTTTCTTTCCACAGTTCCAGCACTCTATCTTTCCCAGTCTAGACTTGGATCTGCCTGTTTTAGACTTCCCATGATGACCTTGGCTCTTTTCTCTCTCGTTTTGTCTTCCCCTGGTCTCCATGGTCAACGCATTACCTGATGTCTCACCTGTGCTTTTTCTTCGCATTTCCTCGCTAAGAATAACACCAATAACATCATCAAATTTCAAGGTGTTTGAACCAGAGACAGAGTTACTTATAACCATGACCAAGCTATTCCATCTTTTTGGAAATGAACATAAGATTAGAAGAGCCCTAACCTCATCCTCAAAGTTCACACTTACAGAACTTAGTTGATTTTTAGCCATATTAAACTCATTTAAATGATTAGTAATAGATCCACCTTCAGACATCTTCATATTAAATAAACTCTTCATTAGAAATACCTTGTTGGAGGTCGAGGGTTTTTCATACAGCTTACCCAATGCGCTCATCAACCCCTCTGTTGTCGTTTCTTTTGAGATATTGAAAGCCACCGATGAAGTCAGGTTCAGCCGTATTGTTCCCAAAGCCTTTCTGTCAAGAACCTCCCATTCTTCGTCCTTCATAGCCACCAGCTGCTTTGCTCTTCCTCCCAACGGTAGGAATAGATCCTTCTAGTACAGATAGTCCTCCATTTGCATCTTCCATAACTGGAAGTTTTGGCCATTAAACATCTCGACCTTAAACTTTCCTTCTTCTGCCATTGCTCCCACTCGAACCAGAAACCCTAGCTTCCTGCAAGTTTATCTGCCAAATAAACCTTTGGCTCTGATACCAATTATTAGAAAAACAAGATCGTAGATCAATAACAATAAACAAAAATGCAAATATAATCACACATACACATTTCAAGAGAGACACATATATATCGTGGTTCACCCAACTTGGGCTACGTCCAAACTAAATTTTTCAGTCCTTATTATTATTACCGTCCAGCAAGGTGAAGGGATACAACCTGCAGCACAGTCACTGCACTTCCTCTTCACTGTCTCACAGTCTCTCTCCTGATCTTAGAGATCTTTACAATGCATAAAACCTAATACATCATCCCTAGCCGTATTACAATGTCTTTCTTTTATAGGGAAAATACAATGGGAAAAATACCACGGGATACCCAAAACCATGGGCCTGCAAACAGCTGGCAAAAACAACCCCAAAAAATTTTCTTGGGGGCATTTCCCCCAAACCCCTAAAAATGAAGAATGGGTGTACAGTCCTCCGGGGTGCACGGCTAAGACAATATCATCTAGAAGATATGGCTCCACAACCAACACCTACCTATATGAGAGATGCTATATGATGTTGGATTCTGATCCTAAGACATATGAGGAAGCCTCACATGAATGGTAGGATTCCATGGATGAGGAGTTTCAGTCACTGCAAAAGAATGAAACATGGGAGCTAGTCAAGCTCCCCCCAAGCATAAAATTGGTAAGGTGTAAGTGGATCTACAAAACCAAGTGTGAATCTGATGATACAAAACTGAAATATAAGGCTAGGCTGGTAGAAAAGGGCTTCTCCCAAGTCCAAGGCCTTAACTACAATGAGATTTTTGCACTAGTTCCACAGAAGGATTCAATAAGACTAGTTCTGGCAATTTCTGCATCCAAGCGCTGGGAAGTGCACCACATGGATTTCAAGAGTGAATTCTTCCATGGGGATATTGAGGAGGATATTTATATGCAGCAGCCATAAGGTTATACATCTGATCCTAATTATGTGTGCAGGTTGAGGAAGTCCTTATATGGGCTTAAGCAAGCCCCTAGGGCTTGGTATGCCAAAATGGACAACTTTCTCTTGTCACAATCTTATGTAAGATGCAAATATGATCCTAATGTTTACATTAAGCTGATTCATGGTTCAATTATGATTATAGTGTTGTATGTTGATGATATAATTATCACAGGCAGCTCTACTAATCAAATACCTTCATTAAAGACTGCTTTGCATCAAGCTTTTTACATGAGTGACTTGGGAATGCTTAAGCAGTTTTTTGGTTTGAGATTTCTCAAACTGAGAATGGAACTAAGGTATCTCAATCCAAATATGCATCTGACCTGCTAAATAAGTTCAAGATGGACGATTGCAAGACTTCAAAGACTCCTTTCCTTTCAGGAGTTATACTTGAAGAAGCAAAATCTACACCCTTGGTTGACAATAGCTTGTATAGGCAGCTTGTTGGCATCTTGTTATACTTGACTCATACTCGACCTAATTTTGCATATGTTATGAGTGTGGCATCAAGATACATGGAGAAGCCACATGAGATCCATTGGGGGGCTGCAAAAAGAAGCTTGCATTATGTGCAAGGCGCCAAGATTGATGGGATTCAATATGCTGCAGATTCTAGCCTAGATCTTCTTGGTTTTACTGACTCAGATTGGGTTGGTGATAAACTTGACAGAAAATCCACATCTAGATTTGTATCCATGCTTGAAGGTGATCCTTTTTGTTAGTCTAGAAAGAAACAGAGTGCAATTGCACTATCTTCAGCAGAGGCAGAGTACATAGGAGCAGTGAATGCTGCTACTTAGTGTGTGTGGTTGCAGGGTATTCTTTCAAAGTTTGAGATTGCTTTAGTATTCCTACTGTCATATTTTGTGACAATCAGATTTCTATAAGGATCTCAAGTGATCCAGTAGAGAGACAGAGGACCAAGCATATTGAGATCCATATGCACTACATTAGGAGTTTAGTGCATGACCGAATCATTGATTTGCAGTATTTCCCAATAGGTGAACAAACTGCAGACATCTTCACCAAATATTTTACTAAGAAGACATTCATCTATCTTAGATCTCTGCTTGGGATGGATGAACATGTGGTGGAGTGAAGGATTGATCAACAATCTTTCAATTTTTATGATGTCCATTTTTTAGGGAAGGTTTTTCCCATGAGGTTTTCCTTTTTCCCTATTTTGTGGACCAGGTAGTATTATACAGGGTGACCATGCCTTGTTACTGGGCCCTAGTTTTTTATTTCTAATTTTTAGCACATAAAATCAGACATACAGGGGGTCTTGGAATATTTAAAACCCACATCTATTTCATTTAATACCTTAGTAGCATTAATTAATCATTTTATGATTAATTCCTAAGTATTAGACTAGATAGTTCGCATATGAGTCATTGCGTGGACCACAATGCATCTTTGGGGGGGCCACAAGCCTTCTTGGTGTGGATTAAAAGTTTCTTAAGTCACTTGGGCTCCTTTTTGGTGATTTTGGATAGTATTCTGGTGAGAAAGGCGCATTACTACTTTTTACTGCTTTTGGGTGAAAGGTGAAAAGCTAGTTGACTAGGGAAAGTGTTTTTTGGACCACTTTCACTCCTTGATGTTTCTTCCTTCCATTTTTTGGACTTAGCATGTTTTTTCATGACACATCACTATCTGATCACTAAATCAAAAATTCATGAGCCTTTGGTGTGACTTGGAGAACACACTTGCCACCAAGGGGGGTTTTGCATCAATTTAGTAAGTCTGCTTTTCTGAGGATTTGAATGGTATCCTTATGCATTCGAATATCTGATGTAAAGTTATATATTGACATTTATTTACTTGTCTAAGGTTGGTTGATGTATTATTATTCATGAGGGTAATGTTATGTGCATTTATTATGAGTAAATTTATGTGTTCTTGACTCGTTGTGTGAGAATTATTGTGAGAGAGTTTAATTATTGATTAGATCTTGGTGTGAACATAATTTCATAGTAATTACGATAGTCATTAGGGCCAGGTTTAAGCATAGGGCCACTTTGGTGGAATAGATAGCCCCCACTTGTGGCTCCTTAGCAAATGATTCTAATTTGAATGTTGTATGATGGCTAGTATAGTTATCTAAACTCACCCATATTGGGGAAGGGTGAACTTGTTTCATCATAATAATTGGAAACTAGTAAACAAAATGAGCATGCTTATAGCTAGCTCATTGAATACATTTTACAAAACTAATTCCATTTACCTTATTAGCAGTGAAGGTTTTTTAATCTTCAATGGAAATGATTTCAAAATTGTGTCCTAGACTCCAATGGGCTCCACTTAACATTTTCCCACATAAGAATGCCATTTTATCTACCAATTGAGTTCAACTACAATGCAAACAAAAAACAACAAATAATAGAATCATTGATTTCAAGAGATATGTATAAATATGGAATTGGATCAAATTATCTTAAAATATAGACTAAACGTGCTTATAGATTTATGTCTTAAATGGAAATGATATAAGTATTATGTCCCATTGGTTTCACTCACCATCATGACACATAATTATGTTTTTTTGTCTTTGTAACATCCCCTTCACCCAATCCAACTAGCAGAGGGGACATTAACTAAATATGGGTCTCTAAATTTTTCCCCGGATCAATGTTACAAATTCATATTATTGATAAATACATGTGCATATGCATAATAAACATACTTAGGGGAAATAAAATACATACACACACAACACATGCAATTTCAAGTATAATTACCAAAAGCACACAAATAAAATCATTGCACATTAGATATAAAATATCTTTAAACAAAGAATATTTAGGCAACTGACTGCATAAGAGCGATTTTCCACCTAGTCGTAGGCACTCTGTCCAGCATATACTATTTCTTCTGAGAGGCCATCCCGAAGCTGGGATATGAGGCCACTAGGGAAAATGAAACACCTACAAGCTTCTCTCTCTCAGCCCACAACCCATTCTTTTCTCTATGCTTAGCCAAAGTCTCATCCAAAGCTCTACATGGATCTTACTAAGACATTACATCCATGGCACTCCTTCCAACTTATCCACACAAAAGAAGGAAGGAATTTCCCTTCATTGTTCCATGGTTCCCTTAGGAAATCAAACCCTTACAGTGCATACCAGTGTGTGCAGTAAGGGTCCAACCTACTGTATGCTATTGGAGAACCTCCTGCAACATTGATTCATGGCTTCTCAAGCATCCAAAAGTAGCATAAATCAATGGGTAAGGGTTCCTAGCTTTCCAAACCTCTATTCTCACCTACAACCATCTAATTTCACTTCAAATTTGCAGCTTTGTCTTCCAATTTGAATTTCTGGGTTAAGCACACTATGGTAATGGTCATAAACATCAATAGGAAACACTAAATAGTGTAGAAGTATGCATGAGAGAATGATGGAATGAGTGTTCAATACAAGGGATATGAGATGATGGTAAAAAGAAAACTGACATAGATTCTCACCATAGAATAAAGGACTCCTGGAAGTTGACAGAACTGTCACAACCCCCATGCCTCAATAACTGCATGAAGTGACTTTTCCCACCAACCTCAAATATGCATTCAATGATTGGGTTTCATAGTCAACAGTAGGAAATTGGATCATTTAAAGCACATGGAAGAATTTTGATGAGTTCTAAGGTTGACACATGGTAGCACAAGATTTGGTTTCCCATAGACCCCCTTTCCTCTTCCCCTCTGGTGGAATCATAGCCCCTCTAGTGCTCTTTACACAACCATTTTGGGCTAGTTTATTATTTTTTCCAACATAATATTTACATATATTTCGAATTGGCATGATAATCCAACCATACGGTCCAAATAAAAATAAATACATCCTACATTCCTAGCTATTCACTAGTCGAGCCCTGGCCTTGAGCTCCACACTAGGAATCCATACTAGCATATTTACATAATTTACATTATTTTGATTAATTACATTCCAAATCAAAACTGGGGGTATTACAGTCTCCAGAAAAATTGCAATGTTGTTGGATTTGGAGTGAAATTCATTTATTTGAATCATAAATAATTGAAAATTCTAATAAAAAGAACAAAAATGACACGACTTTCTATAAATCTGCATAAAAGTAGCCCAAATATAAATGATACATGCAAATTTTTCTAGACAAGTTCAACATTATGTTAAATATGTACTAAAAACATATTAGAAGTTAAAACATGCACTGCTATTTACTTAGGGCTATCGGAGAAGCTAATGTCAACATAGGGATAATAATCTCAACCAACAAGCTGCAAGGACAAAAACTAATAGCTAATAGGGACTCTAAGATAGAGCCAATAATGCAACAAAAAGTTTAATTCAAACTTGATGAATACCACATTATAGAGATCCAATGGATGTTGATGAAGAGAGAGAAGCCTTCTTATGGACTTCGTGACGTGGCATTCAACCCTTTACAGTTGGATTTTCCTCCAAGTAAGACTATGGAGGGGACCAAGATGATGAGGATGGGTCTCAACACTTCTTAGGAGATATGTGTTGATGTATTTGTAACTTTGGAATGTATTTCACCCGTGTATATTGTACTCCTACAAAGATGTTTTTATTCCTCTATACGGAAGTGTCATCATTTGTATTGACATGTGTCGCAAGTGTCGCAACTTGCATGTGATGGGGTTATTATACCACCAAGTGTGGGGTCGGCCCTGATTAGTATTACCATGGGTTATTAGAATGAGTTAGACAAGTCGACCCTGCTAGTTTATTAGGCAGGTTAGGTCATCTATAAATAGAGTGTGACAAGAACTCTATTTGATCACTTCATTATTCACTTCTACACTCATTGGAAAGTGGAGCACAAGTGAGGAAGGAGGAGTAGCTACTAGGAGGACTATCTCTTGTACTTGGGTTGTCTCATTGCTCTTTCTATCTCTAAGGAAGTTGTTGGTTTTTTTCACCTTTATGGTTTTTCCCAGTGAAACTCTGTGTGTCTATTGTCTCATGTGATTGCTTGTTGTGATTGATATGCTTGATATGCTGTACATGTTATTCTCTCAGTAAATATCCTAGAGTATGTTCAATTAATGCTAAAAAATTAACATGGTATCAGAGCTAACCTGAGAAGAAGATACTGTGCAGTTGCGGAAGCTAGGGTTCTTGTTTATTGGGTTTCTTTCCATAGATATTGAAAGGCACTAGGGTATTTTGACTCTCCTCAACAAGGCGCATCTTTCTATCCAATCAGATTTCAATTCTGGGCACTTTCATTTTTGGCCCTAAAAGTTAGGGTTTCCACAAAAATATGAATTTATGAAATCTGAGACCATATCTGGAAGCTCCTTGGAAAAATTGAATTTTAGAGCTTTGGATCAAACTTTTTGGTTGGGTAAAGTTCCAGCAAACTCAAATCCTAATTCAGGGTCCTCCTTAGTGAATCCGGGAGATTGAAAAGCATTTCTAAAGGGTGAAACATTGTAGTTTTCAATTTCTGAGTATACTAGGCTGATTAGCTCATCAAGGTGCATCTTTCTATCATTTCAAAAGTTTGAAATTCACAGAATTTTTAGGGTTTCTCTAACGAACCCTAATCCATCTCCAGATTCAGATTTCTGCAAATCAAGTGGTAAGACCTAAATCTCTTATTTCCATTTGAGTTTCTCATTAAAATGTCTCACCACACCAAGCTTGAGGATACACCTTAAGGGGCTGATAACTTCTGAGCATGGAAGTAGAGGATTGGTTTAATCCTGGAAGAAAATGAATTGGATACTTATATAAGTGAAGAGGTCCCTGTCCCAGAGGGAGAAGAGGCTAAGGCCTTACATAAGAAGAATTTGGTCAAGGCAAAAAGTATCATTGCTAATTCTACCAAAGACCATCTCATACCACATGTGTCATCTCTAAAGACACCCAAGGATATGTTTGATTCCCTAACCAAGCTATTTGAAGGGAAGAACATAAATCAGAAGATGACTATGCGAAACCAATTGAAAGGGGTAAAGCTTCAGAATGGAGATACCATTCAATCTTATTTTTCTAAGGTCTCTCAGATCAAGGAACAACTTGAAGTTGTGGATGAAGTAGTGGACAATGGTGAATTTGTCATGACCACATTGAATGGCCTACCTAGGTCATGGGACTCCTTCATCCAAGGAATCTGTGCAAGAAGGAAGTTGATCTCATTCAGCAAACTATGGGAGGAATGTTCACAAGAAGAAGCAAGGCTTGTGGCCCAAGAAGGAAAGAGGGGGGATGAAGATCAAGCTCTCACAGCACACACCAAGAAAGGAAAGTTCAAGAGAGAGCCATCACACTTCAGGAGATCTCCACACCACCATCAACATAAAGATAAGAAAGATCTCAGATGCTTCACATGTAATGAGAAGGGACACTTTGCTTCAGATTGTCCTAAGAACAAAAAGAACAACAACAACAAATTCAACAAAAGGAAGAATAAGAACAAGAATATATATCATGCTCATGCTGCCAAGGATGATGAACCTCCCAAGAAGAGGGCTAGAGAAGAAAGTGATGACTCATCTAGTGAAGATGAATATGTCCTAATCTCTGCTCTCACAGGTACTATCTCTCATGGATGTAATAATTGGCTTATTGATAGTGGGGCTTTCAAACATATGACTGGGTTTAAAGAATCTTTTGCAAATCTATCTGAACATGAGTCACCCCATAAGGTGAAACTTGGGGATGACTATAAATATCCTATCAAAGGAAGTGGTGAAGCCTCCTACAACCTAGACTCTGGGAAGTCTTTGAAGATGAAAGATGTTCTATATGTACCTAGGCTCAAGAAGAACCTACTCTCCATATAAATGCATTGGATGCCAAAGGTATGAGGGCTACATTTGTAGATGGCCAAGTCCTAATGTGGCTAAAGGGTAAAACGATAGATGATGTAGTAGTGATTGGAGAGAAAGAGGGAGGATTGTACAAACTGAAGGGACAACCTGAACATGCCATGGTACATGAATCCATGGAGCCAAGTGAACTTTGGCATAGAAAGCTTTCTCATGTACACTATAGGGCACTACCAATTGTAAGAAAAGCTATAGAGGGTATTCCTAAAATCAAGTCAAAGCATGAGGGTGCTTGCAAAGGATGTGAAAAAAGAAAGAACATTAAGAAGGCCTTTCCAAGCAGTGAAAGAAAAGAAAAAGGAATCTTGGAGATTATCCACTTCGATGTATGCAGTCCGATGCCATCCAGTTCTTTGAGTGGGTATGTATACTATGTCTCTTTCATTGATGATATCTCTAGTAAGACTTGGGTTTATTTCTTGAAGAATAGGGATGAAGTGTTTGATAAATTCAAGGAATTCAAAACCTTGATGGAAAATCAAACTAATAAGAAGATCAAGACATTCAAATCCGACAATGGCGGAGAATTCACTTCAGGTGATTTCAAGAAGTTATGCATTGATTCAGGGATTAAGAGGGAGTTGACTGCTCCCTACAATCCACAATAGAATGGGGTTGTAGAAAGAAAGAATAGAACAATCATGGAAGCAGCACAGGCAATGCTGCATGACCAGGATCTACTTATGCATCTACGTGCAGAAGCAACTAGGACAGATGTATATGTGCAGAACAGAACACCTCACAAGATATTGAACAAGAAGACACCAGAAGAGGTATTATCTGGTAAGAAACCTGAAGTCAGCCATCTCAAAATATTTGATTGTCCAGTATATACACATGTTCCAAAGGAAAAGAGAACAATGCTAGATCCTTCAGGAAAGAAGGGCATCTTTGTGGGGTACAGTGAAAGCTCAAAAGATTACAGAATATACTTTCCAGGGTTCAAGAAAATTGATGTCAGTGGGGATGTAACATTTGATGAAAACTCAGCCTTCATCAAGTCAAGGAAGACACCTATTGAAGATCATGAAGAACCAAAGGAAACTAGATTTCAAGACACCACTATGACTGAAGGAATTCCAGATGCAGATTGTGAAATAGAAGATCCACAAGAATCTGTAGATCCACCCCGTGAGAAGAGCTCTCACAAGAGGAAACTTGCATTGGGATAGAGATCTCATTCAAGATGCAGAAAGGTATGGCATTCTAGAAGAAGAACATAGAGAAAGGAAGAGGACTAGATCTCATACCAGCTATGTTGCCCTACTATGTGATATTATGAACAAAGAACCTTCCAGTTATGAAGAAGCAGCAGACAAGAAAGAATGGAAGGATGCCATGGTTGAGGAATACCAGTCTATCATGAAGAATGATATTTGGGATGTAGTCCCAAGACCTGAAGGGAAGTCTGTTGTAACTTCGAAGTGGATCTACAAGATCAAGCATGCTGCAGATGGCAGTATAGAAAAGTACAAAGCGAGATTTGTAGCTCATGGCTTCTTCCAGAAAGAGGGAATAGACTATGAAGAAACATTTGCTCCTGTATCCAGGTACACTTCCATCAGATCAGTACTTGCTCTGGCTGCAGTGATGAAATGGAAGATACACCAGATGGATGTCAAGACATCTTTCTTGAATGGCATAGTCGAGGAGGAAGTGTATGTGGAGCAACCACTTGGTTTTGAAACACATGACAGGGATTCATATGTGTACAGGTTGAAGAAATCCTTGTATGGCTTGAAGCAAGCTCTTAGGACTTGGTATGGTAGGATAGATAGCTTTCTATCTAGTTCGGGATTTACTAAGAGTAAAGCAGATTCTAACCTTTACTACAAGGTTAAGGAAGGCAATCCTGTGATACTACTTCTGTATGTGGATGACCTGTTTGTTACAAGTGAGGACGGATTGATTGTCGATACCAAGAGGAAGCTTGCTGCCGAGTTTGAGATGAAGGACTTGGGAATGATGCACTATTTTCTAGGCATGGAGGTGTGGGAGTGTACAGATGGGATCTTCCTTGGTCAAGGGAAGTATACAGTAGAGATCCTAAAGAGGTTCGGGATGATGGACTGCAAGGCCATGGACACACCTATGGCATGGAACCTGAAGCTTCTGTGTGATGCTTCATCTGAGCCGGTTAATGTCACAGTGTATCGTCAGATGATTGGGTCCTTGATGTACCTGACGAAAACAAGACCAGATATTTGCTTTGCAGTGAACACATTGAGCGAGTTCCTGATGGATCCCAGAGGTGTTCACCTGGTTGCTGTAAAGCATATTCTGAAGTACTTGAAGGGTACGATTGATTATGGGCTCAAGTATGATGCGAATCAAAAGTTTAACCTGCAGGGTTATGTTGATTCGGACTGGGCTGGCAGTGCTGCAGATAGGAAGAGCACTTCTCGGTGTTGCTTCAGTATGGGATCAGGTTTGATCTCATGGTTTAGCAGGAAGTAGTCCTGCGTAGCACTGAGTACAGTTGAAGCAGAGTATGTTGTAGCTTGTTTGGCTAGTTGTGAGGTAGTATGGCTCTGGAAGCTATTGTCTGCGTTATTTGATCTCCCACTAGATGCTATTGGTATCTTTTTTTATAACCAGAGTTGTGTGAAGCTATTTGAGAATCTAGTGTTCCACGATAGGTCGAAGCACATTGAGATCAAATATCACCATATCAGGGATATGGTGTAGACAGGAGCAGTGAAGCTCCTGTATGTTGCGACGGATGAGCAGGTTGCGAATGTGTTGACGAAACCACTAGCTAGAGTGAAGTTTTAGTACTTTAGAGAGAGGCTTTGTGTTCTTCAGATTGACGACACTTCGAGGAAGAAGTGATGGAAACATTTGCAGGAGCCTTTCCGAGCATGGTGAGAGGAGGATCCTTCCCATGGCTGTGGATGTAAGCACTGGATGATGAGCATCAGGACGATGCTCCAGTTACTACTCAGTATGATTAGTTGGATCATGTATATGTATATACATCAGGATGATACAATGATGATGATTAGAATGATCATGTGAGATGAGTATCAGGATGATACTCTAGATGATATGCATCAGGATGATGCTATGATGATGATCAAGATGATCATATGTGATGATATGTATCAGGTGGATACACTACATAATCAGTTGGATTATGTGTGATGAGTTTCGAAGACACAGATGCACATGAGCCATTCTCTCATGGTGGTAGGTGTGTCCTCCGATGGTGCAAATATAAGGGCTGGGGCCATTCCGACATGGTTGAAGTGTGTCTTCCCATGGTCATTGATGTAAGAGCTATGCCATTCAAGCATGGTTGAAGTGTGTCTTCCCATGGCTGCAATATAAGTGTTGTTCCATTCCTAGCATGGTTGAAGTGTGTATTCCCATGGCTATGGATATAAGTGCGATGCCATTCTCACATGGTTGAAGTGTGTCTTCCTATGGCGTAGATATAAGTACTGAGCCTTTCACAGATGGTTGAAGTGTGTCTTCCCATGTCGGTGAATGTAAGTGTTGTGTGATGTGCATCTGGGTTGTGCTTCATGAACGATGATACTCTGTGGTCGTGGACAGGTTATGCTTGGGTGGATCACATGTAAGACCTGGGAGATCCAATAGGTTGGGCTGTGTGCCCGTAATAAGTCTTGGGATGCTCTTACAAGGGTTTGTGATGGAGATCACATGTAAGGCCTAGGAGATCCGATAGGTTGGGCTGTGTGCCCATAATAAGTCCTGGGATGCTCTTACGAGGGTTTGTGATGGAGGTCACATGTAAGACCTTGGGAGATCCGATAGGTTGGGCTATGTGCCCGTAAGAAGTCCTGGGATGCTCTTGCGAGGGTTTGTGATGCATGTAATAAAGTCCTGAGGATTCCACAATATGGCTAGTGATGATGAACACCTATAGGTGGTGGGCCTACATCCATCATGAAAAAGGGTTGGCTCTGTAGAAATTCCTATGATGAGTAGTTCAGAGATTGATTGAGATAGCAACAGCAGTGACGATGATGATGATTCGATGACGATGATCCACTAACGATGATCCAGAGAAGAAGACTGGTTCTAGTAGATCTGTGTCGAGAAATTCCTTCCTAGTTAAGAGGGAGTGTTGATGTATTTGTAACTTCAGAATGTATTTCACCCATCTATATTGTACTCCTATAGAGATGCTATTATTCCTTTATACATAAGTGTTGTTATTTGTATTGACAAGTGTTGCAAGTGTTGCAACTTGCATGTGATGGGTTATTAGACCACCAAGTGTGGGATCGGCCCTGATTAGTATTACCATGGGTTATTAGACTAAGTTAGACAAGTCGGCCCTGCTAGTTTATTAGGTAGGTCAGGTCATGTATAAATAGAGTGCGGGAGGCACTCTATTTGATCACTTCATTATTCACTTCTACACTCATTGGAAAGTGGCGCACAAGTGAGGAAGGAGGAGTAGCTTCTGGGAGGACTATCTCTTGTACTTGGGTTGTATAATTGCTCTTTCTACCTCTGAGGAAGTTGTTGGGTTTTTTCACCTTTATGGTTTTCCCCAGTGAAACTCTATGTGTCTATTGTCTCATGTGATTTCTTGTTGTGATTGATATGCTTGATACGTTGTACATGTTATTCTCTCAGTAAATATCTTAGAGTATGTTTAATTAATGCTCAAAAATTAACAATATGGAGATCACACTCTTCATGGTGATATGGCATGAAAGCTCTCAGTGGTGCACAAAGTGACAATTTGAGGTATAATAGATGCCCCCTAAAGTGTGAGGTTGGAAAGAATATGATGGATGAAACACTTTACCAACAAATAATTCTGCAGAGATAGCTAGAAGGAAACTAGAGAGGAGTTGCAAGGAAACATCAACAATATGTCCAATAACGCCGAGGCAGGCATACCCATTCTTGGAACAACTGAATCAAAGCATGACTATCGACCAACACATCACAGATCCATGATAGTACTGACTCAGCAATGACTGAAGACAAATCATGGTTACTAGAATACAAGCGTAGATACATGAAAAGATAATGACATAGCCACAACTAATACAAAATTGGTTATGTGTGACAGTACATGAATGAGGTCACCAACATAATGTCTATGTGGGAACCTACCCAAAAAAGTCACCATCGCAACCTAGATGTAAAATAGATATCAGAACCATCCAGGGTCTTCTACCTGGTCCCAAATTAATACAAATCTAACGATGTGATTACAAGGTGTTGAAGTCGAACATGGTAGAAACTACCTTATTACAGGCCAATGAAGTGAACCATTAACAAGTATGAGGGAAATAAAAAATAATGACAGTGACTTCCAAGGTATCATAGTACATCTGGACGAAATGTTAATAGATGAGTTGATGTCAAACATCCGCGACATCATTCGATCAGATTTCAATGATGAAAACCCATTTTTGAATACGAGGAAACATGTAATTGAGGCATGTAGGTACCAAGGTACTAAGGTGGTTCCTAAGCCTAATTCATGGATAATGAGTTGAGGTTGACATGAATAGACTTGTTGAAGGAGGGCCATAATGAATCCCACATCGTCGACACTAAACTGACATAGAAAAGTGATGTGAAGTATTGGATCAGATGAGTATGGAATGATACAAGGATATGAAGGCTAACAATATCACATAAAGTTGACCCAGGTTAAGAATATCCTTTGAACATATGACGGCGTGATATACAACTTGGCAACAGGAATTTATAGAGACAACAACTAAAATGTGATATGAGAGATTCATTAGATGATGTTCAGACAAAGGTGACTCATGACTTTAGTTATGACCCAGACACATAAAGAATACTAAATAAGGAGATAATATTTGTACACACTCCATATTCAAAGGTAATGACTCACAAGATGCCAAAAAGGTAGACTTAGCTTATTCCCCATTTCCCCCCCATCATGTTTGACGAGTACCACTTTGTTTTTTAACAAGCTTGAGGAAGATAACAGATGCTTGATATAGCTCACCGTTAGATGATTCCAACATTGTAAATTTATGAACCCAAGGAAGGATAGGTTCGGTTCCATAATGTTAGGATATTTAGACACTTAGGAGTTAGTTAAGATCAACTTGTGTAATATATCCATTAGGTAAAGTGTGTTTCTTTAGTATGCATTTGTAAATATTTAATCTGACAAACATGATATGTTCTAGACATAGACTGATCTGACAGCTCAACTTATCTTAGTTCATACCTAACCTTGATCCGTGGCTTAACACCCGATTGGTCCATGATCTCTATTTAAAGAGCATGGAGGGTCATTGTCTAGTTGATCGATTATGAGAAGCTCATTTGTAACTTTCTTTCTTTTGCATAATAAACTGCTCCATAGAAGCTATTTGGTCGGTGCTATGGAGTGTCTCCCTCTTGAGGGTTTAAACCATGTCAAAACATCATGTGTTGATTTGTGATCTATTTGTGTGAAGTGGTTTCTCTAGGTGTTCAGTATTTTGGGAGTACCCTGTGTACCCTGTTAGCACTTAGATTTTATTCCGGTTGTAAGAGAATAACACCTAAGGTAACCTATTTCAAACCAAACTTTAGGTAGAAAACTCATCCATTTTTCCACCAGAGAGGGCTCTCTCACGATATATATGTAAAGGCTAAAAATATATATAAAAGTTCTCTCAAAATTTCTTAAAAAGATTTTCTGGTTGAAAAGGAAAACAAGAAACGTTGGGCATGGAGTCAAAGTGTCAAATATATATAATAAGCCGGTAAGAGATTTATACCAAATAGATTTTCACAGAGGCAAGATAGCAATCATATCACAGTCAATCTGATTTTTCAGGTGGTATAGAAGGAAAAAATGACATTCCATCAACAATAGGCATCTAACTAGGATGAATCCATTGTCAACTTTGGAGAAAATAGTGAATATTTAAATGCGATAAAAACGAGGCATAACCAGTATGAATCTCAAATTTATTTCAAATGTTCATTTAAATATAGAAGAAAAACATAATGGAAGATATAACGTAGAGAGTAAACATGCACATATAAAGATAAAGGAAAAATAGACTGTAAGGCTGATCAACACATGAATCTCTGGTCTCAAAAGATAGGTATTTTCACTGTACTGCCTTTATTTTTCAAAAAATAGACTTCAAAACATACTTGTCTCTCAAAGGATTTCAACCCCTTCAATAATGACTCTCATTGTTTTTATACAAAATTCGGAAGAAGCTTGACATAACTGCTTCTTCTAACTAATAACTGAAAATACTTTAACTTAAAAGATAACTGTCTTTGAGCAATAGATAACTGTCTCTAAATAATATTACAAATTTAAAATAAAAGTATCTTCTTTGCCACTTGGCAAAAAATTTTGAATATCATCTTTTCGCCACTTGGCAAGAGTTTTGAAAGCATCTATGAATGGACAGAATATCTTGTCCTTCCATATTTGTCCACATAATTCCACTGCTCGGCCGTGGGTAAATCATAGTTGGTCATTTCTTTTACCAAGACTCGCATTTCAACATGACCTGCATAAGAGACAGGAAGAAGATTCTCACAGGTTGAGATTAGCATATTTAAAATTTCAAAGTCCTCTGCTATTTTCTCCATTAAAATTTTTCCTGTAAGCATGTGATCCAACTGCTGGAACTTTCTGTGATCCATCCTTATGTCAAACAGCAATCTCTTATACTCACTAGGAGGAATTAATTCATTCTTTTCATTCCAGAAAGCAGGGAATCCTTTGATTACTAATTTTTCAAATTGCTTTTTGAACTTTATTACTTCTTCCCATATTTCTCCAGCTTTGGCTTCAATATTTTCAACATGCAAGTACTTCCCCAAGATCCTTCTGGCCCATGTGATGACTGAAATTCTGTTCATTATATTCATGGCTGTCAGGTCTGCTTCAGTTAGACTGTTTAAAAATGTTATTGCTTTCTGGCTACTTCTTTTGGCTTTTTATTTAAGTTCTCCCTGACTGCTCTGCAACTTTCGAAGGCATCTTTGACTACCTTTTCTTTGACTGTTATGTAATCCAGATATGGTCTTAGTTTTTCAACTTCTTTTATAATTTGGTCCCATACCATGTGTTTTCAACCTTGCATAGCAGCTTGCCCTGTCACATGAGCTGTCAATCCTTTATTATTATCCCCTAATTCCTGATTCCTTGTCTGCAGAGTTTTTATTTCCTTATTTTAATTTCATTGTCTTCCTTCAGTTTCTGTATCTCCATCTTCAATTCTTTGATTTCTCCTTCTTTCAAACTTCCTTGGGACATGGCTTGTAAAATACCATCCACTCCAGTTTTATCTTCATCTGTGGCTGTTTGTACTTGTTGCTGACTACTCTCTGCTAATATTTTCCTTGTTTCCTCCAACTGCTCTTCTAAAATGATTTTTTCTTTTTCCCAATGTTCTTTTTCATCAGAGAGCTTTAACATTTTTGCAGTAACATCGTTTACTTCATTAGATAATTCTTCTTTTTCCTTTTCCAGTATCGTTAGTTCTGCTCCCTGGATAAGCACAGTGTCTGGAATTTTTAACTTTCGTCTTAACATTAGGATCGTGTCATGTTTTTCTTTGAGCAATTTTGTTGCTGCATCTCCCTCTTTATTTATCAAATCTATTTGCAATTTTTTAATCTGTTGCTGTCGAGACTTATTTTCTGCCTTCTCTTGTCTCAACTGATTATTCAATTTATCCACTGAATTTTTCAACTTGTCCGCCCTTAGTATTGCACCCAAATAATCTGAATATATAACTTCTCCTGTTTGTCTGTGCAACAAAATTTTATCTGGGGCATTTATTTTAGACAAATCTACTTTCATCTCTGAAATCTTATCTTTTGTGACAACTAAAAATTTCAAAGAATTCTCTTTGATATTTCTGCTAGTAAATAAACTTACTTCAGTATTGGATATATTTCTGACTTTCGGAAACAATTGACTGGTTTGTTTAGAGGACTCCTGTTTATTCTGACTATGTTCATTAAATACATCCATCATATTCTGGGGTCTATTTACATCACCTGCTACTGGGGTTTCTTCAATACTGTATTCTTTAACAGTGACCTTTGGTATCTTTTCTTCAGTTCTTTTTGTCTCTTCTAAAACTGTTATCAGCTCTTGTTGTTCATTTATTCTCAACTTTTTCCCTCTTTTTGTTCCTTCATCTTCAATGTTCATTATGTCCTGTATGGGTCTTTTAAACCCCACCAATGCAGTATTCATCGGGTCTTCTGTCTTTGTGGTTGTATCTGTCAATGCCATTTCTTTGTCGTGTGCATCCAGAATGATCTCTTCTTTATATTCCAGCCAATTGGCTCTATCAGACATTCCTTCAATCATCTAATGGTTCAGTGCTTTGATGCGATGATCTGTTCTTCGTTTTGATATTATGTTCAACGGATCATACTCAATAGCCATATCTGTCTCAAAACTCATATCTTTCAATAACTTCTCTATATACACAACAACATTTTTATTCTTTATTGTGAATGGACCGAGTGTGAACGGATATTTAATGTCTATCGCTTGTTTGTAAACCAAAAATTTGTTTTCTTCAACAATCAACTTTTGTCTCAGGAATTCCAAAGCAAAAACCCTTAAGGTAAGAAAAGCTGGTAAAACATAAGGTTTATGTTTGAATCCGTATAATCTGATTACTGTACTATCCTTCGACAAGAACCAATCTCCCGTCGCGTATTCTGCACTCAATTGCATACATGCCTGCATTTCTGGTAATACTCTATGCAATTTTTTACCAAACATCATTCTGTAAATATCTGAGAGCATGAAATTGATGTAATTGAACATGTTATTTTCTAATAAAGTCGTGAAAATGATTTCTGGGAACTGCAACTCTTCTTGATTGGCTATCATAATCATTTTCATCAAAAAAGACTGAAACTTGAAATGTCTCGGAGCGGGAAAATTGACCATCTGGTCATGAATCTTCTCTATCAAAAATTCTTCAAAATTAAGTGGAGGGATTTGATTTTCATCAATCCCTGATGGAATTGTACTCATTTTGTACAATAAAATCAACTGAAATTCGGTTACATACAAGTCTGTATCAAACCCTAGAACTAAGGCCAATAATGTCAAAACTAATTGGGTATTTTCATCAAACAAATTGATATCTATAGGGTATGGGACCTCCGAAATGTTGGTTTCTGGCTTGAGACATGACGACAAAAACCTTTCTCTATCAGTTTGAGAGGTTTGATGATAATTTTCAATAATGGAGGTTTCAGAAAAAATCTCAGACTCGAGGGTTTGGGAAAAATCTATTCCTAGGGCTTTAATTAACTCGGCTGGCTTTATTTCACAAATGGTTCTGGTTTTTTTACCGTTTAGAACAATTTTTTCTTCTCGGGAGTAATTCTCGGCACACCATGATACAAATTTTGGGAAAAAAGGGATTTGGTCTGGGCAAAAGGCTATCAAAGACGACTGGTGGACTCTATGTAGGTTTGTCCCTTCCTTTAACATTTCAAACAACCTAAGTTTAATATCAGAGACTGGTAACCTAATTAGGGTATCATAAACGTCTTCGTCTCTATCCTCTAGGGCTTCTTTCGCTTTAAAAACGTCTATATCATGTACAGGTTCCATTTAAACATTTCATTAAACAAAATTCTGTTTAAAAAGTGGGCCAGGTCACCAGACCCTACCTGTATGGACACGCCTTTCGCCTTCTGTCACAATCGCTACACTCCACCAGTCTTCAGAGCTCTCCAAGATAGTGACACATATGCAAAATGCCATTATGCGAAGCCCTTTTTGTTTTATATAAACCTTTTTAATTAACTTCCCGGAAACTTTCTGAACGCGGTTCATATCCGACCGTTGATCTCGAGCTTTTGATTTGGGTCGTCAGATCTCGCCTCCTTTTATCCCCTATGGTGGTATCCACGATCTTAAAGTTGTTTTCTTCTTCGGTTTGTTCCTTGTGCGGATCAATTATCTGATGACACCTGTTTGAGTGGTTTACTTTCCGCGACCTCTCTTCCTTCTATCCAGTGCGCAGCTTCCCAGATGCGGACAAAAACTAGCCGTTGATTTTGTTTTCGATGTATCTCTTCCCTCCAATTGCCATCAACGTATTGCGTATTTCCTTATGCTTTCTCCTTCTGCCACGTATCAGGTCCCACCACGCCACGTGCTCTGGTCCCACTGTGCTTTTCTATTTGGTGGTTCCGCATGGCGCTGTGGTGGTTTATGATACCACCATATCACATATGCGGACTAAGGAGATTAGGACACGTGCCCGGCGGTATTGAGTCCGTAACCGCCCACAACTCTTTGCAACCGATCACTTTGGCGATGTGGGAAACGATATTATTCGTCGATCTTGATCTTTATCATCTCCGCCAGCGAAACTTGGTCTGGATTTAATCCTTTCACAAATTTGTTTTCGGACTTTGCAAATGTGGGTTTTCCTTCTTGTTTTTTGTATTGCAAACCTTTTATTCAACCTTCTTGTGGTAATTTCACTGCTTCTAGATTACTTTGGCAAAAAAAAATTAGGATTTGAGTATTTTTCAGGTATAGTGTCAACATACCCGAACATGGTATCAGAGCTTTTATGAAGAGCCGCTTCCAGTTATGATCTAGATCTTGAACTGTTGTTGCTGAAACTTGAAAGGGTTTTTAGTTCTTGAGTTTATGTGCATTTCTGGGTTGTGGGAGTTGTTCCATTACATCCGGAGTGTCGTTTCCATTGGGAAATAGTTTTTGTTTGATTGAAAACGATTTCTGGTTGCTTCAGAAACGTGTATTTTGTCAGTTTTTTATTATTTCCCTATCTGGGTATGCTCTTTGTCATGCACCTTGTGCGATCTCGGTGAATTAGAAATAGAATGGGAAAGGGTTTTTCTCGGTTGCATATGCTCTTTACCGTGCACCTTGATTGATCGCGAAAAATCAGAAATAGAGAGAAAACATACACTTTTTGGGAAATCTAACGAGATCTAACCCCAAAAGTGTGGAAAAGTTTTTTTGTTTTGGTTTGTGGTATGTTTTACAGGAAAAGAGAAAAGCACGAAAACTGAGAGAGAAGAGTAAAAAAAAAAAACCCTTCCTCCTTCCCTTCTTTTACATACCTTTTAACATTAGCTCACTTGGTTTAAAGTTGTTTTATTCCTCAATAGGTCTTGAGTTCAAGTCTTATTAACTTACTTTTAAACAAGGTGCATGCAGTTTCTATTTCAAGTTACTTTATTGTAAAAGTGCATCTCACTTAAATAATAAAAATAAAATAAAAAAGTGGGTCACTTAAGTTCCTTTTTTTGCTGCACTATTTAAAGTAACATCATTGTAAAAGTGAAAATCACTTATTTTACAAAAGTGAATCACTTAAAGCAACTTTCTTCTAAAGTGATTTTCAAAAGTTCATCTTGAGAAGAGGGGGGTTCTTTTTTTTAGCTGGACATTCTCTATCTGCCACGTCACTATTGGGGACATCTTCGACATTTTCTTTTTTCAAGCATAACTTCATCATACGGAGTTAGTTTTCAGTGCCGTTTTTTTAAACTACCTATTTTTTCGAGCTCTTCACATCCATACTATTGGTTTCTATTTTTACAGCCATTAATTACAATATGGCCGCCCCTTTTGATATTCTACTTACCAGTTCCAACTATTTCTCATGGAAATCTCATATGGAGGATGTTCTACGAAGTAGGGAACTTTTTAGAATCACCTCAAGGAAAAAAATATAACCCACTGATGATGATAAGAAAATAAAATGGGCAAATAGATGTGACGAAGCTTGTGGATTGATTGGGATATCAATCTCTACTGATTTGAGATTCCACATATCTGGAATTGATGAACCTGATACTACTTGGGACAAGTTGGAAGCTTTTTTTGGTAAACACAATGAAATTCAAGGTCATCAACTCGAAAATGAGTTGATTTATTTAAATCCAAGTGATTTTTAATGCATTCAAGATTATTTATCTAAGTACAAAACTCTTAAAATCTTATGTGAAGAATGAAAGATTAAGAGGGAAGACAAATAATGCATTTATCATATTCTTTCAAAACTTGGACCTACATATTATGTTTTTGTATCTACATTTTACTCGATGAAAGAATCCTTGAATGCAACTAGTTATCAAGAGCCTAGTATTGAATCCTTTTGTGATTCCTTGATTAGAGAGCAGGATAAGCTCATCCATCTTGGAATGATCAACAATGTAGATACATTTGGGAAATCCTTATTTTCCCAACAAAAAGAAAAGTCCAAGACTCCCAAGAAACAAAATTTCTGCAATAATAAGTCAAACAAGGGTCCCAAACCCTCTTTGTCAGTTCCTTCTTTAAAAAATGACAAAGGATCTAAGCCAAAAAGAAAAGAATACTGAGCGTCATTGTAGCTATTGCGGAAAATATAATCATGATGAATGTAAGTGTATCAAGAAGATGGCAGCCTTGGAAGTAGCAATGAAGAAGCACCACATCAGCCTAGATTTGCCTTCAGAATCTACCTCTCATGGACATGCACTTTGTGCTTCTGGTTATTGTTATAATGCATCTTCTTCTTCTACTTCAAATGAATGGCTCATTGATTCTGGAGCATCTTATCATATGGTTAAGTATCAAGCCATATTTTCTACTATGCATGAATGTAACACGAAACAAATATTTGTTGGTGATGATATATCTCTAAGTGTTGTAGGATCTGGAACAGTTCCAGTAGATAATGGTCATTTTAGTGATGTACTATGTGTTCCAAGAATTTCCTGCAATTTGTTATCAGTCTATCAAATCACTCATTCTGGTGAAAGTAAAACTATGACATTTACACCTCACCAAGTTGTAATCAAGGATTTTAAATATCCTCAACATGTACTAGCTACCAAAATTGTTAATGATATTCCCAGGTTGTACAAATTTAACAACTTTGGGTCATCACCTTTTCCTTCAGTTTTTGTTGCTCATAGTGATAACTTAAGAAAACTTTAGCATGAGCGATTTGGTCACTTAAATTATCGCTCATTGCAACAACTATGTAAAGACAATATGGTGATAGGTCTTCCGATGGTATCTTGCAAGGATGGTGTTTGTTCCGGTTGTGTACTCGGAAAACATCATCAGGACAGTTTTGACAAACGTGCCTCTTGGCATGCCTCGGTTCCCTTGGAGCTTGTGCATAGTGACTTGTGTGGTCCTCTTCCATCTGCTTCCTTTTCTGGTTTCAAATATTTCTTAACTTTCATTGATGATTACTCCAGATGCACTTGGGTTTATCTCCTAAAACTTAAGAGTGGAGTATTTAACATGTTCTTGGCCTACAAGGCCCTTGTTGAAAAACAATATGGTCATCAAATTATTAAGTTAAGATCCGACAATAGAGGAGAATATGTTAACAAAAAGTTCACTACTTTCTACACTGAAAAAGGAGTCCAAAAACAACACACTAATCCATGCATATACACCACAACAAAATGGTGTAGCTAAACGGAAGAAACACACTTTAAAAGAAATGGCTAATTGTATGATCCAATCTAAGGGACTAAGTCTTCAATTTTGGGATGAAGCCATAAATTGTGCAAATTACATAGTTAATCGCACCCTCACTAAAGCTTTACAAGGTATCACACCGAAAGAAGCATGGAGTAAAACTAAACCCGATGTAAGTAACTTCCATGTGTTTGGTACTGAAGCATGGGCTTGCATTCCGGATGAAAAACGGAAAGCATTGCAGCCTACAAGTGAAAAATGCATATTTGTTGGATATTCTGAAGATGTAAAAGTTTATAGACTTCTTTAACCACATTCTCATGATATAATCATTAGAAAAGATGTTAAATTTGATGAAAATCTCTTGGCCTGTGAGCCTAACTTGTCGATTGTGCCATCTTTGGCCTGTGAGCCTGATTCGGCGATTGTGCCTTCTTCTACTTCCAACTTCTTTGACAGATTTCCAACTCCAGTTTCTGATGATGACAGTGAGGGTTAAAATCCACCTCCTCCTGCTCATGTTCCTCAAGTTGCACTAGCACAAGTGCTTCCTTGATAGGTCCATTCAACATGTGAAGCAACTGGTGATCTTGCCGATGATTCTATAGATCAACGTCAAACACGTTCTCAGTTTCAGTGAGTCTCTTCTCTTTTGGCTCAATTTTTCAAGAATCGTGATCTAGAAAATTTTGCAGAAGCTTTAGGAAATTCAGATTGGGATGCAGCTATGGATGAAGAATATCGTTCCTTAATGGTAAATGATACTTGGTATCTTGTACCTCTTCCAAAATGAAGAAAAATTGTCAGATATAAATAGGTCTATAGAACTAAGTATGCATCAGGTGGAAGTGTTGAAAGACTTGAGGCAACGTTACTTTCCAAAGGTTTTTCCCAAGTTGAAGGGATTGACTACAATCAAACCTTTTCTCCTGTTGCAAAAATGAACTCCATCCACCTTGTTCTTTCCCTTGTAGCCTTATATAACTGGGAAGTCCATCAAATGGATGTCAAGTATGCCTTCTTACATGGTGATTTACAGGAGGAAATTTACATGGAACAACCTCCTCGATATGTTCAGAATAACTCTAGACTTGTTTGTCGCCTTAAGAAATCCTTATATGGAATTAAGCAAGCCCCTAGAGCTTGGTATGCCAAAATGGATAGCTTTCTACTTGACACTGGTTTTTCTAGATGCCATTCCGACCCTAATGTCTATACCAAGAAAGTAGGAAACCATCTCATCATACTTGTTCTATATCTTGATAACCTTCTTCTTACTGGTAGTGATCCTAAGCTTTTAACCCATGTGAAATCCAATCTTAAGCAAAATTTTGAAATGTCAGACTTAGGAAATTTGCATTATGTTCTTGGTCTCCAAGTCCTACAAATCAAAGAAGGAATCTTTCTTTCTCAGTATAAGTGTGCTTGTGACCTTTTTCGTCGCTTTCACATGGAAGATTGTACACCAACCCCTTCTCCCTTTCAGTCTGGAGTCAAACTTTCTACCACTTGTACTTCACCTGAAGTAGATGCCACCTTGTATCGTCAGCTTGTTGGTAGTCTCTTATACTTGACTCATTCCCATCCTGACCTTTCCTTTGCCATTGGTCATGTTTACCATTATATGCAAACACCTCATGAGAATAACTGGAAAGTAGCTAAAACAATACTTCAATATATTCGAGGTACAATTCAGTTTAGGATTCATTACAGTACAGGGGGGAAACCTTTGTTGGTTGGTTTCACTGATTCAGATTGGGCCGACGATCTTGATGATCGAAAGTTTACTGCAAGTTATGCTTTCAGTTTGGGATCTGGACCTGTCACTTGGGCTTGTAAGAAACAACAAGCTCTTGCTTTTTCTTCAGCAGAGGCAAAATATCGAGCCGCAGTTCATGCTAGTCAGGAAGCTTTATGGCTTCGACAAATCCTTTCAGAGTTTGGATTCGAGCAGCAGCAACCTACTCCACTTTGGTGCGACAATCAAAGTGCCATCAAGCTCACGACAGATCCAGTTCTATGTCAACGCAGCAAACACATTGAGCTACATATGCACTTCATCAGAAATCTTGTTCATGATCGTGTTCTTGAAGTGCTCTTTTTCCCTACAGATGATCAAGTTGTAGACATCTTCACCAAGTCTCTTACCGAAGTGAAGTTTTCTAAACTTCAATCTATGTTAGGAGTTCAGGAATTTGTCATTAAGGGTGGATAGGCTCTAATGCCTCCTTCCTTCTCCTAATAGTGTCACTTTGTAAATCCTTCAATCCTATCCCAAGTTGTTCTTAAGGGGGGATGTTAGTATATTTAGACATTTAGAAGTTAGTTAAGATCAACTTGTATAATATATGTGTTAGGTAAAGTGTGTTTCTTTAGTATGCATTTGTAAATATTTAATCCGACGGACACGATATGTTCTAGACACAGAGTGATCCGACGGCTCAACTTCTCTTAGATCATACCTAACCTCGATCCATGGCTTAACACCCGATTGGTCCATGATCTCTATTTAAAGAGCATGGAGGGTCATTGTCTAGTTGATCGATTATGAGAAGCTCATTTGTAACTTTCTTTCTTTTTCATAATAAACTACTTCGTAGAAGCTATTTGGTCGGGGCCATGGAGTGTTTCCCTCTCGAGGGTTTAAACCATGTCAAAACATTGTTTGTTGATCTTTGATTTGTTTGTGTGAAGTGGTTGCTCTAGGTGTTTGGTCTTTTGGGAGTACCCTGTGTCCAAAATGAAAAAGATCACGAAAAAGGAAAAAGTAATCTCAAACCAATTTTCATGTTTTTAACTAGAGCACAAAAATGTGAAAAGTAATTTCGACACCTCTTACTATTTTTAACAAGCTTGAAGAAAGGTTGGAAGAATGCTCGTGGTAGCTGCTTCATTTTTTAACGAGCTTGCAACATAAAATGAACTATTCTCAGGACGATGGTTTCATTTTTTAGCAAGCTTGAAGTGGAAAATGAACTATGCTCATAATGAATCTCATTGACGGGTTATTTCCCAACATGATGTCTAGAGGTTGGAAAGTTTTCCCCTAGCATTATGAGTGAAATCTAGCAGCCTGAATTCTAGTATGATGTCTAGAGGTTGGAGACATGCCCCCAAGATTCTTTTCATTTGCCTACTCTTCTTCTTCACCCAATTAAATTCATGGCTACTAATAGGAAAAGTTTCTCAAGAGGGATACGAAGAATGAGGATTACATGAAACAAGTAGATGAAATGAAGGTTCAAGTCCTAAATATGGTGGGAAACTCGACTCAATGGGAGAGAAATTTGTTTCATTTTTTAACAAGCTTGACACAGTAATAGAACTTTGATTGTAGGGGCTGGTTTCATTTTTATACAAGCTTGAAACAAAAAATAACTATGCTTGAAGTATAACCCATTTCATTTTTTAATGAGATTAAAACAAAATAAAAATATGCTCGAACTTGTTTTATACCCAACATGATGTCCAGAGTTTGGTATTTTTCCCTCATCATAGAAATATAGTGGCCTTAATTCTAGAATGATATCCAGAGGCTGGAAACATGTCCCTCTAATCTTCTTCCATGATGGGAATAACTTATCGATTCACTAATCACTCAACTCCGACGTGATGTCCAGAGGCGAGAGACATAGATGACGATGGGGGAGGAACCACTAGGACATATGGAACATTCAAGGAATTCTGGTGGCTGGGAGTCATATACTGATTAGTTGTAAAAAAGGAAAGTTGATCAATGGTCACTATTTTTCCATTATGAGTAAAATGCATCACTTCGAAAGACTGTGGACACTACAGATTTCATGGAATAGACATAATCTCTCCCAAGAAGCAGATTAAAATCTAAGGGACCTTGGACTACCATAACATCAATGTAGACAGTTTTCCCTCCTAAGGTAATAGGTAATTGAGGAAGGATCCCTAAAGGTCCAGTAGGTATTCTATTAAAAGATAATATCTAATTAGTGGATGGCACAAGCTGAGGAGATACTATAGCTTGCCAAGAAGTTGAGGATAAAATACTAACAGAAGCTCCTTCATCAACAATAGTGCGAAGTATGTTCCTACCGATAACTTCTATAGATACCTGGAAAGGAACACTCGAAGGAAGACAAGATTCTATTAGATTATTCCAATCAAAGGAAATGACCACAGTACTTGGAGGAGATCCCGTGGAAATGGACAGGATTTCCCTTTTTCTAGAACAATCTGAATTGACTAAGAAAAAATCATCAGTTTTCAGTTCACTCTCAACTGGAAGAGAAGGATGAGATGAAGATTGTGTCATGATGACTACTTTAGTCTTGACATTTTCCAATGAAAGAGAGGGATATAGTGGAGATAACATCAACTTGACTACTTCAACTTCACTCTTCAAAAGAAAATCGGGATGAACTACTTGTTCTCCAGTATTTGAGGAAAGAGTGGGATCGACCAAGGATGGAGCAGTATCGACTACTTTTCCAACCAATGAGGGGTCAAGGGACAACTTACGATATCTGGTTGGAAGATATTTCTAGGATACAGTAATGTATTCCAACAATTGTGAAGCTTCACCCATGCGAGGACAAATGTAAGTAAGGTGCATGTCCTTACATAACAAACAAGGATTATTGACTTTAGTTTTCTGATACTTAACCATAGAGTCACCAGTCGATGGGGTATTATCAGTATGATGTCTAGAGGCTGATTATATAGGTTGTTTGGAGGATTTAGACCACTCTTCTAATACTTTGGAAAGACCATGACAATCCTTAAGAAGGTGATCCCACTGCAAATCCTGTAATGGAACTTGGATTTTCAAGGTGTTTGACTAGAAAGAGCATCATTAGGGTTAGCCGGTTGATGGTTGTTCTCTCTCTTATTCTTCTTCTTCTTAACATTCCTTTTCTTCTTCTTCTTATCCTCCTTATTATTACTACTAATTTTATCAAGCTAGGAAGAAGGAACGAAATAATATACATCTGACAAAGAAGATGAAGGATCAATTTGGGATTGATTCTCTCGTGATGGAGTTAACATTTGAAGCATTAGGTGCATTCAGGATCACTTGATTGGAGAATAACCATACTCGTAATCCTATAGAAAATCTGAGAATATTCAAAGTAGCAATAAAGGGAGTACCAATATCTCTATAGGGAGGAAAAGTGAAAGATACCCCTTGAAAAGGGGTCTCTTGATTGGTATTCCGAGAAGGAGCTTGGGTACATGGAGATGGTGGAAGAATAATTCTAGGTGTAAACTGTTCAAGACTCAACCCTTGCTGTCTCTGATGTTTCTTTGGATCCTCCATGGAACAAAACTAAGTGATGTGGGATAAGTCTCATGAAAAAAGAGCTCAAAAACCCTTAGGAAACCGAGCGTGCAAAAGGGGAGCTAGAAGAAAAGGAGGCAGGCAGGACAAAAATCAAGCTCGAAATTTTTTTTGCAACCGATGCCACAACAAGCAAGCTATAACAAAGAGGCCAAAAATCCAACAAGCAACACTAAAACAAAAAGACCCTCTACAAGGTAAAAGAGAAAGCAACCTCATATCTAAGATCTGGAGAAGTCAACAGATTGTATCCTTCGCAAGGTGATGAAATCCAAGTAAGACAATACTAAATGAGATACCAATATAGATGAAGGGACATCCCTCTACTGAAATGGATCTCAGGTAAAATATCCCTAGAAGAATGGTCACTAGGATACCTCGTTCATGACAAATTTTGGAAGTTTTACTGGAGCTTTTTCCTTTTGGCCCTTGTACAACTAGTATGGAAGCCAGAAAATACAAGGAAGATAATGGATTGATGTCCTTAGGCACTAAGTGGAGTGCGGTATTCAACAAATTCCACCTAGAATTAGTCCTCCCTGCTTACCCCTGCGGAATGTGATCCCCCCCAACAAATTGGTGTATAACCGTGTCAACAAATACAAGAGGATTTGAGCATCCTAAGATAAAACAACTATGTCGCATATGTAAAATGACAAGGGGGAATTATTTGTATTCATATCCCCGATGACTTACCTAACCACACAGTTCTTTTTATTTCCTCAAATGAGGTTAATGTGTGTTTAGTTAGGGTGTTAATTTTAAAGTCTTGTTGTTTTACTCAAGGGGAGTGGAAGTGCGAATCGGTGGTGTGTAGACTCGACTCAAACCATGCAAATTTGGATGAACTATGCAAGAATTTTTCCTTCAATGAACTTCTAGCTAAGTAAGGAAGAGTTCTTTTTGTTCCCAAATGTTCAACCCAATGCAAACACAATTTTAGCTTTTTAATGAATGATAACCAATCATGTAAAACCATACCCAAACTATCCTAAAGTGACAAAAATAGATATTTCTATAAATAACAAATGCAAAAAGTCTATTTCATTTCCTATCTTCTTACACTTAGAAAAGATGCATCTAAGGTATGGGAAAGAAATATTCCGTAAATGTTTCCAATCAAATGCAATGCAAAGAAAAACATTCAATATCTTTTTGTAACTCAAATGCACAAGAACATGAAACAATATTTTCTTCTTCTTATGAAGGTAACACCAATAATTTCAAATGATCACACTAATGTAAGAAGAATATTTGTGTTTTTCAAGCTTGTACATCTAGAAAAAGAGAGACAAAAATGAAGCTTCTCTTTAAACAAAAATGGAAACAAAGAATCGATCTACTCCAATAACCAATAAATAGCTAAAGATGCAAAGGAAAAGAAACACAAAACCCAATAAAATGACTTCAAAATACAAGGATGTCCCAAGCCTTTCGAAACCTCAAAACCAAACCAAATCAGACCAAAAATTCAAAGAGGTTCAAAAACCTTAATATGGATCAAAGGGACTGTAGGATCTAGTGCAAAAAATTCCTAAAAATGAAAACAAACATGCACTCAAATTGTGCATGCAAGAGCACTTACAACTCCTAACAGACATCAAGAGGCCAGGAAAATATTTTTGAACCAATAGACCAAGGAAAACCCTAGCAAAAATGTCCCAAAAAACCCAAAACAAAGGATTTTTGCTCCTGTATAGACGAACACAGAGCGGAAATATGAGATTTTCACGCCCTGGAACACTGTGGGGTAGAGAAAAATTGGAAATTTTCACATCTTAGGATACTGTGGGGGCACAAAAATATGAAATTTTTGCTCTGTAAGACATAGTGGGGTCATGAAAAATATCCTGTAGAGTGAAAGAGCGAAGGCCTGGGATTAAATTTAAAAATATATGAGGTCTAAGACTCAAAGAGTCTAGGAAGTAAGGATAGGAAGATTGAACAAGTCAATACTAAGTGGTTTGTAGAGGAATAAGATCAAATCTTAAATATTTGATGGCTAATCAAACATGGGATGTCCCCAGCGGAGTCGCCAATTTATGTTTTAGAGAATTCGTCCTACGGATAGTTAAACCCTCCCAGAGATTGATCTAAGTTCGCAAATGTCCAATCTAATATAGAAACAAAACAAATGGTAGTTTATTCTCTTAGATCTAACACAATACATAGATCATTAAGTATGAGAAGAAAAGGAAACAATGTGGCTTACTTCTATCTCATTGGTTGTCCTAGCTCCAACTCCAAATTTGATCTCCAAAAGTCGAACCTATTTCAACAAGACAAAAGGACAAGAAACCTCCAAGAAATAGATGTATTGATCTAGAAATGATCTATAACATATCATGCATCCAATGGTAAGAGACAAGATATAGGAGAATAAGCCAAGTTATGATTAAGAAATCTAGACGCGATCATTACAATGTTATACCTTGATGTCCAAGATGATAGCACCTCCTTCCAAGCTCTCCTTTTCTACCTCTACAATAATTCTGAGATCATAAGTTTGATGCCTCCAAAATTTCTCCCCTATTTCATGGATGACCTTCTTCTTATAGGATTTGAGAGGCCAACCACTAATAGAGAATGATGGATCTAGGTGAGTAAAAGATGGATCAAGGAGTTGAAGCATACCAAGGAAGGAGGGTGAGATGAGATTCGAGGGGAATACCTATCCCATGAAAATATCTTTGAGATTCAAGATCCCAAGTTCAAGGAAAATATTTGTTGAGGGATTTTTGCGCCCTCAAGACTAATCATAGCATAGAAATGTTGATATTTTTGCGCCCCTACAGGCATGCAGAGCACAAAAATTTTGTCTTTTCACACCTTGCACCACTATCAGGGCACAAAAATATCCTTAAGATGGATTTGGTGAGGTGGCATTCAACCTTTAAGAGTTGGATTTTCCTCAAAGCGAGACTAGGGAGGGGACCAACATGATGAGGATGGGTCTCAACACTTCTTAGGAGATATGGACATCACGTTCTTCATGGTGATATGGCATGAAATCTCTCAATGGTGCACGGAGTGACAATTTGAGGTATAACAGGTACTCAAGAGGCTTGTATAGGTATTGGTAACCTTTCTACACTCACGCTCAAGAGAACTGGAGGGATGGGTACTCCTGAGGGATTGTGTAGAAGAGAATCGGTACCATCCTTGTGTTGTGTGAGTGGGTATTGTGGGGCCATTCTATCCTGTAGTCAAGTGAGTTACCTATGTAGTTCCTGGAGGGGAACCACTAGTTTGCATAGGATAAGGATCCATGTAGTGGTACTTATTTGTTTTTATTGCCTGATAAATCTAGTAGAGGTGTCAGCTTGGGAATGATTGTTGTATGCTTGATAAACCAAGTCGGAGAAATGGCTTAACATACTTGTTAATGGAATGCCTAATAAACCCAATTGGCGTACTAGATTGGCATTGGTTATTTGAATAATGTGGTGCATCCAATGGGATGGCATAACATTTTTTTTATACATATGCACAGGTGGTTCGAGGCTTGCATAAAGTTGGTTACCTTTTGATGCACACCCTGAAGAGCACTGGAAGGGGTGGGTACAATCGAGGGACTTGTTGGAATATTCTCCCCATCATTTTGTATTTTGCATGCTTGCATGCATATCTGCATGCTACATGCACTTGCATGCATTTGCATGCATCTAGTCATCATCATGGTGGTCTCCCCAGCACCTAGAGCTTGCTTCTAGCTCTTCTTTACCTGCATTCAAAAATGCATGTTGCATGCATTTGCATGCCACTGCATGCATCCAATCATCATCATTGTTAACCTCCCAGCTCCGAGAGCTTGGTTCTAGCTCTCTATAGCCTGTCTACAACCCCTAGGGAGCCGCCCAGCTACCAAAGGCACCCTTCTCCAGTATTCTGCATGGCTAGTGCGCCTTTCTCAGCTACCACAACCAATTAGGCGCCTTTCTCACCTACCAGTTAGTTATCTTTCAGTTCCTCATTGATTTGAGGCTTGATTGACTCCTCCACTGATTGTTTCACTCTAATAGACCTCCAGTGAGACTAGTCTACCCATTCTAACTCCAGTTAGCCTCTCATGCGCCCTCCACTGAGCCTCCTTCATTTAGTTCATGCCTACCTCACTCAGTTAAACTCATCATGCGCCCTCCACTAAGCCTCCTTCATTTAGTTCATGCCTACCTCACTCAGTTAAACTCATCATGCGCCCTCCAATGAGCCTCCTTCATTTAGTTCATGCCTACCTCACTCAGTTAAACTCATCATGCACCCTCCACTGAGCCTCCTTCATTTAGTTAGTACCTACTTCACTTAGTTAGACTCAGTTGACTGACTGTTACATTTGATGACTGATACATTGACTGAATGATGAATCCACTATCATTCAAGCCACACTCTGAGTTAGGAATTCGAATTCCCTACTTGGCCTATTCGAATCCTATATTATGCACCTTACTGTTCTATTGTACTCATTCACTTACATTCTTAGTCATTGTATAATACTAAGATATTGTTCTATTCTACTGTGTTTATGAGTGATCATTGAGTGTCTCCTTCTCTTCTTCTTTGCAACATATTTGTGAGTTTGATTGTGAGTTTCTACAGTTGCCAGATCATTGCATATTACTACATGGTATCAGAGCAGGAAGCAACTATTCGAATTGCAGCAGTTGCAGCATTTCTTTGAGCAGCTATCTTTCCTTAAGGTAGTGCTCAGTCGAAGTGTAGCATTCTCCATCAACACATCTTTATTGTTTTGCAACTTTATTCACCCGTTCGGAATCTTCTTCAACTATTGAATTTCTCTGTTTAGATGGATCTAAAGATTACATCTTCCAACTATGTTGAGTGGAAATCCAAGATGGCTCTCTTCATGAGATCCAAGAGCTTCTCCAGAATACTCAACAGAGCGATGATAGAACCAACCAGTGCAGTTGAAAATTCCAAGTACTTTGATCGGCTTGATGAAGCAATTGGTCTCCTCCTTCTCTCAATTTCTGATGAACTACACTTTCATGTCATTGATCTTACATCTCTGAAAGAGGTGTGGGACAAGATCGAATCTCTCTTTGGGCCAAAAGATGATATGGTAGCACACAAATTGGAGAATGAGCTCATATGTTTGAGTCCTAGCAGCTTCGATTCTATCAATGCCTTTCTCACCAAGTTCAAAAGCTTGATATCACAGTTGAAAAGGTATGAGATAGTGAAGGAAGATAAGAAGCTTATACTTACCATTCTCTCAAAGTTGGGGGCAAATTTCTTAGTTTTTGTTTATACTTTCCAGTCAGCTAGGTTGTCCATTCCAAAATGGAAGTTTCCCTCATTTGATGATTTCACACAATCTCTTACCCAAGAGGAAGAGAAGTTGATTTCAATGGGAATGATCATACCCAAATTGGATTCAGCCCTAACAGTTGCAGAGAGATAGAATGATATAGGAAAGAAAAAGATTTCAGGCAAGAAATTTAAGGATACCAGTCCTACAAATAGTTCATATCAGTCATATAGGCTTTTAAACCCTAGGAAGACCAAGAATTCTTGTAAAAGAAAACCAAATTGCAACTATTGTCTTAAAGGAATTCATCTTGAGAGTGCTTGTATGAAGAAGGCAATAGATTTGATGGCTCAAATACTCAAGAAGAACAATCTTCCTGTTCCTGCATGTACAAGGAAGAAAGACCCTGATCCTGAATCTTCTAGATCCAAAGGTAAAGAAAGATGTAATGCTCTCATGGCAAGTGCATCATTAGATTCTTCTTTTATTATAGATTCAGAGCCACAAGACACATGTCTTCCTCCAAAGGTCTCTTCTCCAAATTCAAGAGCTCAAAAGGCCCTTCCATCATATTGGGAAATGATTCAGAAATTCCTTCTCAAGGTATAGGAAGAATTGATCTTAATTCTAGACATTTTTCTAATGTACTTTATGTTCCTTATCTTGCAGCAAATTTACTTTCTGTATATCAAATGACTCATGTTCGAAGGCCCAAGAGAGTAATATTCTCTCCAAATGAAGTCGAAGTACAGGACGTGGTCTTAGGGGAAATCATTTCAAAAGGTATTGCAAATAATGAGTCCAAACTCTATGAATTATCCCACTTCTTATCTCTTGCAAAAGAATCTGCTCTTCGCTCTCACACTCATGAAGATAGCAGGATTAGCAAGATTTCTCATGGCACATGAAAAGGTTGTTTGAAAAGAAAAAATATATCTAAGAAGACTGAAAAAAGGAGGACTCTTAAAGAAGTACGAATTCCAGATCCAGATCCATAAGAACCTGAAGATCTGGCACCTATTGATTCCAAACCCATGGAAAAAGAGGCCATCAACACTACATTCACTAGTGATCTTCCATCTTTGTCTGGTTCTAGATCTTTTGGAAAAGATCTCACCAAAAACAACTCAAGAGAGATATCAAATATTTACATGCTTCTCCAAAAGCAAGTTCATGATGGTTACATGTCTGATTATGTTTCCACTTCTTCATTCGCAGAGGGTGGAAGCGATGATGAGTCAGTCTCATCTTCTTCTTCATATGAGCCCTTAGATTCAGAGGTGGAGAATGGTGATGAGTTTCAAGAGAACAAATCCCCATCATATGGAAGTTTAGATTGTGAGTATAAGACGTCAGCTTCACATGTTTCTCTTCATACAAACTTAGAACTTGTATGTGATGTTGAGCCAGTTTCACTTGCTCCTTCCCATGAGGTTTCATATTCATAGATTGAAAGTATTGGTGATTTTCAAGAGAGTGAATCCTCAACATATAGTAGATCATATTTAGAAGAAGATTGTGATGAAGAGAAAATGTTGTATCCAGAACCACAAGAACCTGAAGATCTAACAAACGCTAAAGATGAAGAAATGGAGGTTTAAATTCCTTATGATCTCTCAATAGACTTTCCTTTTCTTCCAAGAAGGGAAGCCATTGCTTTCACATCTTATGGTGTTCCAGCTGATCGACAGAGAACCAACTCAGATTTTCCTGATGGAGGGACTCATCCTTCTCACATTTTTTATTCATATTGGATCGATCAACCCTTCCTATAGAAGGTCACTTGCCTCCTTTAGGGGTAAGTCATGATATGCTAGTTTAGCACCTTCAGTCTATTTTTGAGGTAGGCATTTCTTCCCACTAGGTTTTCCCTCTATCCTCACTTAGTTTATGTTAGATTGATTGTATGGGGTGATCTTTGGTCTCAGTAACCAGAGCCCTATCTTGCTGTTTTACAGGGTGACCTTTGGTCTTAGTTACCAGGGCCCTATCTTCAGTTATTTCCTCATAGTATAGCTTGCAGGGGGGGGGGGTGTTGGAATATTCTCCCCATCATTTTGTATTTTGCATGCTTGCATGTAGATTTGCATGCTGCATGCACTTGCATGAAATTGCATGCATCCAGTCATCATCATGGTGGTCTCCCCAACACCTAAAGCTTGCTTCTAGCTCTTCTTTACCTGCATGCAAAACTGCAGACTGTATGCATTTGCATGCCACTGCATGCATCCAGTCATCATCATAGTGAACCTCCCAGCTCCAGGAGCTTGGTTCTAACTCTCCACAGCCTATCTACAGCCCCCAGGGATCCTCCCAGCTACCAAAGGCATCCTTCTCTAGTCTTCTGCATGGCTAGTGCGCCTTTCTCACCTACCACAGCTAGTTAGGCACCTTTCTCACCTACCAGTCAGTTATCTCTCAATTCCTCCTTGATTTGAGGCTTGATTGACTCCTCCATTGATTGTTTCACTCTGATATACCTCTAGTGAGACTATTCTACCCATTCTTACTCTAGTTAGCCTCTCATGCGCCCTCCCCTAAGCCTCCTTCATTCATTTCATGCCTACCTCACTTAGTTAAGCTCATCATGCACCCTCCACTGAGCCTCCTTCATTCAGTTAGTACCTACTTCACTCAGTTAGACTCAGTTGACTGACTGTTACATCTGATGACTAATACATTGACTAAATGATGAATCCACTATCATTCAAGCCACAGTCTGAGTTAGGAATTCGAATGCCCTACTTGTCCTATTTGAATCCTATATAATGCACCTTACTGTTCTATTGTACTCTTCACTTACATTCTTAGTCATTGTATAATAATGAGATATTGTTCTATTCTATTGTGTTTTTGAGTGATCATTTAGTGTCTCCTTCTCTTCTTCTTTGTAACATATTTGTGAGTTTGATTGTGAGTTGCTATAGCTTCCAGATCATTGCATATTATTACACGACTATGTAGTAGAGAAGAGGTACCGTCCTTGTGTTGGGTGGGGCAGGTCTTGTGGTTGCCATTGTTTTTTGAATTCAAAGCGGGATACCTGTGGAGCCAAAGGAAGATTCTCATGCAAATAAGTATTTGGTTTATATTGCATCTTCTTGCTTATTTAATGTGAATATGCATTTGTATATTGTTGGCTCGGTTTTGCAACCAAGCTTAGTGCTATGGGCACCTACTAACTAGTAGTAGCAGTTTCAATAGAAATAAAAACAATAAACTAAATAAACAATACTTTTCATGGATCTAAACAAGAATCTAAGCAAATAATGTAAACATTTCAAAATCAAGAACAAGAAACATAATAAATAATTTTTTTTGTATTGAAAAGTGGGGGGGAAGCAAGTGCTTGCGATATTACCTTCAATGGTGAAGGTTGATGTTGAGCAACTCCCAAGATGAGTAGCTCCAAACTCCAATAGGTCTCTTTCTCCAAGGTTGCTTCAATGGCTAAAAGTGCTCAGGGGAGATTTCAGCAGCATAAGGATGAGATAATGGAAGGATGTGAAATGAGGAGCCCCTACCACCTTTTTATAGGTTTTGGTGGTGGGGAATACCATTTGTGGTTTTGTGGAAACCAAATGGTATTGACCAACATGGTTTAGGTACTTTTCCCTCCTTTTTCCTTTTTTGAATAAAATTAATATTTTAATTCCCTTTTTAATATTTTTGGGAATTTGGACCCTTTTTGAGGGTTTTTTATGCTTTTTTAGGAAAAATAATCTTTTTTAATGGAAAAAGGGGTGTACTCAGGTCTTTTGGTGACCTTTTGTTGGTTTCAGAGGCTCTGATGGTGAAAAAGTGGATAAATGGGTCATGTGAATAGGGAAATGAGCTAGTGAGCACTTTTTGGGTGTTAACAGATTGCCCCCTGATGTGTGAGGGCAGGAGCTCATCGTATGGCCGATAGACATCATAGTTCATTTGTCTTTTTCTGGGGTTTTAGGGGAGAGAAGAGACCGGTTGGAGACTGGAGTCATGGCCCTTGGAAGCTGCAAAAACAAAAAATATTACATGGCCTCAATATGAATGAGGTATAATCTCTGATAAAGGACGAGGCGGGCATTCCCATGCTCGTATCAAGACATATACAAAACAATTAGTCCCAAGAAGGGGGATCTAATACGTAAAGAAATATACTGGTACATCATAATGGTCCAGAGGGGACATTATTGTGTGATATACTCATGATCATGGCTGATCTAAATAACTGATACACTGGAATAACTGTTGAACTGCTGAATCTGAAGGTGTCCAACATCTGTATGGACTCAATGACTGTGAGCCATCTGGAATACTGTCGCCATACGCAACCCGGATATCTATAGAAAAAATGTAACTGGTTGTATCCATAGGTAGACTCTCAAATGTGGAGGAGTCAGGTGGTATCCGGGGTCTTCGACTAATAACTGAACGGACCAATACCCTGTGCGAGTCTCAACGATGCGATCAAGGTGTTGAAGTCGAGCATGTGAGAAACAACCATTCGGAGAGGCACTGAGGATTCCTCTCGAAATGATTCGTAGGCACTCATCATAAATGGTAATGAGTCCAAGACACAGGGACCTCTAGGTCTATCTTCTGGAATCAATATGGTTGTCGTCGACAGAAGGAGACCAGCAACTAACAAGGCAATGATGTTTCCTTGATAGGAGCACGAGGTGTAGAACTGAAGTGATGTAGTACTGATGGTAGGACTGACATACTTGTGGGGATGGGAAATAACTGGGTCAAAAAATGGGTAGACTCAAACTTCCTTTGTTCAGAGCATGATGATATGGTTGACCTGGCAGCGTAGGGAACTGACTTGTAGGTGTGGGGATCATTGCTTTGACTGATTGGTATATATTGACTCTTGGGGGGAGGACGAGCTGAGAGGTGTTGTCGAGGAATTATCAAGGTGACATACTGCAGAATACTCTGAACAAAGGCGACCGAAATGGGGAAGCTGCCTAACGAGTAGATATGATCTGTTGTGGCGCCAAGAGGCACCATTGATTCCTTCTTCGTAATTTTAATGAGCTCCAAGAAGGGATAAAAGTGTGCTCTGAAATGGTATGGTCCTGTGGATTTTGCGAGCCCAGGATGGCTCATGCTCATGGTTGCTTTCATGTTTAGAGAGTCTGAAAGCGGTAAGTGGACTCTATTGGTGTTTCTTTTTCGTAACTTTAGTCTCCAAGGCCCGAAAAAGCATAAAATGATGCGGATGGAGAACTCTTCTAGCCGATGTGACTAGAGTATACCTTTTTCGTAATTAGTCTACGAGGTCCGGAAAAGGGGTAAACTTATACCAGGTAGACGCCCTTTCAGATACGTTTAGCGAGCATGAAAGGAAGCAAGATTGCTCGGCGATCTTTTCATTGTTTTAGGAGTCAGAAAAGAGCTTAACAGAAACTCTCTAAGTGCCTTTTTCGTAAAAGGGGTTGCTCGGCCCGAAAAAGGGGTAAAATTATACCGAACAAAAATGGACTGATGAGGGCAAGAAAAGGTCTCAAGCATCGTCATCATTGCGGAAAAAACTGGATCCGGTGACATAAGGATTGTCGAAAACGGAGAACGGTCAATGTGGCACGCAAACCGAGGTGACGAGGGGGCATGGAAAAAATGCCCAAAAAATCTAAAAGTGAGAGAGAGAAATGATCTCAAGCATCATCACGAGCGCGGAAAACTGAATCCGGCGGTATAAGGCATGTTGAAAACGAAGAACGGTCGATGTGGCACGCAAACCGAGGCAACGTGGGGGCATGAAAAAATGCTCGAAAAATCGGGACGTGACAGCGAGAAATGATCTCAAGCATCATCATGAGCGCGGAAATATGAATCCGGCAGTGCAAATGGTGCGAAAAACGGGGGTCGTAAGGACTTCGGAATGGTCAAAGGAAATAACTAGGTTAAAAAATGGCTACCAATAAAGGTGAGCCCACCAAGCCAATGATGCAGTGGTGGGGAGAAATGATGACCCGCGGGGGGGGGAACACTATGTGTATCAACTCAAATATACAAGTGACACATGACCTCAAAAAATGTTGAGATCACGAATATGAAAAAGTGAGCAAGGTTAATGACCTGCCCCCATGCTATGTGCATGGGGTTTGTGATTGTGGATCACATGTGTGTTGGTTTGAATGATGGGCTCATTGAGGTGTTGAGATAGAGATGATGGGGTAGGTTCAAAATGATTGATCATGCCCCCTATCCCGGGGTCGAGGTAATCTATTATGCCCCCTAACTCAGAGTTGTCAATGTGGTGCAGATGTTGTCTCAGAGAGAGATCAATAGGGTATTGAACAACTGCTGGCGGGGTGTTATACCATGAGGCTGTGGGTCGTGCTGGCATATTGAAGTGATGATATGATGATCGTGGATTCCCTTTGTGGGGTGGATGCCCCCAGTATCTCCGACGAGGATCACGATGATGACGAGTAAGCAAGGTTTTGGGCCTGCCCCCATGTTGTGGACATGTGGTTTCCTCATCGATTTGAAAGGGTTGAACATGTGTGTCTAAGGTATTAATTGAAGGGGCCGACCGGATAGAGGGGTATCTAGTGGAAACCATGTAAATGGTGTGGTCAAGGCCAGGCATTTCGGTATCTGACCAAGTAAAGACATCAGTGAATTCTTGGAACAGTTGTTGGTATTCTCCGATCTCATGCTCACTGTGGGAGGTTCCTAATGTGATGGTATGAAGGGAACCAAGTGGGTCAGAGATGTCAATGTGGATGACGGGAGAAATATCGGCCATGGGATCCGTTAACCAGTCGATTTTAGTAGGAAGGAAATCCTTGGATTCAACCGCAGATTGGGTAGCGGTGGTGGATGAAGTCTCTTCCAGGAGGAAGTATGGACGATGGTGCATGTCTTCCCCGGGATAATCAAAGGTAGTAGGAGTCTCGAGAACCTCTTCATCATTGCGGGACCTTTGAGTGGTCAAATCGAGTGATGAGGTAGTGGTAGTCGAAGAGATCATATAGATGGTGTTAATCTCTCCGGATGAGGATGATGCGGGAGGGTAGATCTCCTCGATAGTAGAGGGTTCCGTCTCTAGGTCCAAATTGTTCATCTCATAGAGAGCTGCTCTGTAGTCTGGGATGTCAGGACAGTTATGCGAGTAGTGGCCATAAATACCGCATATCGCACATGGGTGGTTGGTACGCAGTGATTTATCACGAGGCATAGGGTTTGGATCTAGTTTGACCACCGGGATGTTGGGGTCGTCGTCCAACATTTGCATGTGTTCCTGCAATGCAGGTAACTGTGGGCACTGATGGGTTGGATGGCCTAACTCATCACACAGTGAGCATTTTGGAGGAGCATGAAATATGGGGGGAGGTTTAACTGCCTTGGGTGGGGGAACCGCAGTGTATGGTTGTGGGCCTCTGCCCCCAGTGGGCCTGACGAATGGAGGGGGATTCGTCGACGACGAAGGAGTCGTGATACCGGGAGGTGGTTGGGTAGAAGTAACAATGGGTTGCACCGGTTGGAGGATGACGTCTGGTGTCGGTAGTCGAACGGGAGGCGGAATATACCACACGGGCAATCCCAATGTTAGCCCGGGTAGGTTAAGGGTAGCCATAACCGGGGTGCTTACTACACCCGAAGGAGGAAATAGGAAGGGGATGGTGTGGATGGGTGTAACACCAATGTGACTGGGGATCAATGGTGGTTGACCACCGGACGTTTGCGTATTCTGCGAAAGAGTACAGAGGTTTGCGACTTGGGTCTCCGGTGACGGTGGTGGAATGGCCTGGAATGTAGAGGTCATTGGTGTATCCGAATAAAGTCCGGGTGCCACAGAAGACACAAAGGATGTAACTGCCCTAGAAGCGGGTTGTTCAATCATGGGGAGAACATTCTCGGGTGCTGCAGGGGCGTTGGGATCATAGTAGGTGAGTTGGTCAATTTTGACCACGCGTCCCTCGTGGGGGTACATCATGGTGCGGAAGACGGAGGAGGCGACCGCTTTCATGGCGTACATGTAACTGCGGCCAAGTAAAAGGTTATAGTCGAGCTGGGCGTTAATGACCTCTATGTCGATGAGCACAGTTTTCCCACCTAATTGGACGGGTACTTTGGGTAATAAACCTTGAGGTTGAGCTGACCTGCCGTCGTAGGCCCGCAATGCAGTGGTGGATTGCTGGAGAGCAGGGGATCCCAAATTTTGCCAAACAAAAGTGGACATGACGCATGTGGAGGCACCCTCGTCGATGATACATCGATGGATGACAAGATTCCGTATTGAAACGGAAACTTGGACTGCTATGGTAGAAGGCAGCCGTGGTTCAGATTGGTCTAAATCAAAGGTCATCAATTGCGAATCATTTGGGTCAATCGCCCCAATGGCGGAAAGTAAAGTCTTGCGCTGAGTAGGACAGGTCTTTAAGACTTCTAACGCAGACATGGCTGCGGGAGATTGAGCTAAGTCATCTACAATGTTGTAATTGGACGCAGCCCGTGCATTGGGGTTGTTGTTGATTCGGCGAAGGGGGAAGCGAGGTGCTTTAGAAGCGCCATCGAGTGGAACCTGAGGTATACGCAATGTCTGATCAGTGGGATTAGCATTAGTATCCTTTTCAGCGGGGGGTGCTTCAGAAGTCGGTCCGTATTGATTCCGACGAGTTTGGAGGTTAGCATCGGCAGTCGACATCATCAACAAATGGTGAGTACCTGAATCGAACATGGGTTGATCAGGGGCTGCATAAGTGATCTGCTGTGGTGGCACGTTTCCCTGAGGGGGGGCTAACGGCTGAGTGTTCACTACACCCTGGTTTGGAAAGGGGTTTTGCAGCACCAAAGGTTGATGTTGAGGTGGTGGAGGGTTGGGTGGTGGCTGAGGAACCGCTTGCCCTTGACGATGGGCATCGTTGGTCCAGAGTTGCCGAGCTCGCTCCAAATGTGGGCAAGAATGCGTGTAATGACCATAGACCCCGCAAATAGAACAAGGGTGGTTTGTTCTGAGGTTATTATTTCTAGGCTGCTTAGGATTCCGATCCGGATTGCGGTTGGGAGGAGCAGCATTGTTATTTTGCGGAGGATTGGGAGGTGGAGGACCTTGCTGATGTTGTTGGTTATTACCATGGTTATGACCTCTTCCGCGGTTTGGTTGCCCACCCTGGTTGCGTTGGTTATTTTGGTATTGGGGATGATGTTGTTGTGCGTACACATGCCCTTGAGCATTGGGGGGATTCTGAGGAGCCGCAGGTGCGGGAGCAGGTTGCGGTGGATAGTATGCAGGTGGAGCTGGAGGTGGTCCAGTTTCCTGTTTGGGTTGTTGGTACCCCTGAGCTGGTGGAGGTGTGAGGTTAGCTGGTGCAACCGGTTGTGGGTAATGCATGGGCTGTTGTGGGAACTGCATGGGGGTCTGTACCGTAGGTTGAGCATAGTATGTAGGAGGTACATATGCTGATGGCGCTTGGCCATAACAATGTTGTGGACAAGAGGGTCCATGAACATGATGGGTCTGGTTTGTTGGAGCATAAGAAGTTGTCGCTCCGGAACTCGATGTAGCCCTAGAAAGGTCTGGGGCGGGCATGGTGCTCACCATACTGAAAGGTTTTTCTTGCGGTGTAATTTGGCCAATAATGCCATCAGCGGCATGTGATGCCCCCGGTGTGTCACCGCGTGCAGAGTCACCTCGTGGGGCGTCAGGTATGATCGTGTATAGGTAACCTGACTGGGCATAGATAAGATCAAACTGTTGGGCCTTAAGGATGGCCTCCTCCTCAGACTGGGGTCTTTCAGATGCTACATCCTTCGCAATGAGAGGAAGGAGGGATTTAAGGAACCAGTCTAAAAAGATTCGGTCGTCTAATTTGATCTTGCATAGGCTTCGACGCCGACGCCAATCATGAATATGGTCAGTGATATGCGTGGCCGTGTTCTGTCTGCAAGACAGTAGGATCTCGACACCCGCATCGTAGCGGACAGGTAGATGGAAGAATTGTAGAAAGGTCGAGGCAAGGGAGGTAAATGTGGAATGCGTCCCATGGGGTTGCTCGATTTACCATTTGGCTGCGGAGCCAGTGAAGGTGCGTTGTAAAAGCCGTAGGCGGATTGAGTCATCCACTATGGAGTTGGAGGAACACCATAAATGGAAGGACATGATGTGATTTTGGGGGTCTTCTCCAGCCTTTCCCTCAAACTTAGGGATGTCAGAAGGAAGCTTAGTGGGCATATGGGGCCAAGCAGGATCATGTCTGATGGGGTCATTTGTGAGCCTAGCTAAATCTGGCAGGTTGAGACTTGCCATGTATGGTAGACTAGCGGATGTGGTGACTGGAACCGGGACCTGCCTAGCCATTGTGGTATGGTGTAGGGGTCCAGTAGCGCCTATAGGTATGCTAGGTATGGAGGGTATGTGTCCTCCAAAAGGTGTGGCCTGATATGGGTTAGCGCTCCCAAGTGCAACTTGGGTTACACTTGGGTTAGGAATCACACTAGGGATTCCTGGTATAGCACTGCCAAGTGCAACATGAGTTACACTTGGGTTAGGAATCGCACTAGGGATTCCTGGGATAGCACTCCCAAGTGCAACAGGAGTTACATTTGGGTTAGGAATCGCACTAGGGATTCCTGGGATAGGGTTTGTGGAAACCGAAGGGGGTATGACCCCCATGTTGGGCATGCCCATGACAGGTGGTGGTCCTGTGCTAGGCATTCCTGAATGTGGAGTGTTACCCATATTGGGCATACCCAAGGGGGTGGCTGTTGCCGTTGATGGTACTACCGCAGAAGGGTCTGCGGATGTCTGACCTATGGTTAATGTATATAGTGGATCAACTGGTGTTCCAGACATAATTTTGGTTGGTGGTAACTCTGCGGGGTTTTCGGATTCTACCTCCAAATCAAAGGTGAAGTGGGGTATGTCAGAATCGGATGACCGTCTAAATGATCAACGATGTGTCGAATCAAGGGATAATGCTCTGCGTCCGTGACGTGGAGAGCCAAGTGGACTAAACTCTGGGAGTTCGGCCCTTAGACGACGAGAACGTCTAGAATTCTCAATGGTGAGAATATGTTTTTTATTTTAAAAAATTGTTTTAAGTATCAGGTGGTGATATATATGTAAAAGACTCAAAACCCTAATGCAACCAAGGGTGCAAGAAGGGGAGTGAAAAAAAATAAGGCTCACAGGCCAAAAAATCAATCCTCAAAAAAATGCACTTATCCTAGCAGCTGTGCTACAATAAGTGGAGGAATGCAACAAGCGGTCAGAATACCAACATGCAAGCGGCTCCTAGAAAAAATAGGTGTAACTAGACTCAAAAGGTGGTAAAGATCATGCAAACACCTAATCTAAAAGTATTGTGACTCAAACAGACGATATCCTCTGCAAGGTGATGAAATCCAAGTCAGACAATATGAATGTAGAGACAATGGCTAGATATCCCCCTACCGGGAGGGACACCGGGTAATCAATCCTAAAAGACAGGCTACTAGGATACTCCGTTCATGACGCGTCGAGAAAAGGTAAATCTGCCGTTTGGTCCTTTGATCGCAATATCCCAATACAGGGATATCCCGAGAACTGCGAATGGTAGCCCTTCGGTTACTGAATGGGTTTCGGTATCCCACTCAGGCTTCCGGAACCATCCTCGCGACTTCAACCCTCCTAGGGGAGAGGCCTTCCCACAAACCGGTTGTGACCGCGCCAAAAAGTACTAAGAGATTTTAGCTCCCTAATTGGACAACTTCTATGTCTCAGATGTATGAACTGAGGGGTGTTATTGGAACACCTATCCCCCCAATACTACCTAGCTACAAGAATTCTTTTCGTGTTCCCCAAGTGGGGTTAAGAGTGTGTTCAAATTAGGGTACGTTTTTAAGTCTTAGTTCAATTAAGTGATCGTGTGAGTGCACGTGAGGTGTTGTAAACTGAACTTGGAAAAATTAAATGCTTTTAAGGAAAATTTTCAAAAAATAAAGGATTTTTCGAAAAATAACAAGCAAATATTTAAGACTTTTTCACTAAAAGGAATTAATATGCTTTTTCAAAAAATAACTCAAAAAAATAAAGGATTTCTTGGATTTATGAAAGCAAATAATAAACTCCTTTTTAAAAGAAATAAATGGATTTCTTCGTTTCAATAAAAATTGCTATGGGCAAGATTCTAAAGAAGTAAAACAAGAAAAAATTTGAATCTAGATAAAGAATGCAAAATGAGTCTTTCTTTCACTTTCTTGAAAATTTTTAAAAAGATTTTTAGGTATGCACTTTTAAATAGTAAAAAAAATTTTCAAATCTGTAAACTATGCAGAATTTAGTACTGTAAAAAATGTGCTATGGGCAGAAAGTACAGTAAAAAATATTTTTCAAAATCGGGATGGCCGAATGAAAAAATTCAGCCGCGCGGGTTTTGGACGAACAGCCGCGATGGGCCGCGCGGGTTTTGGCCGCACAGTCGCGATGGACCGCGCGGGTTTTGGGCGCACAGTCGCGATGGACCGCGCGGGTTTTGGGCGCACAGTCGCGATGGACCGCGCGGGTTTTGGGCGCACAGTCGCGATGGACAGCGCGGAAATAGGCCGCAAAGCCGCGGTGTGCAGCGCGGAAAAATATAGAAAGGTCGCGATGGACCGCGCGACTGTCTGGAAAAAGGCCGCGATGGACCGCGCGGAAAAACGCAGAAAAGTCGCGATGGACCGCGCGACTGTCTGGCAAAAAGCCGCGAGGCGGACGCCGTGCACGGAAACCGAGAAACGAACCCGAAAATTGAAAATTTAGGGCTGTTTTTTGGGGCAAAATCTCAGAACAGCAATGGATCTGCTGTCTAAGATGGTAGATCTATGGATCTAAAGGTTAAAAACTCATAAAAACTAAGATTTAATGGCAAAGCTAGAGATCTAAAGTTCAAACCAAAGAGGAGTCGCCAAAAACTGTTGGCTCGGTTTTGCAACCAAGCTTAGTGCTATGGGCACCTACTAACTAGTAGTAGCAGTTTCAATAGAAATAAAAACAATAAACTAAATAAACAATACTTTTCATGGATCTAAACAAGAATCTAAGCAAATAATGTAAACATTTCAAAATCAAGAACAAGAAACATAATAAATAATTTTTTTTGTATTGAAAAGTGGGGGGGAAGCAAGTGCTTGCGATATTACCTTCAATGGTGAAGGTTGATGTTGAGCAACTCCCAAGATGAGTAGCTCCAAACTCCAATAGGTCTCTTTCTCCAAGGTTGCTTCAATGGCTAAAAGTGCTCAGGGGAGATTTCAGCAGCATAAGGATGAGATAATGGAAGGATGTGAAATGAGGAGCCCCTACCACCTTTTTATAGGTTTTGGTGGTGGGGAATACCATTTGTGGTTTTGTGGAAACCAAATGGTATTGACCAACATGGTTTAGGTACTTTTCCCTCCTTTTTCCTTTTTTGAATAAAATTAATATTTTAATTCCCTTTTTAATATTTTTGGGAATTTGGACCATTTTTTAGGGTTTTTTATGCTTTTTTAGGAAAAATAATCTTTTTTAATGGAAAAAGGGGTGTACTCAGGTCTTTTGGTGACCTTTTGTTCGTTTCAGAGGCTCTGATGGTGAAAAAGTGGATAAATGGGTCATGTGAATAGGGAAATGAGCTAGTGAGCACTTTTTGGGTGTTAACATATATGATTCAGCTATGGTTTTTAAACTCTTGTTAAGAGATGAATCCTATGAGAATGGATTTGGCGTATGAATCGACTCATTGTTTGAGTATAGGTATTGTTGGATGTAAGGAACTTGAAGACATTTTAAGGATGCAATGGACATGTGGTTCTCCTAAAAGGATTAGTATTAGCTAAATATCGTAAAGAGATCCAACGGATGTTGATGAAGAGAGAGAAAGGCATAGCAGTGTTGGTTGTGGATCCTAATCTTCATGATTCATAGATGTTGTTTTTCAGTCGTTTTTGTACCCGATTTTTATATGATATATAGGTGGACTGTGCAATCACCTTAGTAGGGGGGTGTGGGAGGGCATCTCCCGCATCTAGGGGGTCCGGGGGCAGTGCCCCTGAGAAAGGGGGTTGGGGGGTGTAGCCCCCGAAATAAATTTTTTGGGTTGTTTTGTTGGCCAATAGTTTGCAGGCCCATGGTTTTGGGTAGCCCATAGTATTTTCCCATGGTAATTCCCCTTGAAAAGGAAGAAATTGTAATACGACTGTGTAATGTATTGTAGCATTGTAAAGATATCTGTGATTGTGTAAGAGAAACTAAGAGAGAGTGAAGGGGAAGTTGCAGTGGATGTGTTGCAGGTTGTATCCCTTCATTTGTTGGATGGTATAATAATAAGAACTGGCAATTACTATGCGGATGTAGCCCATCTTGGGTGAACCACATTATATTGGTGTCTCTCTTGTAATGTGTTTTATGTGATTTATATTTGCATCTTGTTTATTGTTATTGCTCTATGATCCTGTTTTCTCTATAAATTGGTATCAGAGCCAAAGGTCTATTTGGAAGACAAACTCGTAGGAAAGAAGGGTTCCTGGTTCGAGTGGGAGCAATGGCAGAAGAATGAAATTTTAAGGTTGAGAAATTTAATAGTCAAAACTACTAGTTATGGAAGATGCAAATGCAGGACTATATCGGAAGGATTTATTCCTACTGTTGGGAGGAAAACGAAACAACCGAAAACTATGAAGGATGAAGAATGGGAGGTTCTTGATAGAAAGGCACTGGGAACAAAACGGTTGTGCCTAGCATCGTCGGTGGCTTTCAATATCTTAAAAGAAAAGACAACGGAGGGTCTGATGAGTGCATTGGGTAAGTTGTATGAAAAACCTTCAGCATCCGACACGGTATTTCTAATGAATAATTTATTCAATATGAAGGAGTCAGAAGATGGATCTGTGGTTGATCATTCAAATGAATTTAATATGATTACAAATCAGCTAAGTTCTATAAAAGTGAACTTTGATGATGAGGTTAGGGATATTCTAATCTTGTTCTCATTTCCAGAAAGATGGAATGACTTGGTCATGGCTGTAAGTAACTCTGTCTCTAGTTCAAACACTTTAAAATCTGATGATGTAGTTGGTGTTATTCTTAGCGAGGAAATGAGAAGGAAAATCACAGGTGAGACATAAGGTAATGCGTTGACCATGGAGAGCAAAGGAATACAAAGGGAGAGAGGAAATATCTTAGGTAATCATAGAAAGTCCAATAAGGGAAGATCCAAGTCCATATTGGGAAAGATAGAGTGTTGGAACTGTGGAAAGAAAGGACAAATGAAGAAAGACTGGATATCTATAAAGAAGAAAGGAGATGGACAGCAGGAGACTACTCAAGAAGAAAATGTAGCAGTTGATGTGTTACAAGATGCTTTGATTCTGGAATTAGATAATACTAGTGATTACTTAGTATTACATTCAGGGGATTCTTTTCATGCTACACCCCATAGGAAATTCTTTCATGATTATGTTCCATGTGATTTTGGACATGTTTTATTGGGTGATGATGAACCATATAAAATTGTTGGAATGGGTAAGGTATGGATAATGTTAAAGAATGGTGAATGTCTACTGAAAGATGTAAGGCATATTCCTAGAATGAAAAGAAATTTGATCTCAAAAGGCAGTTGGGAGATGGTGGTTGTTTATCTATGTTTTTAGAAACGTGGTGGAAGATCACTAAAGGATCGACGGTGATAGCAAAAGGAGACAGGATAGGTATGTTGTATTTATATCCTCACAATACTGACTATTCTATCTCTTTAGCTTCCATAGGAACATATACATCATTGTGGAATCATAGGATTGGCCACATGAGTGAGAAGGGGATGCAGATTCTCCACTCAACGAAGTTGCCTCCATATTTGAAGCAGGTAATTTTGGAATTCTGTGAGAACTGTGTTTATGGAAAACAAAAAAGAGTTAGATTTCTCAGGGTTGGAAAATAGAAGAAGAGTGAAAAGTTAGAGCTTGTGCATACAGATGTATGTGGAATGGCTTAGGTACAATCTCTTAGTGGATCTCATTATTATGTTACTTTTTATATTGATGATGCAACTAGAAAAACTTGGGTTTATTACATTAGGTAGAAATCTGATATGTTTGCTACTTTTAAGAAATGGAAAGCTAATTTGGTTGAGAATGAGACAGGAAAAAGGTTGAAGTGTCTTAGATCTGATAATGGAGGTGAATACTGCGACAAGGAGTTTGATATTTATTGTTCATACCATGGGATTCGTAGAGGGAAGATAGTCCCAGGAACACCACAAGAAAATGGTGTGTCAGAAAGAATTAACAGAACAATCATGGAGTGTGCAAGGTGTACGAGATTGCATGTAGGGTTTTCCTTATATTTTTGGGAATATGTTGTGGTTATTGTTGTTTACTTAATGAACAGAGGGCCTTCAAGTGCCTTGGATGGTGGTATTCCAGAGGAGACATGGAAAACTAAAAAGGTAAACTACTCATTTCTAATAAGTTTTGGTTGTGAAGCATTTGTCCGTTTTGATAAAGAAAATAGAACAAAGCTTGAGGCTAAATCCAAGAAATGTACCTTTATTGGATATGGGGTTGATGATTTTGGCTATAGCTTATGGGATTGTGAAAATAAAAAAATCATTAGGAGTATAGATGTGGTATTCAATGAAAAGGTCATGTATAAAGATCAGTTGCAGGGAAAGAAATAGGAAAAGGAAAAGAAATAGTACACAGTTCTTGATGAAATCAAAGAAAATGAATTTCCAAAGGTGTCGGAAAATCAAGAACAACAATAGGTACCTCAAACTCCTGCAAGTCTTAGAATATCTACCAAGTTAAGTAGATCCCCTGAACGATTCTCTCCTTCACTGTATTATTTATTAATGATTAGTTCTGGTGAACCAGAATGTTATGAAAAAGTAATGCAGGTGGAAACTAGAAAGAAGTGGAATCAAGGCATGAATGAGGAGATGGAATCATTGGTAAGAAACCAAACATAGGATTTGGTTCAATTGCCTACAGGTAAAAGAGAAATGCAGAACAAATGGGTTTACATGTTGAAGGAAGAAGATGGAGGAAGAAGCGGTACAATGCCAGACTTGTTGTAAAGGGGTTTGCGCAGAAGAAAGGTATATATTTTGATAAACTATTTTATCCTGTTGTTAAAATGAATTCAATTAGAAATATTTTAATTCTAGTGGTGGTAGAAGATTTACATCTTGAATAGTTAGATATAAAAATAGTCTTTATCCATGGGGATTTGGAGGAAGATATTTATATGCAGCAACCACATGGGTATGAGGTCAAAGGGAATGAGAATTTGGTATGCAGGTGAAGAAGAGCTTGTATGGCTTGAACCAAGCTCCAAGGCAGTGGTATTTGAAATTTGACAGGTTTGTGATAGAACAAGGTTATAGTAGATGTCATGCTGACCACTATGTTTATTTCAAAAGGATACATAATGGAAGATATATTATCCTTTTATTATATGTGGAGGACATGCTTGTTGCAAGGTCTAACATGCAGGATATAAATGTTCTCAAAAGGAAGTTAGTTAATTCATTTGCGATGGAGGATTTGGGTGTTGCAAAGCAAATCCTTGGTATGAGAATAACAAGAGACGAGAAAAATAGAAAATTGACATTGTCTCAGGGTGAGTATATACAAAAGGTGTTGGAGAGGTTCATAATGCAGAATGCAAAACCAGTTAGTACACATTTGTCCAGCCATTTCAAACTAATTAAGGACATGTGTCCCAAGAAATGGGAAGATATAGATTACATGTCCAAGGTTCCATATTCGTTAGTAGTTGGAAGCTTGATGTATGCCATGGTGTGCAAAAGACCAGATATTGCACATGCAGTGGGAGTTGTGAGCAGGTATATGAACAATCCAGGTAAATAACATTGGAAGGCAGTACAGTGGATTCTTAGGTATTTGAGAGGTACTACCACTCATGCATTATGTTTTGGAGGTTCAGACATTGTTCTACAAGGATATGTTGATGTATATGTGGCAGGTGATAAAGATAGGAGGAGGAGTGCCACAAGGTATGTATGTGTTGTAGGTGGAACATCAGTAAGTTTGATTTCAAAGCTACAAAAGTTTGTTTCACTTTAACCAATGGAAGCAAAGTATGTTGATGCTACAGAAACTAATAAAGAGATTATTTGGTTGTAGAGGTTCATGGAGGAATTGGGTAAGAAGAAGGAGGAAAGAAGGTTGTATAGTGACAGCCAGAGTGTCATTCCTCTTGCAAAGAACTCAGCCATCCATTATAATACTAAACATATATATCTCAAGTACCATTTCATAAACTTTGTTTTGGAAGATGAATTGTTGAAGCTGGAAAAGATACATACTAGCCATAATCCCGCAGACATGATGGAAAAGCTAGTAACCAAAGAGAAACTGAGTTCCTAGTCAATTAAATTTGGCCTTCTACCGTGAAGGTGAAGATGAGAAATTTTCCATGTCCAAGGTTCATATCATAGTCCAGCAAGTGCAACAATAGTGGAGTTGCTGTGATTAGTCTCCAAGTAGGAGATTGTTGGTTGTGGAGCCCGATCTTCCTTATTTAGAGATGTTGTTGTTCACTTGTGTTTGTACTGCAGTTTTATATGATATATAGGTGGACTGTACACTAACCCCAATAGGGGGGTGTGGGGGTGAATCACCCCGAAAGAAATTTTTAGGTTTTTTTGTTGGCCAATAGCTTGCGGAACCATGGTTTACGGTATCCCATAGTATTTTCCCATGGTAATTCCCCTTTAAAAGGTGTTAGTTTTTCATCATTTAATTCAATATGATCTAGGATCTTAACTAAGAGAACAACATGTACAACATATCAAACACAAGAGACAAGAGACACAAATCATTTCACCAAGGAAAACCAGGAAGATAAAAAACCCCACAATACGCACTAATACAAAGATCACCAAGATGAAACCCCAAAAGTTAGATGTCTTCAGTAGCTACTCCTCCTCCACTTGTGTGGACTCCTCCTCTCTCTCACTAATGCGAAGTGAGTGAGTGTGTGAATGGATAAATAGAGAGGTTCTCCTCTCTATTTATACTTTACCTTTACTTTCCTTTTACTCTAACTGGGAAGACCTCCCTTAGGAGAGTGTAATAAACCATTATCACTTGTCACTGGGCCGACCCCAATAGGGTGGTCTAATAACCCTTTAACTCATACAGGGACAACCCCACCAAGGTGGTCTAATAACCCATCAAGTATAAGTTACGACACTTTGTTGTTGCTGCAACATCCCCCCAAAAGTTTGTGCAAATATTGGGGACCATCCTTTATTTTTAAGGGAAGGAAAGTTTGCCTAAAGTCAAAGACATCAGAACCTTTTTCCTTACTTAATTCTTCTTGAGAAAAACTTTGCTTGTTTCCTCTCAGTTTGATTTTTTTGTTTTGGACCAAGTAAAACCCATGAATTTAAGCCGCAATAGCGGAAGAACTCATCCAACTCTTCCGCAATGGCGAGAAAATTTGGCTAAGTTAAACTATCGGTGGAAGAACTTGCCGAGTCCTTTCGAAACCGCGGAAGAACTTGCCCAATCCTTCCAAAAGTGTGGAAGAACTTTTCGAGTCCTTTCGAAATAGCGGAAGAACTCGGACATCTTTGCCGCAACGGAGGATCACTTTGCTCAGGCATTGAAGCTTCACTTTTTGGATAAACTCGCTGAGTTTCACCACACACCAATTTTCCCGCATTAGCGGAAGAACTCGCCGAGTCTCTCCGCAACAGTGGAAGAACTCGTGCAAATCTTCCACAATAGTGAAAAGGAATGAACAATTCGGACTTATGCGGAAGAATTTAGGTAACTTTCCCGCAACGGCGGAGTAACTCCCACAAATTTTCTGCGACTTCACGCTTGGCTTTTGCAGAAGAACTCGGATAGTTTCCCCACAATGGTCGGAGAAGTTAGCCAAGTCTTTCTGCTTTTGGTAGTCAATCTTAAATACTGAATGTGTCGATTTAACCCCATCTGTACGCCCATTAACCCCGTTTAAATTTTCACAACCACCCTATTAATGGCTCACACATGTCAAAATTCTATATATAGGGTGTAAACCCTGGTTGTTTTCATTGTTCAATTTGGTAGAGGCTTGTCTCCTTCTCCGTTTGAGACCACGACTGCCCACTTCAGGCTTTCCAGCTCCGTAGCAGCGTCAACATTCTCATACATGACCTTTTTCTACCATGTTAGTACCTTTCAAGACTTGTATCCTCTCTTGAAGTGGTTTTTCGTGTTGAAGTAATTGCCATTTTTCATTGGTTCTTTCCTTTTAGCCGGTCATTACAGAAGATTTTTAGTATAACGACGGCCCAAGCGGACCTATGCCCATACCTAACTAAGCCTACCCAAGCCCGTGTTCATATGAGCATAGAATTTTTTTTCGGACCTTAATCACCCATAGTATGATCATTAAGAGAGTCTGCAGCATGCCTCAAACCAGTCCTGTCTACCCTTACGAGAAGAACATTGGTGTCCCTATCCGGCTGCAAACGCTCATGCCATGAAAAATATTATACTCATAATTACTTTATTTTGTTCCGAATTGTTACTATGGAAATGCATTACTCTTATATTTCGTAGTTGCAATGTAGCTCAAAACGTCACTATGCGGTTCCCGTAGGATTTTTCAATAACATACGAAATAAATCTCTTATACTGATTTTGAAAGTAGAAAATCCGTATCGGTTCGAAAGTCCTAAACCACAATGAACAGAGTTAGGAAGGTTTGGTTAGTTTCGAGAACTTTCCTGGCTATTGTGAATTGATTCTTTGCTATGAATGGTTTCATTTCCATTACAAAATTTTCTGTACTATATGAGTAATTCAATGTTTTCATTAAATCATAGTTATCTTTGATATTACTTATCTTCTGCTGAAATTACATTTAGATGATAAAATGGCTATCTGTTTAATCTTTAAATGTTTCTTTTGGTTTATTACTCATCCTTTCGGTTTTGCTCCTTGCAAGGATAGGTTCGACTAGCTTAAATAATTAAATCAGATTCGTTTTATTCGCATGCATCTAGTTTAGAGAATTTGCATATCATTTTTTAAATACAAAATACATAAACGGTGGATCAGGCCGCAACCAGTGAAAGCAAAAAAATCCTTACATTTTTACACGGTAGCCGGAACCGTTAACCGGATGGATTCCCCACACCAAATGGTGAGAGATCTAATTGGGCTTACTTACCGGGGAGAATCCCTTGCTGATTGATGCTCCGATTTTCGAGGCATCAACATTTTTTGGTGCTAGAAGGAGGGCCACCAGTGCATGGCTGGAAGAAGAGATCCTTTTGTTAAATATTTTTCCATAGAAAACCCATCCGTAATAGCTATCCCAAACATTTAGGATCTGGAATCGAGAAATCAAGAAAATCTTAATTCTGAGATAGAACAACAAGAAACATTGTATGCTGTCCCTTTTGAAGAAGTAGACAGCTTCAAAAGACATACCTGTTCCTACGTTAGAATTCTAGGAGGATTAACTACTGTTCCTTTGCTTCCCAGAATAAGAGCTCCTAGAAAAAACCCCCAATGCACTAGAGATTCCATTCTAGTTCAGAGTCTAGAAGAACTATTGGATCTATCTCTAGAAGAGATTACTGAACCTTTTGACGAGGTCAGACCAAAAACTCCTACAAATCAAGAACAACCACACAATCCCAGGCATACTCCTCATAATTCACCACCACGCAAACCAACACATTCTCCACCAAGAGTCATGGCTGTGCCTGCATGGAGAGCAAGAGGAGCATTGAATTTAGTTGGGTCGTTCCATGATTTACCCAAGAACCTAGAGAAGGTTTTGCCTAAATATGACCCTAGGAAAGGAATTTCTGCTGAAGATCATCTTAAAAGTTTGTATTTAGCTCTGAGTCTTCTTAATGTAGAACATGAAGATGTAGTATGCCATCTTTTTCCCTATACTTTCGAACCCAAAGTGTCTTCTTGGTACTTTAACCTATAGGCTAGCTTGATAGTAAGTTGGGAAGATTTTGAAAAATGTTTTTTAAAGAAGTATGGGAATCTAAGATAGTAGCTACTCTTATGAAAGAATTGTTATCCATGAGAATGGAAAAAAAAAAAGAAAGTTCAAGAGTTTAATCAAAGATTTATGAAATTGTTAAATAACTTTAGTAACGCAACCAAGCCCGCTAAGGAATGCTTGGTAGAATATTATACATCTCTTAAACCCTTGTTAGCAATGTTCGTTAAGAGAACGAAGAAGACTACCCTGACAGAAAACTTTGAAGAAGCCAAGAAGGTAGAAAAAGAGGCCGACGGTATTGCCAAACACGCTCTAGATCTGGAAGTAAAGCCAGCAGCCATTAAAAAACCTTTTTGTTAACTAGGGATAAAGAAGAACATACAACAGATTTGGAAAATGTTATAAAAATGATGAAAAAAATTTCTAATAAAATTGTAGATCTAGAGAAAGATAAGGCAACTAGCTTGTCAAGGCCACCTTTCAAGCCTTTCTATAAAAAAAAAAAAAATACACAGCCCACCCCACTAGTAAATAATTCTGCTGTGCTAAACTTAAATGAAATAGGCATGGACCACTTTTGTACCTTTCATCAAGAACAACACTAAGAAAAAATCTGTCCACAATGGATTAAATCAATGAGTTTGGTATTGAATCAAATGCTAGATGTACAAATATCTAAGCAAACAGATCCCCAACAAGAACGAATTCCTGAGCGGGAAGAGTCCATTCCAGACACCACAATGATCCTTTGGGACTGGAATCCTACCCAAGAATCGTCTTTGGGAGATCTTGTTGACAAAGTACAAACGACATCTATTGATGTTACTACTAGAAGTAAAGGCCTGGTGCTTGATCAAACGGTAGATGTGCCTAAAGCTAAGTCTGCAAATCAAATACCAAAAAAGCACATAACTGTCATCCCACCCCAGCCTAAGAAAATTCTAGCACTAAACCCCACCATGACAAAGGAATTAAATGCAGAAATATCCAAACAACCAAAAGTTTCTTCAAACAAAACAAAAAATCAACCTAAAGTTTCAAAAGAATGTGACATGGGCTATGACATAATCGAGGATATTAAGAAAGTGAAAGATAATGTTTCTATCTTTGATATGTGTAGCCTTCCCCAACAGAGGAAGACGTTAATGGAAGCTTTTGATCCACAAACAAGCATTTCATTAGAAAGCATTGATGAAAACCCAAAAATTAATGAAGCCAACATTAACAGAAAATCAAAATCTCACACTCTGCCTTTTCTCTTAGCTTTTGAAATCTTCAATCATAACGTACATAATTGTTTGGTTGATTTGGGTGCTAGTTCGAATGTCATGCCTTTATCTATTTGCAAGAAGATTAACATACAACCTATCCCATATCCATCTCAAATCATATAGTTGGATAGAACCATTGTCAAAGTCATTGGTGAATTAAAGGATGTGCTTATTATACTGTCAGCTGATTCGAGAGTGTGCCAATTCATTGATATAATGCTGGTCGATATTCCTGAGGCTTATGGTTTAATTTTGAGTAGGGACTAGTCTGCGAAACTGAACGGTTACTTTGCAACGGATTGGTCCCATTTAGGGTTACCTTATCAAAATAGGAAAAATCAAATCAAAATATTAAGGGAACCTCACATGAAACAAAATGTCACTCAGTTAGAAGAGAAAATTGAAGCTGTAGCTTTCTCATCTTCAGTTTTGAGAAATTATTTCTTAGAAATCGAACCTGGAAATTATCAGCAAAAAATGTTAGCCATGATTCAGACGAACAGTCCCATCTCCTTCATTTTTCACAGACTGATGATATCGATTGTAACATATTAAATTTAGTTACTGACGTAGATAGTAATAGCACTAACTTAGTTAAAGTAGAAAGTACTTTTTGGACTCTCTACTTAGATGGCTCCAAAAATGAAGAAGGATCTGGAGCCGGTTGTGTTTTGATTGACCCCAATAGCAATAAACATTTCTTATCTTGTAGATTAGAATTTGAATGTACAAATAATACTGTTGAGTATGAAGCTCTCATCCATGGATTAAAAAAGGCCATTGGTCTAAATGTAAAAAATTTGAAGGTCTTTGGTGATTTAGAAATAGTTTTCAGACAAATCAGGAATACAATTCATTGCCTTTCATTGCACTTAAAGGGATATCAGGCTGAGGTTTGGGATTTGATTTCATGTTTTGATGCTTTCAATATTAATTCTATTCCTAGGTTGAAGAATGTTGCAGCTGATTTGTTAGCAACTTCTGCTTCTAGATTAGTGCCTACTAATAAAAAATGTTCTATTCAATTAATTTTCAGGCCCTTTATCCCAGATAACATCACAAATCTCAGAGTATTTGATGATGATGATCAGATCATTAGTTTCTTAACAAATGAAGATGTCTTCCAAGAAGCCATAATAGATGAAGAAAAACATGATTCATATTTGCAAAACAAAAATGTTGTAAAGGGAAACTTCATGCCTAAAGGCGTGAGAACTCTTGAAGCATTATTTGATTTACAGAGTAAGTTCAAAAGACCTGTAAATGCTAAAATGCACAGCTCATCCACACAGCAGGAGTTAATAAATTTGGGCACAGAAGCTGAACCAAAATATATTAATCTTAGTAAGTGTTGTACGCTGGGTGAGAGAAGTAAATTCATTAAATTGTTTCAACAGTACAAAGATATGTTTGCTTGGACCTACGATGATTTGAAAACATATGATACCAGCATCATCCAACATGTAATACCAATGAAGGAAGGTTTCAAACCTTTCCAGCAACAATTAAGAAGGATGCACCCGACACTCAAGCCTTTAATTCAAAAGGAGTTGAAAAAATTGTTGGATGCCAAGATTATTTTTAAAGTTTGACATTCTGAACGGGTGGCTAATTTACTTCTCATGCGGAAGAAATCGAGAGAAATCAGATTGTGCTTAGATTTCCAGAATTTAAATAAAGCTTCAAATAAAGGAAACCATCCTATGCCCCCAATGGAGAAAATTTTGTAGGTGGTGTCAGGATCAGAACTATTCTCCCTACTAGATGGTTTCTCTGGTTATAACCAAGTGCTAGTAGCAAAAGAGGACTGGCTCAAAACCACTTTTCGTACAAAGTGGGGAACCTTTGCATATCGAAGAATTCCTTTTGGCTTGATAAATGCAGGAGCTACTTTTCAGCGAGCCATGGACATTTCCTTCTAAGGTTTGGGCGGTCAATGTGTAGTAGTTTACTTAGATGATGTGACAGTTTTCTAAAAAAAAAGGGAAGACCATATTTTCCATCTGAAGCAAATCTTTGATCGTTGCAGGAAGTATGGTATTTCTTTAAACCCTAAGAAAATAATTTTTGTTGTTCTTGAGGGAAAACTTTTGGGTCATATCATTTCAAAGGAGGGAATATCGATAGATCAAGAGAGAGTGCAAGCTATTAGCAATATTCCCATGCCCCATAGCAAGAAGTCTATGCAATCATTCATGGGCACCATAAATTTTGTTCGAAGGTTCGTACAAGACTTCACTCAGATCGTTAAACCTTTGCAACAAATGGTCAAGCAGAATGTACAATTTAAGTGGATTGATTTAGAAAAAGTTGCATTTAAAGAAATCAAAGTTGCCATAGCTAATGCACCCTCCTTAAGAAGTCTAGATTTCGAAAAGGATTTCATCTTATACACCTTTGCTTCTGATAACTCTCTCGCAATTGTGCTCACTCAAAAGGATGAATCGGGAGATGAATACCCAATTTCTTTTATGAGCACTGGTCTGCAAGGCGCTGAACTCAATTACCCAGTAATAGATAAGCAAGCATACGCAGTTTTCAAAGAAGTAAAGCAGTTCAGGCCATATATCCTAAAAAATAGAGCTAAAGTCATAGTTCCTCATCCCACTGTCAGATCTCTTTTTTTTCATAAAGAATTGGGAGAAAGAAGAGGGAACTGGGTCACTTCTCTCTAAGAGTATGACTTAGAATTCAAACCAGCCAGCATTATCAAAGGTCAAGGTTTATGCAAATTGCTTGCTGAAAATCTAGCCGATGAAGAGCTAGATTGGAGAAATGAAGCCGAATTGAACATCATTGATGTATGTCCAATTTTCACAGCTCCAGAGTCTTGGTACAGGGACCTAGTCCATTATTTACAGTCAGGTTACTTTCCAGAACACTGGAGTCCGAAGCAAAGAAGAGCTCTTCGTCTCAAACCAGCAGCATACCAAATTATTGAAGGAGTGCTCTTTAGGACGAACTATGATGGAATTTTCCTTAGATGTCTGGAAAAGGAAGATGCGACCAATGTGGTCAACGAGTTACATGATGGCCCTGCTGGGGGACATTACTCTGGAGATACTAGAGCCACAAAATTCTTAGAGATGGATACTATTGGCCCACTCTTTTCAAGGATGCTCACACCTACTCTAGAAATTGTGACATATGCCAAAGAAGCGCCAGAAAGTTACCAAAAGAAGCCGAACCCTTGCCACCAGTTTTCATCTCCAAACCATTATAGCAATGGGGCATAGACATTATTGGTGAAATAAACCCAAATTCCTCGCTGCAACATCGTTATATTCTAACAGCTATAGATTATTTTACCAGATGGGTTGAGGCCGTTCCGCTACGTAAAGTCAACGAGGATGCAGTCATCAACTTCCTGGAAGAAAACATCATAACCAAGTTTGGGGTTCCACTTTCCCTAGTCTTTGATAATGCACCTTATTTTTCATCAATGAAAATTAATGAATTCATGTATGAGAAAGGAATTAAACTCCATTATTCAGCGAATTACTAGCCTCAAGGAAATGGATTAGCCGAGTCTACCAATAAAAATCTCATTCGAATCGTGAAGAAAACCGTGATTGAAAATGAGAGAATTTGGCACATAGCCCTCCCAAACGCCCTATGGTAAGACAAAGCTACTCCCAAGAATGCCTTAGGTGTCTCTCCATTCACCCTAGTCTATGGCAAAGAAGCCATCCTTCCCCCGAATGTTTTACTCCCATCTTTGCAATTGGCCCAAGCCTCCCGAGGTTCCAGCAGTCAAGCCCTCCAATCTAGAATTGATACACTGCTAAAACTTGAAGAGTCATGAAGAAAGGCCAAAGATCAATTCCATCATCACCAAGACATAGTCAAACGATGGTTTGATAAAAAGAAATCCGGTAAGAGAAATTTCGAAGCAGGTGACTTAGTTCTGAAATGGGATCACCAGCATGAAGGTAAGGGAATGCACACAAAATTTCAACACTTATGGGTTGGCCCTTACCAAATTTATGAAAAGCTTGGCCTACCAACCTATAAACTTAAAGACCTGCAAGGAGAGGAAGTAAATCTCCATCTCAACGGCCTTGCCTTAAAGCAATATTTCACATACGTCCTAGGTGGACTTTTGTACATAAATAAAATGCTGTCTTTTCTTTTCTGGTTTGTTTCTTTTGTTTCATTTCTTAGTTTCTTTTGATCACTTTTTCATTTTCCAGATTAGTTTGATCTGTTTTCTTTATTTATTTTCTTCCTTTAGTTTGAGCCCTTTGTTTAAATAAAGCTAAGCTCAATTTTGGTGTAGCAAAGGAATGAGAATCTGAACAAAACTCAAAAGGATGGTCATGAAGAAGCTCATTGATAAAAGAACTATATATGTGTAACTTTGTTTTCCCTGAATGGTTTCCAGGAATGCAAAGATCCTTTTTCTAAGTGGTCGATAGAACCCCTATCAAATAACTAAAATTCTAGCATTTCCTTCTGACTATCTTAGGGCCCCACTCACCCTAACATTAATGATTGCCTCAGAGAGTTCACTGTGATGAACCCATGGAGAGGAAGCATGTCTCATAGATGTATGGTACTTAAAATGATCCCATGCTATAAGTAAAATCCAAAAGGTTTATATCAAGGAGTCTGTTTTCCAGAAATTCTCGCCTCAATCAAAGCTTGGCCGAGAGAAGCAAATAAAAATTTCAAATCAGAGAAGTTGTTCAAATAAGCTAGCCCAGCAAGGTTCTTCTCCATCCGTGAAGCATATAAATAAATGAATCTTTTGCTCACACAAAAGGACACCATGGAGTGAAGAACCTATATCAATTGTTGAAAGACTGAAGAAATTCATTTTTGGAAGGCTCAAACGACAAAAGTCGTGGATTAAATAAACATCGAAAAGGGTGGAAAACAACATGGGAATGAGGAAAAAATGAATATGTCTATGAGATATTGTTATGATCCTGTGGGGTTTTATGATGGTAAGATTTTGAAAGGAAAATTTTTAAAATAAAACTCACAACTTTGGCCCCTAGACAATGATAAGGAAAGTTGAGTCAAAGTTGCCTTTTCTCTCCTCACCATTATGATAAAAGTGATCATTGCATTCTTAGGAGCTGAACTATGAAGACATGTTGTTGCAAGTGAAACTAGCACTCTGTAAGTTTTTTGACCATGAGATGAGTTTGTTTCAAAGATCTAGGTTTGCCAGCGAATAACCATTTGTTGTTGCTACAACATCCCCCCCAAAATTTTGTGCAAATATTGGGGCCCCTCTTTTATTTTTAAGGGAAGGAAAGTTTGCTTAAATTCAAAGACATCAGAACCTTTTTCCTTACTTAATTCTTCTTGCGAAAAACTTTGCTTGTTTCCTCTGAGTTCGATTTTTTTGTTTTGGCCGAAGTAAAACCCATGACTTTTAGCCACAACAGCGGAAGAACTCATTCAACTCTTTCGCAACAATGATGAAATTTGGCTAAGTTAAAGTATCGGTAGAATAACTTGCCGAGTCCTTCCGAAACCGCGGAAGAACTCGTCGAATCATTCCAAAATAGTGAAAGAACTTGCCGAGTCCTTCCTAAATAGCGGAAGAACTTGTACAACTTTTCCACAACGGCAGATCACTTTGCTCAGGCATTGAAGGAATTGAAGCTTCACTTTTAGGATAAACTCGCTGAGTTTCACCGCACACCAATTTTCCCACATCAGCGGAAGAACTTGCCGAGTCTCTCTACAACAGCGGAAGAACTCTCACAAATCTTCCACAATGGTGAAAAGGAATGAACAAGTCGAACTTATACGGAAGAATTCAGGTAACTTTCCCGCAATGGCAGAGTAATGCCCACAACTTTTCCGCAACTTCATGCTTGGATTTTGTGGAAGAACTCGGATAGTTTGCTCGCAACGGTCGGAGAAGTTAGCCAGGACTTTCTGGTTTTGGCGGTCACTCTTAAATACCAAATGTGTTGATTTGACCCCATCCGTACACCCATTAACCCCATTTAAATTTTCACAACCACCCTATTAATGGCTCACGTGTGTCAAAATTATATATATAGGGCGTAAACGTCGTTGGTTTTCATTGTTCAATTTGGTAGAGGTTTGTCTCCCTATTTGTTTGAGACCACGACTGCCCACTCTAGGCTCACCAGCTCCGTAGCAGCGTCAACATTCTCATACATGACCTTTTTCTAACAAGTTAGTACCTTTCAAGACTTGTATCCTCTCTTGAAGTGGTTTTTCTCATTGAAGTAATTGCCATTTTTCATTGGTTCTTTCGTTTTATCCGGGTCATTGCGGAAAATTTTTATTCTAATGACGGCCTAAGAGGACTCATGCCCATACCTAACTAAGCCTACCCAAGCCCGTGTTCATATGAGCATAGAAGCATTTTTTGGACTTTAATCACCCGTAGTGTTGCTTGGTTTTTCAACCAAGCATGTGCAAGGATGCACCTATTAACTTGTAATAGCAGTTTCAATATAAAACAAAAACAACTATGAATAAACTAATATAATCTGATCTAACATAAGCATGTGCAAATAAATAAAAAACTAGATTTCGAAGCATAAGCAATAAGATATATGGAAGAACAATAACTTGAAAAATATTTGATTTTGTATTACCTCAAATGGTGAGGATGATGGGTGTTGAGCAACTCCAAGGTTGAGAAGCTCCAATACCCAATGGTCTCTTCTTCTCCAAAGCTTCAATGGAGATCTTCAAACTCGAAATGGGAGGCAATGGCTCTCAAAGGGAATTTGGCAGCATAAGGATAGGATGAAATGTGGATGAAAAGTGAGGAGCCCCGATCACCTTTTTATATTTTTTGGTTATGGAGAATACCATTATGGTTTTGAGGAAACCAATAGTATTAACCAACCTGGTTTAGGTACATTTTCCCCTCTTTTTCCTTTTTTGAATATTTTGAATATTTTATTCCCTTTTAATATTTTTTGGGAATTTTGAACCCTTTTGTAGGGTTTTTTGAGGAAAAATACATATTTTGGGGGGAAAAGGGTGTATTATGGTCTTTTCGGTGACCTTTTTATGGTTTTAGAGGCTCAAATGGTGGAAAAAGTGGACAAATGGGTCATGTGAATAAGGGAATGAGCTAGTGAGCACTTTTTGGGTGTTAACAGATCGCCCTCTGATGTGTGAGGGAAGTAGCTCATCGTATGGCTGATAGACATTATAGTTCTTTTATCTTTTTTCCTGGGGTTTGGAGAAGAGAAGAGACCGATTGGAGACTGGAACAACGGCCCCTTGGAAGCTGCAAAAAAATGAAAAAATACATGGCCTCAAAATGATGAGGAATAATCTATGATTATGGACGAGGTGGGCATACCCATGCTCGTACCAAGACATATACATAACAATTAGTCCCAAGAAGGGGGACCTGAATAATACATAAAAACTATTGGTACATCGTAATGGTCCAGAGGGGACACAATGCTGGGATGTACTCATGATTTTTCCATGACTGATCTCAATAACTGATACACTGGAAAAATAAACAACCGTTCTGAATAAGGTATTAGAAGGGTTGATGAATTGCTGAAACTGAAGGTGTCCAACATCTGTCGGGACTCAATTAGACTCTCAAATGTGGTAGAGTCAGTAAATGAGTCAACTTCTGAGGAGTATTTGTAACTGTATACTCAAGGGAGTATAGAACTACGGTACATCTAAAAATTGTCGCCAAGCGCAACCCTAATATCCATAGGAAAATGAAACTGGTTGTTTCCTCAATTAGGCTCTCCAATGTGGTAGAGTCAAGTGATATCCGGGGTCTTCAACAAATAACTGAAAGGATCGATACCCTGTATGAGTCTCAACGATGCGATCAAGGTATTGAAGTCGAGCATGTGAGAAACAATCATTTGGAGAGGCACTGCGGACTCCTTTTGAAATGATCCGTAGGTACTCATCACTAATGGTGATGAGTCCAAGGTACATGGACCTTTGGGTCCAATCATTTGGAGAGGCACTGCGGACTCATTTTGAAATGATCCGTAGGTACTCATCACTAATGGTGATGAGTCCAAGGTACAGGGACCTTTGGGTCTATCCTCTGGAATAATTTTCGTTGGCGTTGACAGAGGAAGACCAACAACTATCAAGGCAATGATGTTTCCTTGATAGGAGCGCAAGGTGTACAACTGAAGTGTGGTAGTACTGATGGTAGGACTGACATACTGTGGGGATGGGGAATAGTTGGGGTCATATAGTGGGTGGACTTAAACTTCCTTTGTTCAGAGCATGATGACATGGTTGACCTTGCAGCATAGGAAACTGATTTGTATTGTATACTGGAGTGACTCTGGGGGGACAAGTTGATGGATGCTTTTGGGAGACTCTAAGGGTGACATACTACAGAATACTCTGAACAAAGGCGACCATAATAAGGAAGCTTCCATATGAGTAGACATGATCTGTTGTGGCGCCGAAAAGCACCGTTGGGTCCTTGTTCATGGTTTTAATGAGCTCCAAGAAGGGATAAAAGTGTGCTCTAAAATGGTATTGTCCTGTGGATTTATGCGAGCCTAGGACTATTCATGCTCGTGGTTGCTTTCAGTTTTAGAGAGTTTGAAAGCAGTAAGTAGACTCCAATGGTGTTCTTTTCCATGTGTTAGTCTCCAAGGCCCAAAAACGCATAAAATGATGCAAATGGAGAACTCTTCTAGCCAATGTGACTAGAGTATTCATTTTTCGTAGTTAATCTACAAGGTCTAGAAAAGGGGTAAACTTATACCAAGTAGACACCCTTTCAGATACTTTTAGTGAGCATGAAAGGAAGCAAGATTCCTTGATGATCTTTTCATTGTTTTAGGAGTCAGAAAAGAGCTTAACGGAAACTCCCTAAGTGCCTTTTTCATAAAAGAATTGCTCGGCCCAAAAAATGGATAAAATTATACTGAATAAGAAGGTATTGGAGAGAGCAAGAAATGATCTCAAGCATCGTCATGAGCACAAAAAACTGAATCTGGCGACATAAAGATTGTAAAAAATGGGCAACAACTGATGTGGCATGTAGACCGAGGCGATGAGGGGCATTTTGGAGAAATTCCCAAATCCTATGGGGGTGAGAGCGAGAAATGATCTCAAGCATCATCACAAGCATGGAAAACTGAATCTGACGATATAAAATTCGTCAAAAACGGACCACGGCCGATGTGGCATGCAAATCGAGGCGACGAGGGGCATGAAAAAAATGCCCAAAAAATCTGGTGGTGAGAGCGAGAAATGATTTCAAGCATCGTCATGAGCGCGGAAAACTGAATCCGGTGATATAAAACTCGTCAAAAATGGACCACGACCGATGTGGCACACAAATCGAGGCGACGAGGGGCATGGAAAAAATGCCCAAAAATTTTGGTGGTGAGAGCAAGAAATGATCTCAAGCATTGTCACGAGTGCGGAAAACTGAATCCGGTGATATAAAAATCATCAAAAATGGACCATGGCCGATGTGGCACATAAATCGAGGTGATGAGGGGCATGGAAAAAAGCCCAAAAAAGGGACCTGGTGGATTCAGGAAAAGGAGTGGGCTATCATGAAGTTCTCACTGCGCTGTTTCCAACTGTACCAACGGTTTGAAAAATGGACATCGTATGATGCCGAAAAGGTTGATTGAAAATTGTCAAATTTCTATAAATAGCAAGTGGGCCCAATGTGACAAGTGTCATTTTCACCGTTGAGTTTCACAGAGTAATTGAGGTGGTCAGAGTTTTTCTTGATTTGTGGGAGATTTGACCATTGGTTTTTTGTTCTACGAGTTTCAGGTAAGCCTATGTGCCTTATTCTTTTAAATTATTTCCTTTCTGTTTAGCGTCGGGGCCCCAAAGGCTGCGTAATTCCATGGTGGCTTCCCAACATGGAATATCGGGGGTTTCGGCTCATTTTCCTCGATGCACATCACGGGTATTGGCTTGATAGCCGCGATGTGCATCGCGGATATGGGGGCCGACAGTCGTGATGTTCATCATGACTTTCAGGGCTGACAGTTACGTTGTTCATCATGGCTATGGAGGATGACAGTCGTGATGCCCATCATGACTGTGGGGCTGATACCCACGATGTGCATCACGACTTTGAAGCTAAAAGTCACAATGTCCATCGTGGCTAAGAGCGCAAAAGTAGCGATGGGGTTTTTGAGAAAAAAATTTGTTTCTAAAAAATTTTGCTTTGTTTTTTGGAAGGATGCTGAGGAGGCCACTATTGTCGTGGTGGGAGAGAGAGATAGATGTGGGAATGATGAGTTGGATTCATGATGACTCGGGTGTGCGGGCGGCCTTGGCTGAGGGTGGACTCCTAAAGTTCACTCAGGTTCCTCTTGTGCGTTCAGTCAGAGATCTGCTGAACAAATTGGTGGATTTCTGGGTTCCGACAGAGGGTGCATTCATGGTGCAGGGTGAGTGACTAGAGATCAACTTGACTAATGTTTATTTCCTTACTGTCTTACCCTGTTTGGGGGAGATCAAGGAGTTGCAGCCGAGGATTCCGGCTGGTTTGGACATCGAGGATCTACTAGAGAGATTCTATGTTCCTGGGGCTTGTACGCAGAATAGTGAACTGAGTATTTCGGACCTGCGGGAGCCGGAGATGCAGGCGATCGGGGATTGTGTTCTGTGGGTGCTTGGTGCACATGCACCACATCATTTTTCTGGGGGGAAAATGATGATGGTAGACCGTGTGTTGAGAGGGACCTAGTTTTCCTAGGGTCAGATGTTTTTGGCCTGTGTTCGGCGAGAGCTGGACAAGGTCAGTCAGGAGTGAGGGGAGTTTAGCTATGCCTCCTTCTTCTATTGTTTCTTTTTTGAGCAGGTACCTACCTTGCGGCCACGTGTGCCAGTTCGGAAGGGGTTGCAGAGTGAGTCGCGGATGGTGCAGTGGGGGTAGATGATGCCCCATGGTGGTGGTGGTATCTGGCGGTTCTTTTCAGCGTATATGTATGATCAGTGGGAGCATATGCCCCTACTTATTGATTATTATTCATATGCTGGTATGGACTTTCGAGGAGATCCTGAGATGCCTCGGGCTCAGAGACAGGCCTGGGGTCTAGATGGTTAACACCCAAAAAGTGCTCACTACCTCATCTCCCTCATTACATGACTCATTTGTCCATATTTCCTACCATATTTACCTCCAAAACCTTAAAAACCCATTAAAAAGCCTCCAAAAGGCCAAAAAACCCATTAAAAAGACTCCAAAAGGCCAAAAAACCATTAAAAAGCCTCCAAAAGGCCAAAAAAGCATTAAAAGCCTCCAAAAGGCCAAAAACCCCATTTTCCCCCCCAAAATAATGTAAATTCCTCCAAAAATAGCAAAAACCCTCTAAAAAGGGAATAAAAAATACAAAAAAGAGGAAAAAGAGGGAAAAAAGGAAGCAAAAACCCTATACAGCTGACCTAAACCATATGGTGCCCAAAACCATGGGTCAGCACTCCACCACTAAAAACCTATAAATAGGTGATGGAGGCTCCCCATTTTTAATCCACAGTCATCCCTATCCTTAATCTGCCAAAATCACTCCTGAAACCCTAGCTCACCCTTTTGAGCTATTTTCACATTTGAGTGCCCACTTGGCCCATTTCCAAAACCCTTTGGAGAAGGAGAAAGGAACAACATTGGAGCTTGGAAGCAACCCTCTTGGACTGCTGCAAGGGCTTCATCAACCTCTACACCTGAGGTAATTTTTAATACAAAAAAGAGAAATCTTTTGCCATATTTTCATGTTTTGTTATTTATGTTAATGCTCATGCTAGGTTAAATTTCATCCTGTTTTATTGCTTTATTTTACTGTTTATTGAACTGCTACTATGGAGGCCTTTCTCCTTAGTAGGTGCTGATTTGCATAAGCTAGGGTGAAAACCCTAGCTATAGTTTTGGCAACTCCCCTAGTATTCTTTTGAATTTCTGGTTATTGTTTTAAACGTTTTTAATTTTCTACAATATTTTTCTGTTTTTTCCCTTCGGCTGTCCCTTTCAGCTACCGTAAATTGCGTTGTTTGTCCCCGCAGTTGTGATCCGACCGCGTCTTTCAGACTATTACCTACGATCCGACCGTGGCTCTCAGACTGTTTCCGATGATCTACCGGCATTTTTCAGTCTGTTACCTGCAATCTGACCATGGCTCTTAGCCTATTTCGTGCGGTCCCACTGCCGCTGTTTACCTTTTTCCCGTGGTCCACCTACGGCTTCCATCCATTTTTCTGCTATCCGCCAGCGACTTTCGGCCTTTTTTCCTACGGTCCGCCTGCGGCTTTCAACCATTTTCCTGTTATCAGCCTGCAACTTTCGGCCTTTTTTCGGTGGTCTGCCTGCGTCTTTTAGCAATTTTCCTGTTATCCACCTGCGACTTTCGGCCTTTTTCCCGCGGTCCGCCTACGGCTTTTCGCCATTTTCCTGCTATCTGCCTGTGACTTTCGGCCTTTTTCCCGTAGTCCACCTATAGCTTTCAGCCATTTTCTTGCTGTCCGCCTGCGACTTTCGACCTTTTTCCCGCAGTCCGCCTGTGACTTTCGACCTTTTTCCCGCAGTCCGCCTGTGACTTTTGACCTTTTTCCCACAGTCTGCCTGTGGCTTTCAACCATTTTCCCATGACTGTCGACCTATTTTCTGCGGTCTGACCACAAAGATTTGGCACAGACCCGCAGTCTGTTTTCTGCACTTTTTCCCTGTTTGAGCCCAGTACTTTGCTGCAATATTTTCTGCACCTGCACAACCATCTATCCTATCTGCAGCCATACTTCCCTACAACCTATTTTCTGCAATATTATTTCTGTTCCATTTACAACATGTTTTAAATTTCATCATTTTAATTGAAAAGAGAAAATTTTTCATTTCAAATTTTAATTTCTGCGTTGTTATTTTTAGTTAGAAAGTTTCCCACCCCGTGGCACTTTTGTTTGGCTTCATCATCTCACACGCACACACTCTGTCACCTAATTCAAGTGAACCCTAAAATAATACTTAACACAACCAACATTCTAACCCCACTTGGGGAACACATAAGAATCTTGTAGTTAGGTAGGATCGGGGGGATAGGCATCCAAATAACACCCCTCGGTTGCTTACACTTGAGACATAGTTGTTTTCCATTAGGGAACCAAAATCACCTAGTACTTTTTGGCATGGTCACAACCAGTTTATCAGAGGGCCTCTCCCTTAGGAGGGTTGAAGTAGCCAGACTGGTTCTGGAGGCCTGAGTGGAATACCGCACTCCATTCAGTAACCGAAAGATACCTTTTGTAGTTCTCGATGTATCACCCATATGGGGATACAATGATGATAGAACCAAACTGCAGATTCACCTTTTCTGGACGTGTCATGAACCAGGTATCTTAGTTTCCTTTGTTCTAGGATTGACTACCCGGTGTCCCTTCCGGTAGGGGGATATCTTTAGCCACTTGGCTCTACTATCTATATTTTCTGACTTGGATTTCATCACCTTGCAGAGGATATGTCTGGTTGAGTCAAAATACTATTTAGCTAGGTGTTTGCATGCTCCCTTACCTCCTTTTGGTCTAGTGAGTCCACTAATTTTATTTTCTAGGAAACCTACTGCTTGTTGGTATTCTGACCATTTATTTCGATACTCCACTTATTGTAGCATAGCTATTATAGTAAGTGTTTTGAGTTGGTTGTTCGACTGAGTGCTATATTTTTTGCGCTCTCCTTCTGCACACTCGATTGAATTAGGGTTTTTGAGTTGTTTTTCACTCAACACAACCCCCAGATACTTGACACCATCTGTCACCATTAAGTCCTCGAGACATTCTCGGCGCCTCCGGGGTGAGCCCCCATAGCACGGTTCACTTGACATCACATGTCATAGACATAGATCTTCATCACTTGATACCACTCATCATGTATCTCAAGCTTTGTCACTTGACTCCACTCGTCAACGACATAGAACTCCATCACTTGATCTAGATGCCCCTTATTTTACCTATAATCCTAAGGCAGAGTCCGAGAACCCCACTTACACTGCACCAACCATCCCCATGGCTGGCATGACTTCCAACCCTTTCTTTGTAGGGACCAATGGTGGAGCATCCACCACCACACCAGCTACCACACCTGCTTTGGGTATGCCCTCGATGGGGCCCACATCTACCATTCCAATCACTGTACCCATTCCAGTAGCTAGCATACCCATCCCAACTCCATCACTGACTCACACTACCCTTGGCGGTGCAGGACCATCCTAGACCACTTTCATTCCTCCACTTGGGGGAAACATCCCAACCCCAGCCCCTCCACTCAGAGGCATTGGCCCCAACATGGTCACAACCACTAGTATGTCACATCCTTCTACTAGTTTTCCATTCATGGTTAGTCTCAACCTTCCTGACCTGGCCAGACTAACTAACGATCCCATCATACACGACCCTGCGTGGCCTCACATGCCCACCAAGCTCCTCTGTGACATCCCTAAGTTTGAGGGCAAGGCAGGTGAAGACCCCCATAACCATATTATGTCCTTCCATCTATGGTGTTCCTCCAACTCCATAGTGGACGACTCTGTCTACCTCCGTCTATTACAGTGCACCCTCACTGGTTCTACAACTAAGTGGTACATCGAGCAGCCCCATGGGACCCATGCCACCTTTACTTCCCTTGCCTCAACTTTCCCAGAGTTCTTTCAGTTACCTGTCCGCTATGACACAAGATTTGATATCCTACTGTCTTGCAGACAGAACATGACTACCCACATCACTGACCACATTCATGAGTGGCGTCGACGCCACTGCCTCTGCAAAATCAAGTTAGACAACCATATCTTCTTAGATTGGTTTCTAAAATCTCTCCTTCCTGTCATTGTTAAGGATGTGGCATCCGAGTGACCCCAGTCCGAAGAAGAGGCCATCCTTAAAGCCCAGCAATTTGACCTTATTTACGCCTAGTCTGGTTATCTATATTCCATCATACCTAACGCCCCCCATGGTGATTCCTCCCGACACGATGCGCCAGGGGCATCCCATGCTGCAGATGGCATTATTGGCTGTATAGCCTCACATAACCAACCCTTTTCCATAGCATGTCCTAGCCATGGCCCCGACCTTTCATGGGCTACATCTCAGTCCGGAGCAACCAATTCATATGCTCCCCTGGCACATCATCGCCACTCCCACAGACCCTCATGTCCACCTCAATGCTTTGGTCATGCATCCCTCACATACGCCCCCCCAATCGCACCTCAGCCATATTACCACCCACAAGCTGCACCAGCTCCTGTATCCTCTCAAGCCCCACCTGCTTATTACCTGCCACAAGCAGCCCCTGCGACAAACCCACAACCCGTTCCACGGACATACCAGCAACCCCCACAAGTTTCAGCACCTGCGCCACCTCCACATACGTATTATCCACCACAGCCTGCTCCCGCACTTGCACAACCCCATAACCCACTTGCTACCCAAGGGAAAGTGTATGCCAAACAGAATCCGCAGCAGAACTAAAATAACCAACGCTAACAGGGCTAGAAAAACCCTGGCAAAGGCCCTAACCATGGGAACAACCCCCCTCTAGACCAAGGCGGTCAACCTCCTAATCCCCCAAACAACAATAACACGACACCTGCCAACCAGAACCCTGATCGGCCGCCCAAGCAAGCCAAAAATACTAATTTGCGAGGTCTATGGCCACTACACACATGCTACCCACATTTGGAGTGGGCTCGGCAACTTTGGACAGATGATGCTCACCGCCAAGGGCACGTGGCTCCTCAGGCACCACCCAACCCCCCACCACCTCAGAATCAACCCTTGGTGCTACAAAACCCTTTACTGACCCAAGGTGTAATGAACACTTAGTCGTTGGCTCCCCCTCAAGGAAACGTGCCACCACGATAGCAAATCACTTATGTCACTCCTGATCAACCCATGTTAGACTCAGGTACCCATCACTTGTTAATGATGTCATCTGTCGATGTCAACCTTCAAACCCGTTGGAACCAATATGGCTCCACCCCTGAAGCCCCTCCCACCGACAAAAACACTAACGCTCATCCCACTAATCAGTCGTTACATATACCTCCGGCTCCACTAGATGGCACCTCCAAAGCACCTCGCTTCCAACTTTGCCTCATCAACAATAATCCCAATGCTCGTGCTGCATTTAATTACAACATTGTAGATGAATTACCCCAGTCCCCTGCAACCATGTCTGCATTAGAGGTCATAAAAAACTATCCTTCACAGCGCAAGACTTTGCTCTTCGCCATTGGTGCTATTGACCCAAATGATTACCGAATGATGGCCTTCGATTTGGACCAATCCGAACCATGCCTGCCTTCCACTTTAGCGTTCCAAGTTTTTGTATCCATTCGAAATCTTGTCATCCATCGGTGCATTATCGATGAAGGTGCCTCTACGTGCGTTATGTCCACATTCGTTCGGCAGAAGTTGGGATCCCCTACTCTCCAGCAGTCCACCACTGCATTGCGAGCCTACGACGGCCGCTCGGCTCAACCCCAAGGTCTCTTACCTAATGTCCCCGTCCAGTTGGCTGGTAAAACAATACTCATTGACATAGAGGTCATCAACGCCCAACTTGATTATAACCTCTTACTTGGCCACAGCTACATGTATGCCATGCAGGCGGTTGCCTCATCCATTTTTCATACCATGATGTTCCTCCATGATGGACACGTGGTCAAGGTCGATCAACTCACCTATTACGATCCTAATGCCCCCGCTGCACCCGAAAATGTTCTCCCCATGGTTGAACAACCTGTTTGTGGTGCAACTACCTCGTTGGTTTCCTCCATGGGACCCAGAGTTTACTTAGATACATCGATGACCTCAACATTCCAATCCATTCCACCCCCGTCACCAGCGACAAAAATATCTGACCTATGTACCCTTTCCCATAATGCACAAACACCCAACAATCAACCGCCCTTGTTACCCAAACCACCATTGGCACCTAGTCATATTGGTGTTAGACCCATCCACACAATCCCCTTCCTATTCCCTCCCTCGGGAGTAGTAATCACCCCGTTTATGGCTACTCTCAGCCTCCCCGGGTTAACCTTAGGACTGCGTGTGTGGTATATTTCGCCTCCCATTCCCCCACCGACACCAAATGTCATCCTACAACTGGTGCAACACATCGCCAATACTGGTCAACCACCCCCCCGTGTCTCTACTCCTTCCTCATCCACTAATCCATCCCCTCTTATCAAGCACACTGGGGGTAGAGTCCCACAACCATACACTGCGTTACCGCCGCCCAAAACAGTTAAAAACCCCCCCGTGTTTCATGCTCCTCCCAAATACTCGTTGTGTGATGAGTTGGGCCATGCTACCCATCAGTGTCCATAATTACCTGCATTAAAAGAGCACATGCAAAGGCTTGACGATGACCCCAACATCCCGGTTGTCCAACTTGATCCAACCCCTAAGCCTCGTGATAAATCACTGCATACCAACCACCCTTGTGCAATATGTAGTATTTACAGCCATTACTCACATCACTATCCTGATCTCCAGATTACAGATAATCTCTCTATGAGATAAATAATTTGGACATTGAGACGGTGCCCCCCAAAATTGAGGAGATCCACCCCCCAGTATCACCCTCATCCGGTGAGATTAATACCATCTATATGATCTCTTCTACTACCACTTCCTCATCAACCGATTTGACAACTCAAAGTTTTCGCATTGATGAGGAGATTCTAGAGGCTCTTACTGCCCCATATTACCCCTAGGAAGACATGCACCATCGTTCCTACTTCCTCCCAAAAGAGTCCTCCTCCACCACAGCCACCCAATTTGCGGTTGAGTCCAAATATTTCCTCCCCACCAAGTTCGACTGGTTTAAGGATCCCATTCTCGCTCTTGATGCCTTCGAGGAAGGTAACATGGCCAACATCTCACCTATCATCCACATTGATATCTCTGCCCCAGCCGACACTCCTGAAATCATTTCGTTAGGAGCCTCTTGCACTGAGTACGATATTGGAGAGTACAAAATATTTTTCCAAGAGTTTTGCGATGTGTTTGCCTGGTCTTATACTGAAATTCTTGGTCTTGACTCTGCTATTATAGAGCACCACATTGACACGTTTGAGTTAGGGGGCATAATAGATTACCTCAACCCTGGGATAGGGGGCATGATCAACCATTTTGAACCTTCCCATCACATCTATCTCAGCATTTCAATGATCCTATTGTTCAAACAAACACATATGTGATCCACAATCATAAACCCCATGTGCATAGCATGGGGGCAGCTCATTAACCCTACTCACTTTTTCACATTTGTGACCTCAACCATTTTTGAGGTCACATGTCACTTGTATATATGATTTGATTCGATACACCTATTGTTTTTCCCCCGCGGGTCATCATTTCTCCCCACCATTGCATCCTTGGCTTGGTGGGCTCACCTTTATTTACAACCATTTTTGAACCTAGTTATTTCCTTTGAGCATTCCAAAGTCCTTATGACCTCCATTTTTCACACCATTCACACTACCAAATTCATATTTCCATGCCCGTAATGATGCTTAAGATCATTTCTCGCTCTCACCCTCAGTTTTTTGGGTATTTTTTCCAAAACGCCCCACATTGCCTCGGTCTGCGTGCCACCTCGACCGTCGTCCGTTCTGACATTCCTTATATCGCCGAATTCATATTTCCGTGCTTATTATGATGCTTGAGATCTTTTCTCGCTCTCACCAGGAACAGTTCCAACATTATGTCCTGACACCTCATCACCTCGGCTTGCGTGCCACATCGGCCGTAGCCCATTTTTGATATACTTTATATCATTGGATTCATTTTTTCGAGCCCGTGATGATGCTTGAGATCATTTCTCACTCTCACCCGCTTATTGTTTGGGTATTTTTTCCAAAATGCCCCCCGTCACCTCAGTTTGCGTGCCATGTCAACCATTTTCCATTTTTTATGCTTTTTATATTGCCGGATCCAGTTTTTCGAGCTCGTGATGATGCTTGAGATCATTTCTCACTCTCACCAAGTACAATTTCAACACTGTATCCCAACACCTTGCTACCTCGGTTTGAGCACCACATCGACCGCCATCGGATTGTTCCACCTTTTTACATGAGCCATTCACTCCTTTCATACTGCAATTATTTCGTTATTTTTCCACCATTCATTATCCCACAAGGAGGCCCACTAGTGTTCCCCCCTACCCTCGTTCTTGGTCATCATCGATGTTCCTTGATTGAGCACTTCCTCCTTGCTTGACCATTCCTTTTGTTCGGTATAATTTTATCCCTTTTTCGGGCCGGACAAGTCCTTTATGAAAAAGACACTTAGGGAGTTTCTGTTAAGCTCTTTTCTGACTCCTAAACCAATGAAAAGATCACCGAGCAACCTTGCTTCCTTTCATGCCCGTTAAAGTACCTGAAAGGGCGTCTATCTGGTATAATTTTAACCCTTTTCCAGACTTGGTAGACTAATTACGAAAAAGGATTACTTTAGTCACACCGGCTAGAAGAGTTCTTCATTGCATCCTTTTATGCTTCTTCGAGCCTTGGAGACTAACACACGAAAAATAAACCCCTTGGAGTCTTCTTATTGCTTTCAGACTCTCTAAAATTGAAAGCAACCATGAGCATGAACTGTCCTGGGCTGGTACAAATCTGCATGACAATACCATTCCATTATTTCAGAGTCTTCTTATCGCTTTCAGACTCCTTAAAATTGAAAGCAATCATGAGCATGAATTGTCCTAGGCTCGTATAAGTCCACACGATAGTATCATTTTGAACACACTTCCTCTCGTTCCTTAACCCGTGAAGAAGTCCCCCCGTGCCTCTCGGCACTATGATTGATCATCTTGGTAGCACCCCCAATTGGGTCACCTTTGTTCAAAGTATTCTGCAGTCTCTTGCCATCTTACACCACCTTGACTATCACTCATCCCAGTCACTATCCTTGATCCATTACAGCTATGATCCCTTTCCCGCTAGTCAGTTTCATATGCTTCCCAATCATCCCCCACCATCATACTCTGAACAAAGGAAGTTTGAGTCCACCCACTCTACTTGCCCAGTTATCCCCCACAGTATGTTAGTCCTACCATCAGTACTCTCACACTTTGGTTCTCCACCTCGTGCTCCTATAAAAAAAACATCATTTCCTTGCTAGTTGTAGGTCTCCCTCTGTCGACGAGAGCCCATCTATTCCAAAGGATAGACCCAGAGGTCCCTGTGGCTTGGACTCATCACCATCTGTGGTGCGTGCCTACGGACCATTTTGAGAGGAGTCATCATTGCCTCTCTGAGTGGTTGTTTCTCACATGCTCGACTTCAACACCTTGATCGCATCATTGAGAATTGCGTAGGGTATATATCCCTTCAATTATTGGTCGAAGACCCCGTATTTCCCCCAACTCTAGAACATTGGTGAGTCACTTCGGAATGCCCAGTTATATGTTTTCATGGATGTCCAGGTTGCGTAGGTGATTGTATTCGGAACCCATCTAGTTATATGCTTCCTTGAGTACCCAGTTTAGTTGCAGTTCAGTGTACCATTGAGGGTATGACTCCCCGTCACTATGATCTAGCAACTCATCAGTTCCTCTGGTACCACAATCAACATCATTGTTGTTATTCTAGTGTATCAGTTATTCAGCTCAGACATGGTCGGCCCAGCAGTATGTCCCAGATTCTGTGTCCCCTCTGGACCCTTATGATGTACACAATGATTCTCCATGTATCCTTCAGCCCCCATTTTTGGGCCTCATTGTTATGTTTCATATATATCTTGATACGAGCATGGGTATGCCTGCCTCGTCCATATATTGAGATCCTCCCTCATTCATTATTTGAGGCCATGTATATTTCAGGTCCCCATTTTTTCGACCCCATTGTTATTATTATAGAGCTTGATACAAGCATGGGAATTCCTGCCTCGTCCATATGTTGAGATTATTCCTCATTCATTATTGAGGTCATGTACTTTCAGTTTTTGCAGTTTGTTCAGGACCGTTGTTCTGGGCTCTGGTTTGTTTCTTCTCCTCTCCACATCCCAGGAAAACCATAAAAGACTTATGATGTCTATCGGCCATACGATGAGCTCCCACCCTCACACATCAGGGGGCAATCTGTTAACACCCAAAAAGTGCTCACTACCTCATCTCCCTCATTACATGACTCATTTGTGCATATTTCCTACCATATTTGCCTCCAAAACCTTAAAAACCCATTAAAAAGCCTCCAAAAGGCCAAAAAAGTATTAAAAGCCTCCAAAATGCCAAAAACCCCATTTTTCCCCCAAAATAATGTAAATTCCTTCAAAAATAGCAAAAACCCTCTCAAAAGGGAATAAAAAATACAAAAAAGAGGAAAAAGAGGGGAAAAAGGAAGCAAAAACCCTATATAGCTGACCTAAACTATATGGTGCCCAAAACCATGGGTCAGCACTCCACCACTAAAAACCTATAAATAGGTGATGGAGGCTCCCCATTTTTCATCCACAGTCATCCCTATCCTTACTCTGCCAAAATCACTCCTGAAACCCTAGCTCACCTTTTTGAGCTATTTTCACATTTGAGTGCCCCTTTGGCCCATTTCCAAAACCTTTTGGAGAAGGAGAAAGGAACAACACTGGAGCTTGGAAGCAACCCTCTTGGACTGCTGCAAGGGCTTCATCAACCTCTACACCTGAGATAATTTTTAATACAAAAAAGAGAAATCTTTTGCCATATTTTCATGTTTTGTTATTTATGTTAATGCTCATGCTAGGTTAAATTTCATACTATTTTATTGCTTTATTTTACTGTTTATTGAACTGCTACTAAGGAGGCCCTTCTCCTTACTAGGTGCTCATTTGCACAAGATAGGGTGAAAACCCTAGCTACAGGTATGTCTTAGTTTTTGGTTCTTTGTTATATCATGTTTAGATATTTTTGTTATGAGTATAGCCAGATATATTTATATGATATTAACTTGGTTCACTTGTGTGATTGTGTAGATATTGGTCTGAGGCCACCAACTGATCATATAGGCCATCGGGGACGGATGATGGTGGTGGCACCTCCACCTGTAGCGACACCGCCTCCTTGTGCTCGAGGAGTTGTGCTTCCTCGATATCATGCCCTGGAGGGCATACGTGAGACTTTAGAGGGGCTTCTAGTGGGAGCACCAGAGGAGGGTTGGAGGGACTTGGATCACCCTACTATCGAGCATTGTTTCGATGCTCCCCGTGAGTGGCAGTCGATCTTGCTGAGAGTGGCTGTGGTGATGGACGAGAGGAGAGCTCGGGATCAGTATGATCTAGAGAAGCCAAAGGAGGAGGATTCGGAGGATCTCGGTGATCATGATGATTAGGTGATCTTATAGCTACCCCCAAATGTTGATGAGCATATGGGGATGATTTTGTTGATACACATTTTGTACGGCTAGTGTATTTTTGTATATTTGGGTGCTGAGGGCACTCCTGACATTATGAATTTTATGATGATATATATATATATATATATATATCTGTTTTGGTATATAGTCGTGTATGCATGTGGATGCACATCTTATCTTGATTATATTTTGTTGCACGTGGATGCAATGTTTTGATAATTTTATAATGCCTATGTGATGCATGTCGTGATTTCCTACATGTTTTGGTTGACATGCCAATATATAATGTTGTTAGCCATTTGGTCTGCTATAGTGTTATGATTTCTTGGGACATGAGTAAAAAGGATGGATTCAAAATGTCTTATCATTTGTTTTGTGCGTAGGAATTTTTTAAATAGACAGGGATCGCGTACCTGGTAACAATTGTTGAGCTGGGAAACAAGGAGCTAGGATTCCATGAAAACAAAAAGGTGACTTATGCCCATTTGGAGAGCGGCGGCGAGGAGACCAGTCATGGCATCGTACTCAGCTTGTTTGTTTTTGGCAGCACCTATACACACTCCGTCGAGGTGGATCAACTCATGTGAAGGGGAATAAATTACCCAATCTGTTGACGCGAGATTTGGACACCAACGGCTTGTGCCATCGGCAAAACCGATGTGGTAGAGTGGGGCAGGATCCATCTGTGTTCATGCAAGAAATAATTGAGATGTAAGGTTTCGAAAATTTACAGTAAAAAAAAAATAAAAAAACTGTACAATATGGACTATGGTGTCCATATTTTTTTATGGGTAGAATATTTTGAGGTACAACTCGTTACAGGGATTGCGCATGGGATTGCCTTCTGAATCGGTCAAAATGTATGCTCCATGTTCAAGGAAAGTGTGTATGATATATGGGCCTTGCCACATAGATTGGAACTTTCCTTTACTTGTTTTGTCATGGGCTTGATCATAAACAAGGACCAGGTCTCCTTCACTAAATGTGCATGGGTGAACATGTTTATCGTAATAGAGTTTAGATATGTTCTTCGCAGCTTCGATTGTTTGAAGAGCTGCACGACGATCTTCGTCGGCCTGCTTTAAAAGAAGTAGACGTTCTTCAATTAGTGACATATCGGGGAGAAGTTCTATGGAAATTTGTAATGTTGGTATCTAGCATTCAATGGGGAGGACAGATTCCACGCCATGAACTAAATGGAATGGGGTAAAGATGGTAGCAGTTTTGGTCGATGTGTGATAAGCCCATAATGCGGGAAAAATCATGTGATGCCAATTGGATTTATGTTTGTCGACGATGCGTTGGAGGACGGTCTTCAAAATTTTGTTAACAACTTTGACTTGGTCGTTCCCTTGGGGGTAGTAGGCGGAGGAGAAATGATGTTCAAACTTAAGGAGTATGGAAAATTCTCTCCAAACGGAGTCTTCGAAGTGAGAGCCGTGGTCTGAGACGAGTTGCTTTGGTACTCCGAAATGAGCAATAACATGGTTGAGGAAGAAACGGGTTGCAGTGTCAGCTTTACAATTGTAAGTAGGCATGGCTTCTGCCCATTTGGTAAAGTAATCAACAGCCACAATAATGTGTTTGTGGCCATCGGCTGATGTGGGATTGCAATCCATGAAGTCGATGGCCCATTTGCAAAATGGTCCAGTGGTGATGACTGGATGAAGGGGGGTGGGGGGAGGGGTTCTTGATTTTGGGGCAAAGAGATGGCAGTTTGGGCAATGTTTGACTGTTGTGATACAATCAGTGAATAATGATGGCCAAAAATAACCTGCGCGAATTACCTTTTGGGCGGTGGCCATTCGAGATAAATGGCCGCTGCAGGCACTGCTATGATAGTCGTTAAGGACTTCTTCTGCTTTGTCTTGGGAAAGGCATCATCGTAAGATTGTGTCGACGCCACATCGATAGAGGACATCACCCAAGAGGAGATAATGGGGGTCATGGTGACAGATGCAACGGCATCTGTCATGGTCGATGTTGGGTCGAAATTTCTATGTGCGGAGGTATACCAAAATGTCGCCATACCAAGGGTCGTCAGATGAGATGATGAACAAATGTTCGTCGATTATATCAGTATGGATAGTTGGTGATGATGACGATGATGGTAAGTCTGTAATGAGTTGAGCGAGTGCTAATGCCTTGGTGCTCTTCGGTGTTTTAAAAGTTTAGTCATATTCTTGTAAGATAATCATCCATTTGGAAACACGGCCTTGTAGAAGGCGACGATTCAAGAGATAGACCATTGGATTGGAATTGGCCACAACCGTGGTTTGGCTGAGGAGAATGTAATGTCACAACTTTTGTACTGAAAAGATGATGGCGAGGGCCATTTTCTCTTCATGTGGGTAGCGTAGTGGTGGGCCTGACAAGGTCTAGCTCACATAGTAAATGACGTGTTCTTGACGAGCGGAGTCTTCTTGGACGAGTACTCCAGAAACGACATAATCTGATGCCGAAATGTAAAGGGTAAAGTCTCTTGTGAAATATGGTGGAGAAATCAACGGGGCGCTAGTAAGTGCTTTTTTTAGATCTATGAAAGCTCCTTCTGCTTGGTTGTCCCATATGAAGTGTGTATGAAGACGTAGCAAATGGAGGAAACCATGTACAGTGGTGGCATAGTTTGGGACAAAATGACGAAGGAAGTTGGACTTCCCCTGGAGGCTTTGAAGCTATCTTAATGTACGTGGTGATGGTAGGTCCACTATGGCTTGAACTTTTAGAGGGTCAATAATGATCCCTTTTTCTGAAATGACAAACCCCAGCAGGCGTCCTGCTGGAATGCAAAAGACACACTTGAGTGGGTTCAAGCGGATGTTGTATTTTCGACAACGCAATAAAACTTGTTGGAGGTCATCTAAATGGTCAGATCGTTTTTTAGATCGAGCGGTGAGGTCATCTAGATAAACTAATATGATTTTATGCATATCGTGAAAGCAATAAGTCATGGCACGTTGGAAAGTGGCTCCCGCATTCTTGAGACTAAAAGGCATGACGCGATAGGAGAAGGTGCCCCATGGGGTAGTAAAAGCGGTTTTGTATTGATCTTCTTTACGAATTTTGATTTGGTTGTATCTGGAGAAACCATCCATAAAAGAAAGTACCTCATGCCCCGCACACTCATCGATTAGTTGGTCAATAAATGGTGTGGGGAAGTTATCTTTGGGACAAGCTAGGTTGAGGTCACGGAAGTCAGTAGATACGCGGATGGTGCCGACTTTCTTATTGACTGGTATTGGGTTTGAAACCCATGTGGTGTATGCAATAGGGTATATGAAACCTGCTACTTGAAGCTTCTCAATTTCTGCTTTGACGGCTAGAAGCTTGGATGGGTGAATGGGACGTTGTTTCTAGCGGACCGGTGATATGCTGGGCCAAGTGTCTATGTGATGTTCTACGATGGTAGGATCAAGACAAGGCATCTTGGTATAAGACCAGGTGAAGACATCTCGAAATTCTTAGAAGAGTTTTTTATAAGCTTGGGTTTCTTTTTCAGTGCATGATGCACCCAAAGAGATAAGCTTAGGTTTTTCGAGGGTGGTGGAGATGTTGATTTTTATAATGGGAGAAATGTTAGCCATGTTACCGTCTTCAAAGGCTTCTGGAGATGGTATTGGATCTTTGAACCAATTGACCTTAGTTGGTAAGAAGTCCTTGGATTCAATAGATAGTTGGTTTTCCATGGTAGAGGCCTCAGGGACGAAGTATGATCAATGGTGCATATCATCCCAAGGGTAGTCCGATGCAATGAGTGTTTCTAGGATTTCTTCGTCGGTACGGAAGTAGTGTGCCATTAAATTAATTGGTTCGGGTTTATAGGTAGTTGAAATCATATAAATGGTATTGATTTCTTCTAAATGGGAAGATTCTGGGGGAATATTTCCTTGATAATTGGTGGAGATATCTCTAGGTCGGCATTATTCAACTCGTATAGTGCTAATCTGTAATCTAGGAGGTTAGGGCAGTGATATGAATAATGGCCATAGATGCCGCATATTGCACAAGGGTGGTTTGTACACAATGTTTTATCATGAGGCTAAGGGGGGAGTTCTATTTTAACGACTGGAGCGTTGGTTTCGTCATCCAACATATTCATCTGTTCTTGAAGTGCCGGTAGTTGTGCACATAGATGGGTAGCATGGCCTATATCGTCACACAAGGAGCACTTAGGGAGCACACAGGTTGGGGGATTCTTAGATAATTTGGGAGTCACTGGGGGGGGTGCGAGTTGTGGGTGCAGTGTTGTAGGTTGGTGGACTGTTGGAAGGCGGTTGGATGGGGAAAGGTTACGGTACCACCGACGTTGCGACACATCGGATGAGGGCGCGGAAGGAGTATTTTTTGTTAAAGAATACCGCAGTTGGTGGGTTTTGGGTCACTTGGACCATATATTATGTAATAGTGAGTTAGTTGTACCGTAGTATGCAGGTTTTTGAGGTCATTTGGACCGAGTCAGTTAGATATTGGGTCAATTGTCCACATTATCGGTTAGGAAGTTGTTTGTAAGTGGACAAGTATTGTAATGGCAGAAGCCTATAAATAGATGAGAGTTGTAAGTATTAGAGGGAGAGACACATAGAGATAGGAGATAGAGGAGAAGAAGCGAAGGAATAGGAGAACAATTGTGTATGAAGATCTATGTTTTGCTTATGGTATATGAGCGCGACAGTAATATAATGATGATGTTTTGGTACAATATTTTGCAATATTGAGATGTATGAATGTTGTTCGATGTAATATCTCTTTACTATTTCTATGACGATAAATGTCGTGATTAAGTAATGTGTTCTATGCTGAATGTGATTATAAATGCTGCGATGAAGTAATATGTTATAACTCCTTGATGAAAGTCCAAAGTTTCTGTCTAAGTATCGCTATAGAGTTAGTCGCTGCAGCCACAACTTTCCTCCTCCCTCAGTGGAAACATGGTTCCGTCTGCTCTTCCTGGACGCCTCGAGTGAGACCTCATTCACTCTGCGGGTGTTGATGGGTGGGCTCAGACCTGCCTAGGCCAGTGCCTAGGGAGACTACGGTATGTTTGTCGACAGTGAGGTGAACCCTTGTCGACCGAGATCGCGTTGGTAAACATGGACCTCTACCCCTAGTGTGGGGGGATTGAGGGGGGACATAACTAGATTTTGATGTAGTGCTCCCTATTGGAGTTGATCGGTTTTGGGGGTTCAAACCACTAGGTGGTGGGATATTTTGGGGGTTTGGTATGCCAAGTGGTGGATGGTTCAACATATTCATAGGTTGTACCGGTTGTAGGAAAACGGTTGGAGTCGGTGGGGGAGTTGGGGCAGGTTAGTACCATACAGGTAATCCTAGCATTAAACCTGGAAGCTTGAGTGTAGCCATTATTGGCATACTGACAACTCCTGAAAATGGAAACAAGAATGGGATTGTGTGAATTGGTGTTGTTCTGATATGACTAGGCACGATGGGTTCTTGTGGAGGTGGTTGAGGTTGTTGAGGATGTTGTTGTTCGTTGTGCAATAGGGTGCACAAATCGGATACTTCAGTTACCTTAAGAGGGGGTGGGATTAACGGGAAAGAGCTGGTCATGGGAGTATCTGAATATATCCCGAGTCCGACTGATGAGACGAATGATGTTGGTGCACTAAGAACGGGTTGTTCGATCATGGAAAGAACATTTTCTGGTGCTATGGAGGCATTGGGATCATAGTATGTAATCTGGTCAAGTTTGACTACGCGTCCTTCATGGGGGAACATCATGAGGTAGAAAACTTAAGAAGCGACAGCTTTCATTTTATACATGTAGCTTCGTCCCAAAAGGAGATTGTAATAAAGTTGGGCGTTAATGACCTCTATATCTATGAGAACCAATTTGCCCCTAAGTTGTATGGGTACATTCACTAACAAAACTTGAGGTTGAGCTGCACGGCCGTCATAAGCTCGCAATGAGGTAGTTGATGGTTGTAGCATTGGTGATCCAAGTTTCTGCCATACGAAAGTCGACATAACGCAGGTAGAGGCCCCTTCATCGATTATGCATCAATGAATGATAGGGTTGCGAATGGAGATGGAAACTTGAAAAGCTAGAGATGAAGGTAGCAAAGGTTCAGCTTGTTCTAAGTCGAAAGCCATCATGTTAGAGTTGTTAGGATCTATAGCACCAATGGCAGATAACAACAATTTTCTCTGTGCAGGACAATTTTTTAGGATTTCGAGAGCGGACATAGCAATAGGGGACTGAGCTAAATCCTCTACAATGTTATAGGTTGAAACTGCATGAGCGTTCATGTTATTGTTAATTCGTCTCAAAGGGAAATGAGGTGCTTTTTGACCCCCATCCATGGGCATATTGGGTATGCGAAGTGGTAGATCGGTTGGGAGAGTACTCAATCATGGGTCGGTAGGTGTGGCCTCAGGGGTGGAGCCATGTTGATTTCGACAGGTTTGAAGATTGACATCATTAGCAAATGGTGAGTGTTGGACTCTGCATGCTGGTAATCGGCTGCTGCGTAGGTAATTTGCTACTGTGTTGCAGCGGATCCTTGAGGGGGATCATTTGGACGAGTGTTTACCATGCCTTGGTTTGGTAAGGGATTTTACAATATCATGGGTTGTGGCTAAGGAGGTGATGTTAGCTATGCAGCATGTCCTTGTCGTTGGGCATCATCGGTCCAGAGTTGATGCACTCGATCTAAATTATGTGTGTAATGGCCGTAGACTCCACATATGGAACATGGATGGTTTGTTCTCAAGTTATTATTTTTGGCCTATTTTGGTGGACAGTCAACGTTTTGGTTGGGGGGAGCAGCGTTATTATTATTTGGGGGATTAGGTGGTGGTCCATCTTGGTTGTGTTGTCGGTTGTTTCCATGGTTATGTCCTCTTCCACAGTTTTGTTGACCTCCTTGGTTACGCTGGTTGTTCTAGTTTGGAGGTTGGTTTTGCTGTGCGTACACATGCCCTTGGGTAGTAGGTGGCTTTTGAGGTCGTGGGGGCTCTGGAGCAGGTTGCAGTGGGTAGTAAGCAGGAGGGTTATGAGGTGGACCTGTTGCCTGATGTGGTTGTGGGTAACCTTGAGCTGCTGGAAGTGTTGGAGCAAGAGGTGTTGGCTATTGAGGATAATAAGTCACTTGGGCTTGTGGCTGAACCAGAGTCTGGTGGTCTTGCTAGTTATAGTATGAAGGTGGTGCATAAGCTAATGGTGCTTTCCCATAACACTGTGGTGGACATGAGGGTCCATGAGTGTGGTGGGTGTGCGTTACTGGAGCATACGAAGTTGTAGATCCAGAATGAGATGAAGCCCTAGAGAGGTCTGGGGTGTTTTTTGTACTCATCATGGTAAAAGGTTTGTTTTGCACCATAACCTGGCCGATAATACTGTCGGCGGCAAGGGATACCCCTGGCGCGTCATGGAAGGATGGATCACTAGGCGGGGCATCCAGTAAAATGGTGTATAGATATCCAGACTGGGCATATATGACGTCGAACTGCTGGGCTTTTAAGATAGCTTCTTCTTCCGACTAGGGTCGTTCAGAAGCTACATCTTTGGCTATGATGGGGAGGAGTGATTTTAGGAACCAGTCCAAAAAGATACGGTCATTAAGCTTTATCTTGCAAAGGCTATGGCGCTTATGCCACTCATGGATATGATCAGTGATGTGTGTAGCGGTGTTCTATCTACAAGACAACAGTATTTCCACTCCTGCATCATAGCATACAGGTAGTTGAAAGAACTGAAGGAACATTGAGGCGAGGGATGTAAAAGTGGGGTGTTTCCCATGTGGTTGCTCAATGTACCACTTGGCTGCAGAGCCAGTGAAATTTCTTTGTAAAAGTCTCAGTCTAATAGAATCATCTACTATGGAGTTTGAGGAACACCATAGGTGAAATGACATGATATGGTTTTGGGTATCTTCTAAGCTTTTCCTTCAAATTTTGGGTATTTGAGGGAAGCTTTGTGGGCATGGGGGGCCATGCAGAGTCATGTCTAATAGGGTCGTTGGTTAACCTTACCAGGTTTGGTAAGTTTAGACTAGCCATGTATGGCAGACTGGTAGATGGGTGTGGCGTGGTCACTGGGGCATAATTTCTAATGGTAGCATTATGGATTGGTTCAGTGCCCCCTAAGGGTATGCTAGGTTGGAAAGGGATGTTTCCTCTAGCCGATGTGGTGTGGGAGGGGCCTGCACTCCTAAGTGTAACATGGGTTGCAGATGGGTTAGGAATGGTTCCAGTAATTACTGGGATCTGGGTAGTGGCGATGAGAGAGGGGGTGACCCCCATGTTCGGCATACCTATTATAGGTGTTGGTCCTGTGTTGGGCATGCCTAAAGCAGGTGTGGCCCCCATATTAGGCATGCCTAAGGGGGTTGTGGTTGCCGTGGTTTTCATGATAGTAGCAGGGGTTGTTAAAATAGCCCCAACAACATTGGTGAAAAGGGGGTCATATTGTGATCCAGCCATGGGGTTGGTTGGTGATGTCTCGGTAGGGTGTTCGGATTCAGCCTTAGAATCAAATGTGAAATGAGGTGTGTCAAAATCGGATGACTGGGTTCTATGCCAATAACATGTGGAGTCAAGGGATAACGCTCTACGTCTATGACGTGTAGAGTCAAGTGTATCGAATTGAGAGGGTTCACCCTGAAAATGTCGAGATTGTCTTAAGTTCTCAATGGTGAGAGATGTCTAGAAATGCCAATGGATGGTGGTGAGATAAAAAACTCAAGACCCTAGTGCAACGATGTGTGCAGGAGGGGAGTGTGAAAAAACAATGGCTCTCAGGCCAAAAATCAACCTCAAAACACTTACTATAATAGTTGTGCTATAGTAAGTGGAGTAATCAAGAAAAGCGGTCAGAATACCAAAAATCAAGCAGCTCTTAGAAAAAAGTGGTGCTCACTAGACCAAGGGGGGTGGCAGAGCATGCAAACGCCTAACTAAAAGTGGTATTATGACTCAACGAAACATATTCTCTTCAAGGTGATGAAATCCAATTCAAACAATATGAGTAGTGGAATCAAAGGCTAGATATCCCCCTACCGGGAGGGATACCGGGTAGACAATCTTAAAATTTTGCCCACTAAGATACCTCGTTCATGACATGTTCGGTTGGGTGAATCTGTAGTTTGGTTCTATCACCGCTGTACTCCCATACGGGTGGTACACCGAGAACGGCGAAAGGTATCCTTCGGTTACTGAATGGATAGCGGTATTCCACTCAAGCTTCCAGAATCAATCTGGTACTTCAACCCTCCTAAGGAAGAGGCCTTCCCGATAAATTGGTGTATAACCGTGGAAACAAATAATAAGGGATTTTTGGTACCCTAAATGTCAACCACTATGTCTTAGATGTAAATAATTGAGGGGTGTTATTGGAATACCTATCCCCCCAATCCTACTTAGCTACAAGATTCTTTAAGTGCTCCCCAAGTGGGGTTAAAATGTGTGTTGAGTTTAGTTTAGGCAGATTTTAAGGCTTAGTTAATTAAAAATGTGGCAGATTGGGTGCAAGTGTGATTGTTTAATTGAAAAAGAATTTGCCTCACTTGGGCGATTGATTACAAATTAAAAACAAGACGATTTCAATTTGCAAAAAATAAAAGGCTTTTCCTCAAATGTAAATGCTTTAACAAAAACTAATTCAAAAACTATGGACTTTTGAAATAATTTTTTAAAGAAAAGCAAATATCGTAAAATTTGCAAAAAACAAATGGATTTCTAAGCGCTTGCTTGGGCAAAATTATTGAGCAAATCGGAAAATGGTTCTAAATTTGCAAAGAAGTGAAATCTATGATCTAAATAAAGTGCTAAAAAACCTTTCTTTCACTTGTTGAAAATTTTAAAAAAGATTTTAATTTAGCATATGTAATAGAAAATTATTTACTATTGTTGTAATAATTAAGATAGAATGCTGGAAAAAATTGCAGAAAAAATAATGCTGGATGAAAATAGGCTAAATGGGCAAAAACACAGCAAAATTTGTTTTTCTAAAAATTGGTCCGGGTGAAAAATAGCGGCATCACGGGTTTATGGGTAAAAGCCGTGATTTGCATCGCGGGTTTAAGGCTCATAGCCGTGATGTGCAGTGCGAGAAAAAGCCGCGAAGCCACGATGTGCAGTGCGGGAAAAAAACCGCAAAGTCGCGATGTGCAGCGTGGGAAAAGGCCGCGAGGTCGTGATGCACCGTGCGAGAAAAAATTGAAAAGTCGTGATGGACCGCATGGGAAAAAGGCTCAAAGTCACGATGGGCTACATGACTGTGAGGCTGAAAGTTGCGATGTACAGACAAAAAAATGGCCGTCGAAAAACGAACCCAAAAATGGAAATTTTGGGTTGTTTCAGGATGCAGAAAGGGCCATTGGCTAGGGCAGCTAGCAAGAACTAGGCTAGTATGGGAGATCTACAGTTTTAAATGGAAAGAATAAGTAAAATGAAGATCTAAAGCAAAAATTAATAGTTTGAAACCTAGCGGAGTTGCCAAAAATTGTTGCTTGATTTTTCAACCAAGAATGTGCAAGGATGCACCTATTAACTTGTAATAGCAGTTTCAATATAAAACAAAAACAACTACGAATAAACTAATATAATCTGATCTAACATAAGCATGTGCAAATAAATAAAAAATATATTTCAAAACATAAGCAATAAGATCTATGGAAGAACAATAACTTGAAAATATTTGATTTTGTATTACCTCAAATGGTGAGGATGATGGGTGTTGAGCAACTCCAAGGTTGAGAAGCTCCAATATCCAATGGTCTCTTCTTCTCCAAAGCTTCAATGGGGATCTTCAAACTCGAAATGGGAGGAAATGGCTCTCAAAGGGAATTTGGCAGCATAAAGATAGGATGAAATGTGGATGAAAAGTGAGGAGCCCCTATCACCTTTTTATAGTTTTTGGTGATGGGGAATACCATTATGGTTTTGAGGAAACCAATAGTATTAACCAACATGGTTTAGGTACCTTTTTCCCTCTTTTTCCTTTTTTGAATATTTTTAATATTTTTTTGGAATTTTGGACCCTTTTTGAGGGTTTTTTGAGGAAAAATAAATATTTTGGGGGGAAAAGGGTGTATTATGGTCTTTTTGGTGACCTTTTGATGGTTTTAGAGGCTCAAATGGTGGAAAGCATGGACAAATGGGTCATGTGAATAAGGGAATGAGCTAGTGAGCACTTTTTGGGTGTTAACACATAGTATGATCATTAAGAGAGTCCGCAGCATACCTCTACTTGTTGTGGAAGTTTGAACCAGTGCTGTCTACCCTTACGAGAAGAACATTGGTGTCCCTATCCAGCTGCGAATGTTCATGCCATGAAACATATTATACTCAAAATCACTTTGTTTTGTTCCGAATTGTTACTATAGAAATGCATTACTCTTATATTTCGTAGTTGCAATGTAGCTCAAAACGTCACTATGCGGTTCCCGTAGGATTTTTCAATAACATGTGAAATAAATGTCTTAATCTGATTTTGAAAGTAGAAAAGCCGTATCAGTTCGAAATTTCTAAACCACAATGAATAGAGCTAGGAAGGTTTGGTTAGTTTCGATTGGTTTTGGGAAGAATCAAATAGTATCCATCAAAGGCTTATCAGAATATTCTTAAGACTTGTTGTTATGTGCAGGATGCTAGTCTAATCTGCTGATGTTACATGTAATGCCTACTTATGTATTTTTTCTTTTGGACGGGTTTTTAATCCAAAATGCCTAAAGGTGGCAAATGAAAGTCAAATGCGACCGAGCCAATATTAGCCCCCACGAGGGTAGAAACTCTATATGAAGACACCAAGTGCACTACAGGTGTTCTTCCAGAGGTCAAATGGGGAGACATATATCGTATCATATGAGACTAGGACATCCCTGAGGCACTCCTTGAGGAAGAATACCTATACTGGAACATCAGAACCTCCTGCATATCCAAAGCATCGACGCACCTAGAAATTTTCCCATGCTCGGAAGTAATTGGATGGATTCTGTAGCACGCGAATGCTGAGACAAGGGTTCTTTCAGACAGTAAAGGGGAAGCTTTTGCATCCTTCCATCCATCTTATATTGCAGCAGCTTACAAATTTCCCCGGGCTCATCAATGGCTTGATGATGAATGGCTAGGACAAAACAAAATGGATAATCTAGAGATGGCTAGAAAGTTGTTGATCTTGGGCAAACAAATAAAAAAAAAGTATACTAAGGAGTACGAGGTTCAGAATCTAAGGCCTCCCTTCAGAATGATTGCCCTCATGCTTAGTAGAATTTTTGGAAGGCTCGATGGTAGTGTTTTTATGCTCCAATGGGTTACCATCATCCACTATGTAGCGTTCAGAGGAACAATTTTTAATTGGGCAAATATCCTCTCAGACAACCTATTATCAGCCATAATTGTTGCATAAGAAGGATTAGGGGCAAAGAAGGAAGAATTCTACATGCCATCCTACTTGATAGACTATATTGTGGCAAAACGCCCCTTTCCAAAGCTTGGATGTAACTGGAGAGAGGCCGACACCCCGGTATTCACTGCTTACAAACTCTTTTGGGCCTAGAATTACGAGTGGCACTACAAACTTATTTGTGAGGAATTTATCATACCTTTATATGAGTTAATGTTCAATGAAGAACCTAACTGCTTGTTCAAAAACGCCATGGAAATCCTGGAGAATTATGGTGATTTATATTTTTCACCGGAAGGCACTTTCATAAGAATGTATGGAGGCTCTAAACCCCCATATATCCTACCCAGATATGCTATGGACTACATAGTCCACAAGGAGGTAGTGAGACAAGTTTTCATTGATGGGATTGGTAGCTCCTTATCTAAGGCAAAGAAGGCCTCTTTCTCACCTTTACCTTTCTATATTGGGGCTTACACGTTTTCAAGGATTGCAACAGTAGAAGAGTTTATCGCAGAACTTAAGGATTTTCACTTCAGGGAAAGGATTTTTCAGAGGAACGATTGATGAGGTAAGGATGCACAACATTGCAGGGAGATTCATGCTAACTTCGAATACACTCACTATTATGATGAAGACGAAGAAGTGTATAGAGGGGTTAGTAACATGACCGAACTACATATTTTCTGACTAAGCAAAGTCGGGGCCAGTTCTAGCTTTGGTGTTGTCAAGGAAGCAAAACAACAACAGGAAAAGGAAACAACAAAATTCGCTGAAACTCTCTCTAAAGAAGAGAAAAGGCTCAAGCAAGAAGCCGAGAGAATACAAAGAGAAGTTGTTTAAAGAGAAAACAAGGTGAAGGAGGATGAACTACAGGAAGAAGAGAGTCAAAAGATCCAAGCAGCAGAGGAAGAAGCTCGAAGAGTTCAAGAGGAAGAACATATCATATTGGAAGGGATTTCCAAACAAGCAGAAGAGGAAGCTCAAAGGAAGGCAATGTAAGAAGAAGTGCAAAGGAAAGCGGAAGAAGAAAACAAATTGAAGGAAGATGCTAAACCAAAGCGCCCAAACGTCCAAGACATAGATGCGGAAATACCTATAAGAAATCTCTTGCTTGTCCCTTTTACACCATCAAAAGGTAGCACAGTGTCCCAATGGGCAAGGTTCTCTTATAACAAGAAGATGAAATCTATTGTCAAAGAAACAGTGACTAGGATGAAGAGACCTTTTCAACCAGACATTGTCACCAAACATGAAACAACAGTCATGCAAGGTACTAAGCGTGCGCACAAACTTGTGGCATCCATTTCTGTGGCTTCTATTCAAGCAACTGCAGACAATGTCAACATATTAGAAGACGAGTTAGAATTAGAAAAGGAGAAAACCCACCATTTGCAGGAAACTCTGGTCAAGGAACAAAATTATTCAAATTTGATGGTGGAGAAATGTGACACCCTTGTGTCAAAGAAGGGAGAATTAAACAGAAAATTTCAACACCTAGAAGCTGAAAAGAGAGCCTTAGTCATACAAATGAGGGCCCTGGAAGTTGAAAAGAAAGGACTTGAAAGTAGGAACCTGCAGCCGGAGTCTGATAAATTTGCTACCACTCAGCAGATCGATGACTTAAAGGAGAACATAGAGAAGTTAGAAGAAAGCATGGAATTGCCAGAACAACAATTAGAACTCGCTACTAGAAAGGTTGGTGATCTGAGTCCCTTTCATTAGCAGGCTTGTGAAATACTAAAGAGGATACATGGGATTCATGAGCTCATAACGGAGGAAGTCTGCAAGTTAAAGGGAGTGGTGGCAAGAATCAAAGAAATAAATGCTGAAGCCACTAGGCGTAGGAGAAAATATGTATGCATTAGTGAGGACATTAAAAGGCAAATGGAATGAAGAGAAGGAAAGTCAGGATTCCCAGAAAATATCCTCCTTAAATCCATCTCTGGCTTCAAAGCAGATATACTCCTCTAGCATTTTGCAAGGATTTTGGAGTGAAGTTAAACGAAGTGGCCATGGTCACTCTTGAACAGTGTGGGAATTTGTATTTTAAGATACGAACCACCGAAGAGAATTGCCTAATGATAATGCCCCAAAATATGGAAGAGTTTCTAGACAAAATCGAACGTTTGTTTGATCTAAGGGATGGGCTAAGTGCTGAAATAGATTATGTAAGGAAGGTGGATGCTTTGACCGCTGAAGACCTTTACTAGTGGATCGACCAGGATGCTATTCATGCACATCTTCTGAAAGAAATCCTCCAGGCTACAGCAGTAGAAGTCGTTGATCTTGAAGAAGAGCTTGCCAAGCATGAAGTTTCTCTGAAAACCATGCTCCCTCTTGATGCAAATAATGTCATAAAAGAAACCAGTCTCTGGGTGAGACATATAGCAGAAGCAGACAGGGCACTGACATCAGAAACACATCAAGCCTAGAAGGGAGAAGTAGGGGTATCAACCTCAGTGGAATTACCAGCAGCACCAGTGACACAAGTTCCAACAGGAGTACCCGCTATAGCAGAAGTGCTTGAGTTAGCAAAGGCGCCAGCTCAGAAGTGACACAGCTTTTGTCTTGTCTTTTAATTTATAGCCAGCATGCCTTCTTTTGACCTTTGTATATTTTAATTATTAAAGTGACATTTGGACCTCCTTCCCGTCCTTTTTTGTAATATTGTTGGGGTTTTATTCTTTTTGTAAATTGGGCACTATTAGACAAATTAAAAGAATTTGGAAAGTTAGGATATAAGTGGAAGCTCTTGAAGAATTTGTAAAGCTATATATAGCTGATTAGAAAAAAGATAAAGGACTTTTGGCAGGTGAAAGAGACTCGTCTTGTATAGATGAACTATTTCTGCTACATGAATGGAAAATCATTTTTGGCCTGTAGAAGCCTGTGCTGTGTTTTGTTGAGGATGATGATGGACTATCGCTGAACTATTTCTGCATTTTACCATCCATATTTTGTGAGATCTTTCCTGGTTGTCTTGAATTGATGCTCTGCTATGAATGGTTTCATTTCCCTTGCAAAATTTTCTGCACTATATGAGTAATTGAATGTTTTAATTAAATCAGAGTTATCTTTGATATTATTTATCTTCTATTGAAATTACATTTAGATGATAAAATGGCTATCTGTTTAATCTTTAAATGTTTCTTTCGGTTTATTACTCATCCTTTCAGTTTTGATCCTTGCAAGGATAGGTTAGACTAGCTTAAATAATTAAATCAGATTCGTTTTATTCGCATGCATCTAGTTTAGAGCACTTGCATATCATTTTTTAAATACAAAATACATAAACGGTGGATAGGGCCGCAACCGGTGAAAGCAAAACAAATCCTTACATTCTTACATGGTAGTCGGAACCGTTAACCAAATGGATTCCCCACACCAAATGGTGAGCGATCTAATTGGGCTTACTTACCGGGGAGAATCCCTTGCTGATTGATGCTCCGATTTTCGAGGCATCAACACACTTACAATGGAACTTGTGACAGTTGCAAATACAAATGACGACACTTCCAATTGGAGGAATAATACATCTCCATTGGGGATACAATAAAGTACAAATGTAATAGATACAATATACAAGTGAATATCTTCCAAAGTTACAAATACATCAACACTCCCTCTTAACTAGGAAGGTATTCTCTTGACATGGGAATCAATACATATAGGCACAAGTATTCAATACTGGAACTGGATCATCATCACTGGATCACTAGAGTATCATCATCACTGTTGTTGTACTCGTCATCTTGATCACTGGTGCTATCTCTCAATTCTTCTCGGCATAGGAATTTCTATAGAGCTAGCCCTTTTTCATGTTAGATGTAGGCCTAGCATCCTATAGGTCGTCATCATCTATGCGAGCGGGCCATCCTGTGGAATTATCAGGGATGATTATGTCCATCAAAAAAACCTCGAAAGAGCATCCCAAGAATTTTACGTGACTAGCACAACCTATCGGATCTCCCAGGGAGATATTACATGTGACCTCCACAAAACCTTAAAAGAGCGTCTTGCGACCTGCAAGATCTCTAAAGAGCATCCCATGACTTTTACGTTCCCAACACAACCTATGGGATCTCCAGGGCTGATTACATGCTACTGCACAACCTGTCCATGGCCATGGAGTATCATCATGATACTCATGATCACACTGATCATCTTCACATGGAGCATCATCCCGATTCTCATGATCATACTAATCATCATCATACAGTGTATCATCTTGATGGACATAATTATCACATGATCATCCTGATCATCATCATACATAGCATCATCCTGATGCATATCATCATCACATGATCATCCTGATCATCATCATACATAGCATCATCCTGATCCATATCATCATCACATGATCATCCGGATCATCATCATACATAGCATCTCCCTGATGCATATAATCACATGATCATCCTGATCATTATCATATATATCATCACCCTCATGCATATCATCACATGATAATCATCCGGAGAATCATCCTAATGCTCATCACACAACACTTACGTCCAAATCCATGGGAAGGATCCTCCTACCACCATGCTTGGAAGGGATCCTGCAAATCTGTCCCATCACTTCCTCGTCGAAGTATCTTCTATCTAAAGAACACCAAGCCTTTCTATGAAGTACTTCAAACTTCACTCTAGCTAGTGGTTTGGTCAACACATATGCTATCTGCTCATCTGTCACAACATTCCAGAGCTTCACTTCTCTTCTATACACCATATCCCTGATATAGTGATATTTGATCTCGGTATGCTTTGACTTGTCATAGAACACTCGGTTCTATGACAAATTCACACAACTCTGGTTGTCACAAATGATACAAGTAGCATCCAACTGGAGATCAAATAAATCTTACATTAGCTTCCTTAGCCATACTTCCTCGCAACCGGATGAACAAGCTATGACATACTCTGCTTCGGCTGTACTCAGTGCTACATAGGATTGCTTCCTGCTAAACCAAGAGACCACACCTGATCCCATACTGAAGTAGCACCCTGAAGTGCTCTTCCTATCTGCAGCACTGCTTATCCAATCTGAATCAACATAACCCTCCAGGTTAAACTTTTGACTCGCATCATACTTGAGCCCATAATCAATCGTACCCTTCAGGTACCTCAGAATATGTTTTACTTTAATCAGGTGAACATGTTTAGGATCCATTAGGAAATGGCTCAAAATGTTCACCGCAAAGAAAATATTTGGTCTCATGTTCGTCACGTACATCAAGGACCCAATCATCTGACGATACATCATGGCATCAACCGACTCTGATGAAGCATAACTCAATAGCTTCAGGTTCGATGCCATAGGTGTGGCCATGGCCTTGCGGTCCATTATCTCGAACCGCTTAAGGATCTCTACTGCATACTTCCCTTGTCCTAGGAAGATTCCATCTGTACTCTGCCACACATCCATACCTAGAAAGTAATGCATCATACCCAATTCCTTCATCTCGAACTCGGTAGCAAGCTTCCTCTTTGTGTCAGCGATCAACCTATCCTCACCTGTCACAAACAGGTCATCTACATACAGTAGGAGTATCACTATATTGCCTTCTGTTATCACTCTAGGAAGCTCTCCTAGGTTGTATTTCAGAGATTCCTAGTAACTTAAACTTATCTTAAATGATGGGGTTTGTTTGGATCAAATCGGATGACTGAGATCAAACTCACACACTCAGAACACACATAGGGATGCCCAGGGAGACAAGGATTTGACTACTACTATTTAGAGGGTTGCTAAAAGGTTAATGGGAGTGAATCCTTATCATGTCAGTAGACTCATACACAGAAATTTGTATATAAATGGATAATCACAACAAAATAAATAACATGTATGTTCAGTTCTCAAATGCCAAAATAGGATAACAAGTATCTAGCATAGACAAGTGAGCATACAAGAAATAAACCATCCACTATAAATACAGAAACATAATAAAGAGAAATCTGAAAGCAAATAGTAAAAGAAGCTTATATTATCTGAGAAGTCACTGAATTCTGAAAATACAAATATCAATCAGTCTCTCCAAAATCGAACCTTTGTTCTACATGAGTTCTAGGCTTTATAGCCATTACAAAGTTTTTCAGATCCCAAAGATGGATCGAATATGCTAAGAATAACAACTAAAATAGTTAATGAAAGTGTGACAACATATTATGATTAAAATAACTGATTCCTGCTGATACACCTACGCTTGATAGCTGAATGAGCCTCTGGAGGTTGGAGGACGAGTTTGAAACTACTGTCTAACAAAAACCTGTAGGCATCTTTTTCTAAAAATAGACAGAAATATTCGACCGTTCAGCTTGTTGGCGCCCTCAGTCTGGGACCAGAGGTGAATGATGCAATTGAGTGCTTATGGATTCCCTGGAAAACACCTTTAAGATGCTCGGGCTAACAAAAGGGGGTTGATGCCTACAAATGTACCTCTACATTTTCTGTGTTTTCGGTGGTTAACAAAATTGGGCTTGGAGGTGATAAGAAGCCGAAAGCTTGGTATCTAGTGGTTAATGAATTAGATTTACGCTTCGCCTAAACCACCGAATAGCTTCAAAGTGCTGGAAAACCTTGATCTCTTTTAGGTGTCCGGGAGGACTCTGCTTGTATGTAGTAAACCACCAAATCGGGATTCGGTAGCTAATGAATAGCTCCTGTGTTCGCCCAAGCTGCCGAAAACAATGTATGATCCAGCCTACAAAAATTTAGGAAAATTATGTTTTTGTCCCCTTTCTACCTGGATTTCTCTTCCACCTCGTCAATGACAAGAGGGTCAGCGAATTTGATTGCAGCTACTGCCAGAGTGTCAAGGTCTGAAAGTACCTTAGGCTGAGCCCTCTAAAATTTTTCCTCACCCTCGAGAGACTCAACCTTCCTCCTCAGCTTGATGTTTTCTCTGATCAATTTGATGTTTCTGCCTCTCATTTTGGCATGTTTCTTGGTCAATCCCTGAAAAGACACATAAAGCTCATTATATTTTTTGGTTAGCCTTTCATTTTTCTCCTTAATGACCCTCTAGAGTATCTCACGTTCATAAGCCTACTGAAGGAGCTGGTTGATTTTCTGTGAGGCATAAATCTTTGCGTTGTGAAGTGATCCCTCAGCCACCTGCTGACCTTGTTCCTCCACAGGTGTAGGGGAAGACAAATTGACATATTCATTTTCCTGTTCCATCATGGATGGGGCTTCTTCCTGAAGTTCCTGTTCCATTGCCACCTACTCGTTTCCTATTCCAACTTCCTACAATTCATCCTCCTCAGAATCGGTGTATGGGAGGTTTAAAAGATTTGTACTCTTTGAAGGGGTTTCTTCTGAAACAAATCCCTCATCCTCAATCTTATCTTTGAATGCTAGTTTCCTTTTGGATTTCTTCACCTTTGGGGCTGAGGAAATAGGTTCAGTTGGAATTAGGGGAATAGCCCTCCTCCTCCGTTTTCCACTTCTGGGGGTGGAAGCTTTCTTTCCATCCTCCGGCTGTAATTATGTTTTGAGCCCACTCCAGAAAGGGAAAAAAGTCCATTTCATGCCCTTCCTTTGCAACAATTCAAATACCATGAGCTTGATCAAACCGTGGTGATACATCCTGCTTGCAATTTTGGTTGGCTGGGATTTGACCTGTCGTGCCATCTTAGTCAGGCTCTTGTGGAGGAAAAAGGGGAGGTTTAAGGGGCTCTTTCCTGTGAAGTGATCCAACAATCTGAAATGGTAAATCAACACCCTGTTATACCTGCCCTCACAGGTTATATAACCCAGGATTGACTTCAACAATAGCTGCCATCCATCCTCCAAATAAGACATAGGGATGTCTTTCTTCCATACCAGGCTCTTATGCTCGGGTTTCAGGTAAGATTGAAATTTGAATTCCTTTGCGACTGTGTTCTTAAACCAGTTTTCTCCAGTCATTGGGAGTTCTGTCACCTGGGCTATAAGGGCCTCGTCCACCTGGAATTCGTCCTTGCCTATCACATCCTTACTGCCGTCAAACATAAGGGAAAATGCTCCGGCCACCTGTTGATGAGAACACTGTATCTTTTTGCAGAAATTATAGCAGTCGACATTCTTGAAAAAATGGCATACCTCGGGGTGTGCCTCTAGGTAGCAGATGTCGCTTAATTCCTTTCTCGGGACCGCTCCTCCTCCTTTCTTCATTGGTAACTTGCTCCCTGAAGCCTGCTGTTCAAATCAGGACTAAGGGAGAGACAGGGAAAAAGGGAGAAAAAGAGCTCAATCGATGTGGTGAGGGCGAAAATAGAAAGATGGTGTGGCTTTTCAGGAGCTAACTCTGAGGGTATGATCATGAGGGCATAATGATGGCTACTACAACATGATTGTACCAGGGGAACGAATTTTTAGAAATGCTGTTATGTGGATGGGAAATGAGGTTCGTCTGGTCAAAGTTATGGCAAGGGTGTCCATCCTTCCCTTGGGGTAAATCGTGTTTTCGCTGAAATGGCCCTTTCGGTGGCTAAGCCATGATGGGTTCCATGAATTATGACCAAAACCCCCCGATTTGACGTGTCCACCGATCGACGCCAACTCCCTTTTCGGAAGCCGGTAATCCGCCCTTAATCCTGTTTGCCGCTGGAAAACGATCTTAACCAGTGCTTTTTGCTTTCGGTGGTTGTAGACAACCCAGCCTTTGGATGTTAAGCTACAGAAAGTATCCACCTTTTTGGTGGCTAACGAACACCTTCGTGTTCGCCCAAACCCCCGAAACGGCCTCACGGATTGTGAAAATGACTTTTTCTTTTTGGCAGCTATGGAAGGTCCCAAACTTGCACTGTGAACTGCGGAAAATATTTACCTTTCGGTGGCTAATGAACACCATCGTGTTCTCCCAAGCCACCAAAAACTGCCCCACTACTCATGCCATAATTTTTCCCTTTCGATAGTTGGAGCGTATTTTCTGTCACACAATAAGCTGCGAAAAACAATGTTTTCGGTAGCTAATGAACCATTTCCAGGCCCGCCTAAGCTATCGAAACCTGAAATCTGCCTTTTGAAGGAGAGCTAGCTTTAATGAGTTATTTAAGACTTTGATACCTTCTTCAACCTATTAGACCAAAACTTAAACACATGGGAAAAAACAAAAATTAAGGACTTCCTATCACCTAGACACCATGACTAGTCTATGTTTATTGAGGAGATAACATTTGGCTCCTACTTGGGGATGGAAACCTCTCAACGAGGTTACAAGAACCGCAAGCCAAATTCCTTTCCTAAAACAACAAAATTCTAACTCTAACTTCTAGTGTTCCATTGGGCATGGAGTTATTTGCAAACAAAACAAAAAGCAAAATTGAAAACAAAATGATATTTACAATGACCAGGCTGTGAAGCCTCAAATGAAATAAAGTTTCAGGAAACGCCCATTGACCGGGCCACCAAACATCTCTTGACCTTCTAGACTTTTCAGGTTGAAGGCATTGTTCTGCTTTTTCTGAGTTATCACGTAAGGACCCGTCCAGAGAGAATCAAACTTGTCGTGCTTGCCTTTGTCCTTCCTGGGGGCATCCCATTTCAATACCCAATCCCCCACCTGAAAAGTGTCCATCTTGGCCTTCTTGTCAACAGTAACTTTTATTTTTTCCTGATGAGCTTCTGACCTTTCCACTAGTTATTCTCTGGTCTGCTGCAATTCAACCAAATCCAACATTCTTCTCACCATATCATTCGGTTCGTCCTATTCCTCCCAAATGAATTTAGTCACTGGCAGGATTAATTTGGACTGGGAAAATGGCATCGGTGCCATAAACCAATATGAAGGGAGAGGTCCCTATAGATTTCTTGTTTGTCACCCTGTAAGTCCAGAGAGCAAATTTTAGCTTAGAATCCCAACTCCTTTGATTTTCCTCCAATAGTTTTTTGATGATCCTGACCAGACTTTTATTGGAAGATTCAGCGAGGCCATTGCCTTGAGGGTAGTAGGGGGTGGAGTGAACTAACTGAATTCCCGTTGATTCACACATGTGTACTAACTCTTTATCTTTGAAAGTAGGTGCATTATCAGTTACCAGCCTTTTTGGGCAACTGAATCTGGTTATGATGTTTTCATATAGAAATTTGATGATAACCTAATGGTTAGCATTCCTGGTGGGAATTGCCTCTATACATTTGGTGAAATATTCAGTGGCTACCAAGATCCATCTGTATTGACCACTGGATGAAGGATTGATATCCCCTATGAAGTCAAGGCCCCATTGCTGGAACAGGCCATTTACCACAATAGGCTTCAAGGGGAGGGATTTCAATTGATGTTTTCTCGTGAATCTTTGGCATTTGTCACAAGTTTTCACAAAAGTGTATACATAAGAGAACATACAAGGCCAATAGTACCCCGCCCTCAGAATCTCGTGGGCAGTAGTTTTCCAGTAGTGATGCCCCCCACACATGCTTGAATGAAAGTGATGCATGACTTGACTTGACACTACAAGAAAAAAGGTCATTGGTGAGGGTCATGCCTGTGACGGACCTTTAAGGGTTGTCACCAATGTCGTATATGATGACAATCCTTAAAAAATCGTCATTATAAGTTCCTTTTGAGATGGTCCTTTAAGGTTCGTCACCAAATCCCTTTTCAGTGAGATTTTTGGTGAGGATTGTTAAAGGCTCGTTGCTAATTCTCTCTTTGGTGACATGTTTAGTTACGATCTTTTATTGGCCCTCACCAATACTATGTTTGGTTACTTTTGGTAACTGTAGAAAAATGTTTGTCACCATTGATCATTCTAATGAGTTTTTGATGATGTTATGTGACCGTCTCTATAGTTTTTGACAAAAGATAGTGGTTCAAGACAACTGCTATGGAGTCTTTGTCATTATGTGTCCAAGGTCATAATGGTTAGAGTCAATCGATTTCTTGATAAGTTATTGTGTCAATGGTATTAGGTGCAATATCACTTATTTTTGGGGGTTAAGTGTGATAGTTATCAATATCACTTATGTCCATGGGTTAAGTGTGACATTTATGAATATCACCTATTACTTCCACTACTTTTACATTCAATATTTTTCTACAATTCAGCTACCATGTTTGCACCATCCAATCTATTCTCATGAGAACAAATGTGAATAAATTTTGAATTGTTTGTTAGGATTTCTTGAGAATCTAAAGCTTATAAGTCTGTCTCTTACTTATTTTCCTTGTAACTTGACAATTAGCTCAAAATTAATCTCACTTACTTTGTCAAAAATGATGTCAATGTTGGAGTTTTTTACAACTTGACTACACATGACACTATCCATTATTTGTTCATTAGACACTATACTTTTAATAGTTTTTTTCTCACTTAACAAGTAAATGCCTTCTTTTTTTTTCCTGGAAAAAAAAGTGCAATTTCATTTCATCTTTCGAGTACGAAACTACATTTGATCATCTGTACTCTAAACGAGTGTCAGTATTGCCTATGAGAATGTCAATTCTCTCTATTAAGATTACAAGACTGATAAAACCTTGATTTTCTACCACCAAGTGTGGAATTTTACCAAAATCATAACATTCTATCATCTGAGAGATGAATAGTTTAAGTGCATAGATAAGAAATGATCCACATGGATCTTTCGGCTGATCAACAATACATCGGTATCAGACATACGAATAGGAACCAACTTTACCATATTAGCCTTAGCAGCATCATCAGCAAAGATACGAAAGGTGACAAAAAAAAATATAGCTACATAGTAGAAGCCAGTCCCTCATTCGATGAATGGTCTATGAAAAAACTCCCTGACAATACCATCCAAAAATTCCTTTATTTTCTAGGTCCCTATCCCCAGCAACAACCCCTCTTTTGAAGCCTTGTCCGCTTCTGTGTTGTTCTCCCCGAAAATATGCCTGCAATTAAAGGTTTCAAAAGTAAGAGTGGCATTCTGAACTTGTCCCAGAATATTGGATAGTCTAGGATTGTGACAAAGATGAGTCCCCATAACCCAATGTATCACGTTCAGAGAATCACCATAAGCAGTCAAGTTGACGATCCCTTTCTCAAATGCAAAGGAAATGAGGTATCTAAGACTTAGAAGCTCAGCCCAATTATTGCTCCCTGCCCCAAATCCCATAGACATTACAAAGTAATGTAAAGGGGAGATGAAAAGAAGAGCCCCACCCCCACAAATTCCATTCTGACAAGCACCATCGAAGAACCCCCATGGCTTCGAGTGATCAATATCAACAGGCCGAATATTCCTAGTTTTAACCAAATGTGTTTTTCGTTTACATGCGAGAAAAATCCCACAGCAATTGATCACCGTTAAAGCTGGAAAACCTTCCACCTCCATGAAAAGACGCTTGTTGCGGGCAAGCCAAACCCCCCAAACAACCAATAACGAGAGAGATCAAAAGGTCGAAAACAATGGGTTCTGATTCCAGGTTCTCCAAGCTTCATTTATAGATGCCCTGACCCATCGAAAAGGTACCTTCAAGATCCGGGAAACCAGAACCCATACCACTGCGATGAATGGGAAAAATAAAAACAGATGACCCACGTCTTCCTCCTCTCGATAGCAGAGATAGCACCACCCCGGGCCGTACTTATTCCTTTTCTACAAAAAATACCACTTCAGGATCCGGTTCATAAGAGCACACCACATATAGAGATGATACTTTTGAGGACAATGAAGCTTCCATAGCAACTTCCACCACCATTCTTGAACCCTTGGCATCACATCATTGCTAAGCCGGAGATAACCCCACTTTGGTGTATGATTTCCCGTGGGATCACCATCCCAAATTAATTCATCCTCCTGTTCCTGCAAGAAAACATGATCCAAACAGAGAGCCCGAAGATATCTTCCCAATTCCAACTCAGCTTCACCCCCAATACCGAATGATGTTGTTGATCGCCATGCAGGATAACCAAATACCACTTCCTCAGGATCAGTAAGTTGATGTAGGAAATGTAAGCCGCTCTGACCTAAGACTTACATCGTCCCCATAGACAAGAGATGTTGTTGTTCACATCCAACCCATGAATCGCATCCGATGCAGACCTTATGACCATTTCCAACATCCGATACCAGATTATGTTCAATTACATGAAAGGAGGACACAGCCGCCTTCCAGATAGTAGAACCACCCAATTGTGTTTTCATAGGATTCTGAATCCAACTTTTGATGGAATCAGGAGCTATATACTTGCGGATCATAACACGGGCCCAGAACCCCTCGCACTTAATAAACCTCCACCCACACTTCATAGCAAGTGCTTTAGAAAAAGAAAATATATTCTTCAACCCACAGCCACCCAATGTTTTGGGAACAACAATCCGATCCCACTTAACCCATGGAGCAACAAAAACATACTCCTTACCACTCCACAGAAACCGAAAGCATATTCTCTATGCCTTGTCCAAGATACCATGTGGGATCCAAGCCAAAGACATCCAATATATGGGGATGGCCTCCAAGACAGACTTTACCAATACTAGCCTACCTGCCCTGGATAACCATTTAAAACTCCAACTTCTCAATCTCTTTTCCAGCTTCTCGATCAACCAAACCCAATCCTGTTTCTTGTAATCATTAGGTTTTAGATTGAAGCCTATGTACCTAATTCCATCGTTAAGGGTGAGAAGAGTATACGGGAAGAGTTGAGAGTAAGTCCTCAGCTCATCCTCACCCAAAAGAGAGGTAGACAAGGTAAATTTATCTGCATTAACTTCCATCCCAGTGGCAGCAGAGAAAAGATCCAAGATCTCCTTCAGTTTATTCCCATCCTTGCGAGAGCCCGAGCAAAATATTAAAATGTCATCCACAAAGAGCAGATGGGTGATGAATAAACCAAGAGCCACCTGAATACCATCGAAGTAACCCTCCCTCCGAGCTTCCTTAATAGCACGACTGAGGCTTTCAACCACTAAATAAAATAAGAGGGGAGAAAGCAGACAACCCTGCCGCAATCCACGACCAGAGTGAAAAAATGGTGTTGCAGCACCATTAATGAGTATCGCAAATGAGACCTTAGTGATGCAACTCACAGCCCATCTGATGAAGCCAATTTCAAAACCCAAGTGAGTAAGTAGGAGGCGAAGATAAAGCTAGCTTACTTTATCATAAGCTTTTGACAGATCAATTTTAAGAACCAACCCCTTCAACTTCTTAGTTTTAATGCTATGAGGTCCTTCGTGAGCAATTCCTATAGCCTCGTGGATCTGCCTCCCTTCAAGAAACCTATATTGTTCCTCTGAAACATGTGTTGAAAGTATGGATTTGAGCCTACGAGCAATGACTTTGGTGACAATCTTATAAACACAATTACATAATGAAATGGGCCGAAATTCATTAAGATAATTAGGAGTGTCTACTTTGGGAATTAGGGCAATGAAAGTAGAGTTGATGCTAGTAGGGATCCTGCCATCCCTCCGAGTATCCTCAACCAGTCTCAACAGGTCATCATCAATGAAGTCAAAGAGGCCGAGAAATAATTTAGTGGTCCAACCATCCGGCCCAGGGCTCTTGTCCTTCTGAAAAGTACTGAGGACCTCTTTCAATTCATCAGCCGAGATCACCTCCATCATCATCCGATCATCCTCCTCCTCCACAAAGCGTGGGAACATCTGAGCCACTCCGATGACTGCATGTAGGGATCAGAAGTTGGTAGATGGATCATGGATGACATTTGTACACCACTAGGGGGGAAATGACATCATCAAGAACTAGGAAAACTAAATAATGCTAGGTAGAACAAGGATGGAGTATTGAAATATCCTAACAAGTGCATCAAATGCACTAAATATCAATGAATGTAAATTGAGTAAAATAATGAAATCGAACATGAAGAGTGATTTTTTTATGAAGAGTAGAAAATATACATATACTTTAAAACTAAGAGTTATCGAACTAGTAATCTCCTTAGTTCTGACAGAAGCACAAGCACCAAGACATGTTTTAAGCGATATTGGGCTTGGGAGATATGTTAGGATTAAGTAGAGTCTTAATGTAGATTATTTGGAATTTGAACAAATGATAAGTAAAGAAGCATGAATCAATCAATAATACTAGAAACAACCAACATACTTTTCTTCTAGTATTGCACAAGACATATGGTCTATCAAGATAGCCTATGAAGCAATTGTAATCTAGTTTTATTTATAATGTGGGAGAATTCAAGATCATTTTATAAGATGCAAAAGCATGTACCTAGGTACAAAAAAATTAGCATATTAGCTTTACATTTGATTTCAGAAAGCAATGTCAAAAGCGTAAAATCTTCCTAGCTATTCAAAATTTACTAAAATTGCAAAATCCAATATAAAAATACACAACAAAAGAAAACAACACATATCTTGTAAAAGATAGTTGACATTAAGATACTTCAAAATTCAAATCTATAGAGAAAAGAATGCTGATGAATTATATCGTGGGTCCAATATAGGCACAAACAATGAGACAAGTTCTAAGAATGTCGTAAAATGAAATACAAAACCAAGTTTTTTGAAAACTAGACATATGTAGCTAGCCACCCAGTTTTGACTAGAATTGTAATTATAAGTTGCAAAAGCATCTAGCTAATTACAAAAGTTGACACATTGGGTGTACATTTCAATTAAAATAGAAATGGTAGCATTTCCATATATTCCTAGCTATCCAAAGTTGAGCACAAATGAGGAAGCTAGAATAAAAACCTGGAATAAAATGTTTCTTTTTATCCAAAAAAAATTGAAATTTAAATAAAATGCCTTAAAAGAATCTATATAATTACAATATCTCTCAAACTACATGCTCATTTTAATTCAAGTAGAACAACAAAAGTTTTAGATGTTCCTGGCTATCCAAAATTTACTAGAATTAGAAAATCTAGAATGAAGTTAAATAATAAAAGAAAACAATAGATAGCTTATGAAATACAAAAGATATCCAGATACTAAAAAAATTGAGATTTTTAGAAGGAGTAATGTGGTTTATATTTATATTCCAATATAGGGACACACATGGAGATAAGTCTTAACAAAACTAAAAAATCAAATACAAATGTCGTTTTTTCCAAAACAAAACAGATGTTCCTATTCCTGCAAAGTTTTAAGAAGACTGTAATATCAAATACACATAGTAGATCCATCAAAATGGAAGTCTCATTTTACAACATAATGGCTGTGATTTTTTTTAAAATATGTATAGTTTTGATGGGTTGATCAAATTTTCTTGACTTCAACAATACTGTTATATATTGTCGAGGTGAACAAGTCATGTTGGCATAGTCTTCCTAAATGGAACATTGTAGATGAGTTTTTTTTTAATATTCTTCAAAGGAAAATCGACAATTTTTGAACAACACTTTTTGAGCTATGGATTTCATAAAGTACATTCCATTGTACCATTTTCTGTCTCCAAAGTGCATTCCACAAGATGTTGATATTTGTTTGTTGTTTGTTTTTTGTAGGATGCATAGTCCAATGAGTTGTGCACCATTTGCTAACCACATTCACTGGGAGGTTGGGAGGTGTGAATGTTACCCTCCCCACCCACATCCAATTCCTTGTAAGTGACATGTTGTGCCCTTAAATGGGCCTATATCACGCTCTTGTTGTTGAGCCCCCATTTTACCACAAATTTTCAGCCACCCCATGCTCCCTTGTAGATTTCAGGTATTTTGAGGAGGTTTTTTGTGGATGTAGCGAGAACTGATATCTGGTTCCATGAACCACATGAAAAAGAAAAAAATAATAAGAATACAAATAAATGATAAATGTAACTTCAATGATTTTCATTTTTCTTTATCAAAGCTAAACCTAAAAGTAATTCTATAAATTTTTATTTATCAAAGCTAAAGCTCTAAAGATAATTTTATACCTGCAATGTCTATACTATTTGTATATTCCAACTCATTGGAAATTGTAAAAATACACTTAACATAAAAGATTTTGTATTTTGTATTTTGTTTTATATTTAATTATGAAAAAATAAGAAGTGAACAATGGTTACATTCCTCTTGTTGGTTGTAATAAACTAATAAGAACAATAACAAATTAGAATTCAAGCAATAAGAATAAAATGGTGGTGGTGTTTTTCTAATTTAAAGTAAAAGATTTTCATTTTCATTTATCAAAGCTAAAGCCTTAAAGGTATATCTATACTTAGAAGGAACTCATTATTTATAAAATCCATTAGGTGGTAGAGTCCTTGTGTGTTTTTGTTTATGTAGACATGGTGATATGGAGCATAAGATAATATTTTCCACTAAAGGAGAGGAAAAACACAAGATTGCAATAATGGCAAGGGAAAATTGTGCAAGCATGCATAGATCTTACTCTCTTGAAATACCAAAAATCTAAATACACAATGACAAAAATACTTAGAAAGTAGTAGTGTATCACACCGATCCACATTGTTAAACAAAATTTTGCCACCTTCCACTTAGACTTTGTTAATAACAAGACATTGCTAGTGAAAAATAAAGAACATAGATATTGATCTTAGGAGAAGAAAAAAATATGTAGGAAATGCAACCTATATGCCATAATCACAAAACCATTAATAATATCCCCAAAATATTAAAAGGACAAGAGACTCCTCATATCTAAAATAGTGGTAAGAAATAAAGTTCACATGCAATCTAGAAATGCTAATGAAGGGATTAATAGAACCCTCGAATCAATCTATGTTCTCCTCGACACAAGTCTCACTAAATTTCTAGTTATTGCGAGTGACATTATAGAAAGTAATAATTTCCTATGTTGGTGATAAACTTGAAGGATATGCTATATCGATCAAGGTACATGTCATTCCAAATACAACTTTAGTTCCAAGACATGTGGTTCCACCTCGTATTGGATCTCTTGATCAAAACCCCTCAATGTCTCATTCTCTACCCATTTTAGTGATGAGAATGAAATTGAAGTACCACGCAGGGTTTGTTCTGCATGGGTCATTTTTGGGTGAAGAGAGCCACGGGCTCTCGGCCATTCTCATTTTTGGGGGAAATGCTGCACTTGAGCAAAGCACCAAGTCCTCGCAGCAGCTCTTCGACTCCCCAAGTAAGTCATATGACTCCATTTCTCCCTTGCACTGTAACTTTGGTAATTCAATTTAATTCTATAGCTTGTTTTTTTTTAACCTTTGTCTCTTGTTTGCTTGACAGGAGGGTCTCGCTGGAGGTCTGTTGATGGGGTTTAGCTTACGCTGGGTGTACGATGTCGGGGAGGCTGGGCGCCATGGTCCTGGTAAGACCCAGGCACTCTGGAATCCTATAGCCCAAACACTTGTAATGTTTGTAATTGCTTCTGCGATTTGATCCTCCAGCGTTAGTTGCAGAGATGTGTATTGTAAGCCTTTGGGAAAAGAGTTGGGTACTCAAAATTAATGCATTAATGAAATTGCTACTTCCAGACCGTGTGATTTGGATGTTTGTGACCCCTATGCTATTGATACCCTTATAATATTTTTTTTTGATAAATTATACACTATCTCTGCTATTTCGATTTATCTCTGTCCTGTTAATAAGAACAAAGAATTTCCAATAGTGGAGGTTGTGGGGGTTGAGGAAGTAATGGTCACCATAGGAGAGGGACATCACTTCAAAGCAGTATCTGCAGTGTTGAGAGGGTCGTGAGAGTTGCTTGAGAAGAGGGACGCGAAACCCATTCCTCATCATCCTATCCACGGTCTACACAAAGATAAATCAGCTCTAGTTAAATACCAATTTCTTCAAGAAGAGGGTGCACTCCACTGTATAGGAATATTATCAAGAAAGTCGAGTTTGGATGCTGTTTATTTGCTTAAAGAGGACACAAAACAGGACTGGGTGTTTTTGTTTGGAAACCACACCTCACCATCACTCTCACAACAGCAAATCGTGACCAATGAGGAAGTCCATCTGCTAATAGAAGGTATGGTATTTTATGCATATGTACCGGACAAATATTTAAGAAAGTTCAGACCTGTTTTTTTCTGAGTCTTAAACTCTGTTATCATAGAGGCATTTAAATATTTTTCTCACAAGAAGACTGGCTGTAATTTCCATTGGAATCAATGTCAATTATTAATGTTTGTGATCAATATGTATGATGGGGAACCATTAAATTTAATTCTGAGCAGCACTATCAAGGAAAATTGTCTTCTCTTTACACAGTATTCTTATGCACATAATACTTGTGAGACCTGAAATAACCTAGAGCATCTCTTCATAATGTTGTATTCAGTGTTCACTGTATGTTGCAGTCTGAACATGCAAATGAAAGACTCTTTAAATATATATAGTTATTCTAGAAATGGAGGTAAAGTTTTACAAGTCCATTATAATCTTCATGGAAAATAATTTTATTTGAACTGGTTTATGTTACATAGACTGTATCCTACTATCCTATGGCTGTAGGTAACATTACAGGAGAAACTATGGCATGTACTAGGGAAATTAGGCACATGATCAGGAATTAAACAATGAAATAAATGCACAGTATCTCAGACTGTCAGCTGAGAAAACATTGAACAGAACCAGTCAAACTCAGAATATTTACCTGTAGGCTATAGGTTGTAGTTGTGTGTCTCTTTTCTTGCTGCGGTGATCTTGTTGGGTTGATGCCACCTTTCATTGAAAGATTTGTTGTCTAAAGAGTTGATACAGTTGCTCCACACTCAGTATGCCTCTTACAGTGTCTTCACTATTCAGACAAACAAATCTATTTGAACATTTGCTCAGTGTGTTGTTGTGTTGGAAGCGGGGGAAGGGCCATATTATAATGGTTGAAGTTTACATAAAAGACAATAACCTTAAAATCAAGACAACACCTAAAAGTTAAACGCAATCAACTTGGGATCCATGTGTGGTGGGGTGTCTAGTTGCTGGATTGGCCTCCAAATTTTGGGATCTGCCACCAAATCTGTGGAACTGCCTCCAGTTCACAAGATATATTTCCTAGTTTATGGTAACTACCTTTTTGGTGGATCTTGTTTGGATCCGGATCTGAATCTAGTTGGGAACTGTGGATACATGGATCCCAGAGCTAGCCCCTGTAGATCCAATAACACAGAGTTTTTGTAACTTGCTTCTCTACATAGCTTTGAATTTTGTAAACATTTCCATCACATCTTATTTACACTAAAGAAAGTAAACACATTTTCTAGAGTAGGCATCAATAAGTTTAATAAAATAGCCCGCTCTCCCTTGTGACAAGGTTTGCATTACACTACATATGTTTTGAGTGCATCAAATTCATTTTCTCTACAATGATTTGGCTTATAAAGGATTACCTGCACCAAAAAAAAATTTACAATCTGTAAGTTGAATTTGAAGTTTGGGTTTTAAGTTCTCAGACTGATGTGATGGAACCTCCACTTTGGTATTAATATAACAAGTGGTTTTGGTATCATGCCTCATGGGTGTTTGTCTTATGGTTGCTATCTATGAGATGTTGCAATCTACCTTATTATAATATCATAACCCTATGTTGGGTTTTCACTCCTCACTATTACTGCCCTTCTAATTGTTTGTGTGTTGTGTGTGAGGTGTGAATAATACCACATTTATAATTGTGAGATAGAGATGGTTATGGGGCATTACCCACACCAAAAACATTTTCCATCCAGAAGTTGGCTTTAGGTGCAAGTTGTTTGGTTGATGTCATAGCATCCTCCATTTTAGTATTAACAATGCTGATGGTTTTGGTGTCATGTCTTGTGAGTTGTATTAAGCTTGTGGTTTTCTCTATGTTATTGCAAGCTCTCTTACTACAATGTCATTTCCCTATGTTGGGATTTCGTTCCATATTGATACTCTCCTTCTAATTTTGTATGTGTGTTTGGTGTGAGTTTTGAGTAATCCTACATGCATAACAATTGTGAGACAAACATGTTTTCTAAGGCATTGCTTGCAACAAAAAGATTTGCCAATTTGGAAGTTGGCTTTGGGTTGGAAGTCCCTAGGTCTATGTGATAGCATCCTCCACTCGAGTTTTAACATTGTCGACAATTTTGGTGTCATGGCTTGCGACTTGTTTATGGCTTGTGGTTTTTATCTATGCAATGTTGCAAGCTAGCTAAGTACAATCTCATATACCCATATTGGTATTTCATTCCACAACAATGACTTCCCTTCTAATTTTGGGCGTCTATGAGTTGTGAATAATCCCACATGCATAACAATTGAGACACATTGATGTTTTATAAGGGTTTACCTACACCAAAAATATTTGCCAAATTGGATGTTGACTATGGGGTGCCAGTCCCCATGTTGATATGAACATTGTCAACGATTTCGGTGCCATGCCTTATGGGCCTTTTTTGGCTTGTGGTATCAGTGTGATCTTGCAATTTATCTTATTACAGTGGCTATTACAGTGTGCAATTGACCATCTCCCTTTGGCACACAAAAATGTAGAGAAAACATGATGTAGACAAATCCTAGCCACAACAATCAATCCTAGCGATGAATAATTCCTCCTTGGAAACTCAATTTGTTGGATAGCAATGTATATCAGTTGATTTAGAAAGTGAATATGCCCAGTAGTATAGTGAGTTTCCCCTTTTGACCTCAGTTTCAAAGCTCTAACCAACAGAAGGGAAGAAATGAGTCCCACGGCCCTCTTGGGGTTGTATCCTCCACTAGAAATAATGTGCCCTCTCCCACTAATCAAAGTTGCAGCTAGTATCATGGGGCCCATGGTATCATTGTAAGTGCCTATTTTTCTTAAGTGAATGTTTACTTTGGTGCTACATTGGAGCAAAACTACTATTTTATTGCTTATTCCAGTCAAATGCATTCCCAGAACCTCCTTAAGACTGTTGTACATGCTTCAAAAACCACCCAGAACTTGTCAAAGCTTGGTTTTGCTGCTATCTATCACTGTTTTAGGGTTGTTTTGACCCTTAGACATGCCCATATTCGACCTTAATGTTTTTTAAGAGGATCCAACATGCCCAAAATTGCCAATAAATGGTCAAAAATGCTGGAAAATGTGTTTTTACTGTGCCTATGACTCTTCTACAAAACGTGATAATATAATAAGATATGAATCATCCATTCATTTGCCAAATTTATTTTAGATACACTAATACTTGGTTACAATATCTACCTGAGGGTGTCCACATTCTTAGTGATCCAATTATAAATAGTTTTCTCTGAATCAAAGTCCATTGGGAGAGGAATGTCTTGCTATAGTTTAGCTCAAATTCATGTATTTGTGAAATAATCTGCCAGATTTACCTCTATGTTCCATTGTAATGGCCATTGTTAGATATATTGATTTGTCATTAACATTTCCAAGTGTGACTTTGTAGTGTGTTACCTCCCTATTTGCATAGGGTGTTCACTTGGTTTCTTTAGAGGATTCTTGGGTTGGCCTAGGCAAAGAGTAGGCATTCATAGTTAGTTCTATGGGTTGATAAAGGAGATGTGGATTGTTTTAGGTCATTTCTAGGTAATTTTTAGACATACAAAGTCCTTAACAAAAATTAATTGTAAGTCTAGGAAACATTGAATCAATTCCTGCCATTGTTTGGACTCTCCTACCCTTCATAGCAACAATAAGAAGGGTCAAAATCAAATCTAGGTAGATTGGTCTATAAAAGAAGCATTTTTGGGCAAGGAATGAAGGCTGGACAACGATAAAATTATGCTTCTAGGGTATTGCCTCACCTAATATCAACAGTAGAAGGTTATATTTCCAGTTTTAGGTAAAAATTTGAAATGATTTCTTGAGGATGCAACCCTAAATCCAACCACTTGTGTGCATCTTAGACTCCTCATCCATCTTGTTCAATTCTGGGCAACTTTGTCGATGAAAGTAGCCTTCAAGTCTCCTTTCTGCACCTTATAACAATAGTGCCATGAATTGTGGGAAAATAAAAAGCATGAAACAGACCTGTCTACAATTATTTGGAAATCTAAGTGAAATTTGGGCATAAAAAAACAATCCCAGAGTGACATTCTGAGTGTCTAAGAGCACATCAACAAAAACAAAATTCATTTAAGGATTCCTTAGTTGAAATTCATTTGGAGTGTTTTACTAGTAGCTTTCAGCTTTTGGATTCCACTACTTCTTTCCATGCCTTCAACTGTGGCAACATTCAGTTTCTACAAGTTCATAGTGATGTGGATGTTTACCTTGGGAGCATCACATTCATCTTTTTATGCCCTATCTTGAGACAATGTCTAGTTTTGAAAGGTTCCTAAGCCATATTTTGGAGGTCAGTTACAGGTTTTGGAGGTTATAGGTGCAAATCTTGTAGCTGGAACCATATAAACTCCAAACGTAATATTGCAACTATGAAGAATTTATTCTTATAGTATTTCATTATATTGGTATTGTACCTCCTACGAGAGAAAGTATTAATGTATTTGATCATGTAAACCCTTGAAAGAATCAATGTAAACCCTGGGGTCAAGATTTGCATCTGTAGCCAAAAGATCTGGTCCTTCTAAAGGAGTTAATTGATAAATATCAGATACCCAGTAAGCTGCTCAGGTTTTCTTTATGGACTCGAATCAGATATACACATGCATTTCCTTCTCTAAGCACTCACAGGCAGTTCAACTACATTAGAATTTTGGCCTTTATGGTATTGATGCAATCAAGTGATAGCCATGAAGAACTGGGGGCATTTTTTTCAAATGATCCTGAGTTTATGAATGATTTGATGAAGGTGTTGCAATCTGAGAGATTTATACCAGAGAACATAAGATCAGCTACTATTTGGGATTTAGGATACCAGTTTGCAGTAATCTCTACATCTCATGAGAGGAGTTGGGTGATAAATGTTCCAAATATTGTTAACAATGCAGCAAATCGTGTGTTTTTATTGAGATTGCTGCAAAAGGCTGTAATGTCATTGACTACAATGGAAGCATATCCTATTGAACTATTAGAGGGGCCTTTATATTGTTTTCTGGCATATGTGACATCATCATCAACTTCTCCAAAAGTCCTATGAGAGAAACTAGAATGATTCCATCCCTTCTGCCTTTTGTTAAAAGGCACAAATTCTTGTCATACACACTTTGTCATCTTTGGTGTTAAGATTCTCCAAAAGTTTATGGATTACAACAATCCAATAGTCACTCTATTTAGAGATCTTAGAGGTATAGACAATACTATTAACAGACTACAATTTGAGGTTACTAGAGTTGTGGAGTTGTCAGCAGAAAACAATATTTCATCTTCAACATGTGATGATGATAGAGGACAAATTTTATATTCTCAGAGGTGTATTATCAAGGCCTTACTCAAGGAACTGGGATCAACAATGTATGCCCCAGCAAGGCCCACAGGCTCAAAGGAGAGTACCTTGACATCAAGCCTATCATTAATATTCATCCATTCCCATAAGTTTGGTGGTGACGTCTTCTCTTCAGTTGTGACACTTATGAGCAAACTCATTCATAAAGATCCGACTTGTTTCTCAATGTTGTATGCAGCAGGTCTTACAACTGCCTTTTTGGATGCTATATCAGAAGATTTACTTCTGCCTTCCTCAAAAGCACTTTGCTGCATCCCTAGTGGTCTTGATGCACTATGTATCAATAATACAGGTTTGCTGGCAATGACTGAAAGAAATGCTTTGCAGTTTCTTGTACATGTCTTCACATCACGAAAGTATTTGCTACCATTGAATGAAGGAGTTGCTCATTTGGCTAATTCAATGGAAGAGCTGATGCGCCATGTCCCTTCTCTGAGGGTACCTGGTGTAGATGTTATCATTGAAATTGTTGAGAAAGTTGCTTCAGTGGGTGACGTGGGGTTAGAGGCCAAAGACAGATTGGATAGTCCTATTCCTATGGATACCAATTCTGAAGATAAGCATAATGAAGGGTTTGGAACTAGTGGATTGTATCTTGAAAATATGAGTAATGAACACTTTCTACAATTAAGCATTTCACACGCCATGGTGTTTGTGCATTGGGGAATGGAAAATCCTGAAACTTGTAGAATATTTGTTGAGAGAAAGGGCATTGAAGCCCTTATGAGGTTCTTGACTCTTCCAAGTATTCCGCTATCTTCAGAAGAGATTTATGTAGCTGTGCACGTGGTTGCAGTTTGCAAAGCATTCATGCAGCAACACTCAGTTGCCCTTGCAAGGGTATTTTGTGCTCGTTTGAAGGAATATCTCAAGACTACATTAAATGTTTTGGATCCTGTTGTAGGGACTAATTTATTAGCTGCAGAAGATGGAATGAATCGGAAAGTATTTTGGTGCTTGTTTGTGGTACAGTTTTTTGTCTTTCTAGCTGATGCTACTAAAGAGAATCGATGGTTGGAAGCATTAATGGCAGAGTTTGGAAATGATAGCAAGGATGTGCTTCTTGATATTGGGATGATACATCGAGAAATACTATGGCAAGTTGCACCCAACAGGGGGATAGTTTTCCAAGTTAATTACACTTCCACATGACATAGATCATGGGGCTTGTTTGTGCTATTAGGGGCTGTTACAGGGTGATCAAGGGAATATCTATCCCTAAAGGGGTTGTTACAGGGTTACCACAAATAGATCAAGCCCTAAGAGGGCTGCTACAGGTAACAACAGGCATACTAAGTCTAATAAGGAAGTAGAACAAGCCTATTAGGGCTGACATCATCTTTAGAAGGGATTCAGCAGCAGCTAGTCTTCTCACCTTTCCTGCTTCGAATATTCTTCTTCAAGTTCTCTTGGTATATGTGCCCTAAGAGGCAAGTTTATTTTTTGATGTAAAAATCTGCTCCAAATCTACTCATATCAATTCAGTCATCTGATATTAAGGAAAATATTATTTGCGGGTGTTTTATTCCAGAAAAGGTTTACGTAGGGTAAAATATTTGTGTTCTAGGGTAAAATATTTGTGTTCTGGAACTATATTTTTCCTTAATAATAAATTGTCTCATGTTATCCCCCGCTCATATCTTCTTGTTTATTATGGTTGAATAAATGTTATTTAATGCAATTTTTGTTGGTCATATTTTGCCTCTATTACATCACATTTTATGGTTGTCTATGTGCTTAACTTTCTCTACAACTCATATTTTATGTGTTGGAAGCCACACACACAAGATACCAAAGCTACAACACATTCGCCTTTAAAATTCCAAGGTCAAAATCCGATGATTTTTATTAGGAAATGTTTTGTGGTGTCTCTTTGCAACCTATGTCATAAACCAATATTTATAACTATTAAAATGGTTGTAACAATATTGCACTTCATCACGTGGTTGCTTCCATAAGCATATCTAGTGTTTTTAGTTAGAGGCCTCGATGAAGGCTTTAGATTTAGTTTTGGATTCTTATTTTGGATATTTTGGCACTACTTGGAATATAATCTATTGTAGAGCTTGAGATCTTCTACATGCCTCTTAATGTTTCTCCTAGTATACATTCTTGGGATACACTAATGGCACCTATTCTTCTTTTATTCCATATTCCATTGTGAAAAAATGTCTTTACAATAGATAGGCAAAATGTGCCTTATAATATGCTTAAAACATAATAGCAAAAAATCCTTAAGCAACTATATTACTGATGGAAAATCCATTACATCAAAACATGATGGACCACCCATTCAAAAAAAAACAAGAAGCCGTGAATTGAAAGGCAGCCAATCGGGATTTTCCTTGAATGACTACAACCATGGTGCTTTGGGCATGATGAGCACTGTAGCTTGTGGTGTTCACTGCTCTTACATGCACCTTTGCATTGATGTTCTTGAAGTTACTTATGTATCGGTGCCTCCACTTAAGGACCACTAAAATATCAATAATTGGATTCCAGGGAGATAAGGAAATCCAATTTTATAGAAATGCCAATACCTAATGTAGGAAACTAGTCTATTAGTAATAAATTACTCACAATAGACTTCATTGCATCTACAAAATGGCATATAGTTGAATTAAAGAAACTTGACAAGATGTAGCTAGTCATGGCTACACTAATGAGTTAGTAGAGTCCATCATCCCCGAACCTATCATCCAATTTACTTGTCCAAATGTTCAAAATAATTGTCTTCACCTCTTCTTGTAACTATTGGGAAAAATAATGGACCACCAGCCATGTTGCTTGTTTCAGAAATAATGTTTTACTTGCTAGATTCTAATCCTAGATGAAAAGAAATATTAAAGCATATACTTTATAGTTAGGAGGTGAAGATATAAAATATGGGCATTCTTATCAAACCAACTTTTACATTTCTCATAGATTAGGCAACAAAATAAGACTCCTTTCCTCCCTTGGTCTTATCCAAATTAAAAGAATTCATTATGGGGGTCCAAAAAATCCTTTGCCAGGGCACTTCCAAATGATATGATCAAACTAATCATCTTCTTAAGAACACATAGGATCTTGAGAGGCCTTGCATCTTGTATTGTTTTAGAGATTTGGTGGATAAACAAGCTTAGATAAAGGGAGCTTCCTTTGATCATCCTCTTACTTTAGGATTCTCTCGAGATGAGTAAGTTGACCTAGTTCAGGTTGGTTCAATTGCCAGAGGATTTGAGGTGTGTTACCCCCCATTTTGTATGGGTGTCCACTTGTGATTTACATCACACTTTTAGCAGGATTACATGTCCATGCCTTGGATGAATATCATGGTTTTGCTTGATGACCTACTTTTGGAATAGGATCTATGGATAGGCTTCTGTGGGTTATGGATGGGGGATTTAATGGATCTCTATCATGCATATTGGGTACGAAAAACCTCTCTTTCTGGATGATTCAAGCATGGGTCTTAGTAGGAAGTGCCCTCACTCTTAGCTTATATGAAGGTTTTAAGTTCATCCCTGTGAAACATACATATAAACTCTGATCTGTGTGTGGTAATTCTAAATAGATTGGACAGGGACATTATCAATGAAAGATGCACAGCATTAATAGCCTATGTATTTGTTTTGGAGTTTCTTCCAGGAATTAAAACATATCCACTGTAATTTTTAGCATCATCATCTCTCAAGTACGATCTGTACTCTTGGATTGATTTTCACCTTAATACAAGGTTTGGAACATTTGTTAACAATGTGTTGCAGAAGTAATATGGCCTAGTCTCCAAACGTGAGCACTTTTGGGGTGTAGCATGAACAAATTTGTTGTCAATTCTTCTCTGAGTTCTTTTCTAGCATTATACAACCAATATATTCTCATTAAACCACCCTCAAGCTATTCATTTTGACCATCACCTACAACCATAAAATTGGGATTAACACTGTGTGAGTGAGATCTATTGCTTACAACCACCTTTGTTCTCATGTATATGGTGAAAACAGTAACGAGAACGAAGTTTTTCTTCTTGGTTATTACTTGGTGTCAACTTGAATAGATAGAGATACATCAAAGGTTGAGCATTGGGTTTAAATTTCTCAATATTCAAACCAATTTTTATTGCAAGCATAATTGAATTGTGAAGGAAAAATCTCAATGGTTGAGTTGAGTGCACTTGAATCCTCTGTTGGACAGTGACTTTTCCCAACCAAGCATATACCAAATTTTTCTAAGTCATTATAGATAAATTCATTGATTTAGAATATGATTTAGGGGATATTCCTACCAAAGCTTCTTTTCTTTTTTCTCTTTTTTTAAAGCCCTAGCCACCAAAGGGACCCATGAAAAGATCAATGCCATCCAATTTGTTGAAGGGCATCTCAGTAACTTTGAATCTATTGAGAAATATTTTTTGGCTCATTAGTCTACGATGTTTCAATGTACAAATGAAAAGATTGAAGCTTTGCATACATGTCTCAAATTCAATGTTGTCTCATGCAAGCTCTTCTTTGAGTAAGTGTGGGTTTTTGAGCAAAATATGCCTCTAGGTGAGTTAACTGCTTGTGTTGAAAGAGATGGTGAAGGATAAATCATTGTGGTTGATGGATTTCTTTGGAAGTTTCCCTTTACTCAACTCTAGCTCAAAAAGTTTGTGCCCAAAGTTTCTCTAGGTTCAATATCTTGGAATTCCCCTATACTCTATAAATTATGTTCTCATAGATGTTACTTTCTGTGCATTGCTCCTCTTATTGCTTAAATCATTTTAATGATCGTTTATGATGTCCTTTGCACAAATATGCATGCTCAAAACCGTTTTCCTACAACTCTTCATGACTTTATCCTTTTCAAATTCCCATGCAGTACATGTTATGATATTCCATTCATTATCTTTGTCTCTTAGTTGTTTTCGGGTTTTTTATTTTTTATTATCATGGATTTAGCAACTAATTTCCACATGACATAGATCCTGGGGCTTGTTTGGTAGGTTGTTTCAAGGGATCAGCTTCCTTTGACCACTTCCACGCTTATCTTGAGGAGCAATTGGGTCATTTCATTTTTTTTAAATAGAGATGATTCCATTCTTAGATGGCAGAAATAATCACTGAGGTATGATTCATGCTTTTCGCTGGAGTTCAAAAAATTTGTTTGAATAGCCTTTTGAATAGTTTCTTGTGCTTCTGTTGTTGTCAATAGTGTTGATTTATAGTGCTTGTTTAGTTTCCATTAACCTTCATTAACATTTTATCACAACGGAAGCATAAACTATGCTTCCTTTGTTCTATGACCAATCTGCAATAAATCCTCTGCTCAGTTAACATTAGAACGAACTTGGAGGAAAAAACAGGAGGATGAGCTGGGTGACATGATTCCAAAGAAGGCCCATATGTCTGATTTCCATTTGTGCATCTGTAAGTGTAAAAAACAACTCATCTTATAGGCTTAGGCCAAGCTTGTAGATATACGTCATTAAATTGTTGTTACAACATTTTATATCATCTTTTGCTATCTTGTTTCCATATGCTTAAAAAAGCTTAGATATCTATTTTTGTTATTGTGTAAATAGGTTAGTGAATCAGTTCTATTTAATTTACTTATAACAATGTGATATTTTTGCTTTTTCAAATTAGTAAAATGTTATAATAATAATAACCAAATGTTCAATTTATTCCAGCAGGCCATTGGTCATCACCATCTACTAGGGTTACATTCTGCTTGTGACCTGCTCCACTTGACTGACATGAGTTTAAAAGGGATGAGGCCGGGTACTAGTCCCAAGCAATTTTGATGGGTATAGCTACACCTCATATTGGGCAGGTAAGCAAAGAAAGTCTACCCTATGTTAACCCATCAGAGGAAGTTTCTTGAAGCATTTCCAAAAAAAAATGTGTAATTTAATGCCAATATGAATCTTAGGAATTTTGCACTTTTGTAGGTGCTCTACATTTATGTTATATATGAGAATTAAAAAATGCATCTAAGTTGATATAACACCGATAATTCACAGGATATGCTACTTTGTTGTTTATTCAAGCACGTTTATATACATGTTGAAACTAATGCTTGGATTCTGGAACATGACAATTATAAAGAGAAAATTCTCAAGTATTACAATGAGAAAAAAATACAGATTAAAGCTGGAGGCTCTATCTTTTTCATAGCCTCCTTTACTAAACCATTTAATTTCTTATATATCTTGGACTCCACATAATTTTTTTTGATTATTTGTTGGCAAATCTTAGGGTTAAAATGTGTCTCTCTACTTTTTAGGTCCCCACATTTTCACTGTGGCTTAGGGGGTCTTCATTGACCAGCTTGGGAGGTCCACACCATCCATTTTGGGGCATATTTACCTAATATGTCATATAAAATCCACAATGAAGAAAATTATGTTCAGATGGATTTGTTGTAAAGAGGTATTTAATACTGGCAGAAATTCAACATGAAATTATATAGCAGGTACAGACATGTTTTTAATCAATATACTGGAATGAGTTCCAACATATTGAATCCATTCTCCAAAATTCTCTTTTGAAGGAACATGTGAAACTAAGTTTAGATAGTAAATTTTTATGTCCCTAGGATTTGCTCAAATCGTAAATAATGATGGCCAAGAGAATTATGATCCAGGAATTTTAATAGGCATGATGTAATCGTAGTTAGAGAACATTTTTAATTACCATAGTTTAGTGTTTAAATATTTATAGGCCTACTGCATTATTTTTTGCAAGCAAGTTTATAGGCCTGCTGAAACTAATCCATGCAAGGTAACGATTCCTATGATTGTAAAGTACAACCAACAAGAACATAAATCTGCCCCTGCTAAGTACAACCAACAACTCAGAAAATTGCCCCTGTAAACTACAACCAGCAAACTCAGAAATATGCCTTTGTAAGGTACAGTCAACACAACATAGAACTATCCCTTCAAATCTATGTAGGCTGAATTGAAAAGACATCTAGAACAACAATGAAGGTGCTCTATCAACAATGATTGGACATACTTCTCTTCTAAGCAATTGTTTGTCACCATTGTCACCATTGTGGAAAGCAATGGTGACGTTGAACCGTTATCCTTTAATGACCATTATAATTATTTTTTTTACAATTTTAATTGAAATGGCAATGGTCCTTTATGTTGCGTCATCAAAAGAGTTTCAAAATGAAAAGCAGTGACAATCTCATAGCAGTTGTCACCATTGATATATTAATGGAAATATCCTCGATAGTGAGGGTCATTGTAAGGACCTCTTCATATCTCATTGGAAACGTATAGTTTTTTGGTGAGGCCCTTAGGTCCATCACCAAAAATTCATATAAATTGGTGAGGGTCAGTATTTGCCACTAATAATCCTTATTAGTTTCGAACATTGACTGTCACCACACCACCTCTACTTTTGGGGACATGGCCATTGGTGACGTCCTCCTTTTTCACCATCATCGATGCGATTATGGTGACATGTCTCAACCCTCACCAATGATTGGTCATTGGCCGTCACCATATATGCATCAAATGGTGAGGGTCAAAGCAGGTCTGTCACCAACACTTCATAACGATTGGTGATGGTCACAACCTGAAATAATCATAATTATTGGTGGCGGGCCCTGAATGTCACCACATACCCCCACTTAAGGTGACGGTGCCTTTGGTGACGCTCAGGTTTTGGTGACGGGACCCCTCTTGACCATCACCAAATGAGCGTATGGTGAAATTTTTGGACCCTAACCAATGACCTTTTTTCTTGTAGTGAGATTCTTCTTTGTCCAAACACCTTAACAGAACTCCAGCAAGGTGTTTCCAGTACAACAGACTTCCACTTATGCAGAATTTTGTAAATTTAAGCTTGAGAGATCATGCCTGAGTTGAACTAAGCCCAGGCAGAACTTCTAAATTCTGCAGGAAATGAATGATAACCAAATACCACTTGCATGAGAGCATATTTTCAGCCACCTGTTGGTTGTCACATTGTTCTGCTGCAGTTGCTTCTGTTGGAAAATTTTCAAAATTTGTTCTGATGAAATTAATGTCTAACAGTTTGCAATTCTCTTCAGCCATCAGTTTGGCCAGACCTTGGCCCTTTATAAACCTAGTGGGCTTCACCTCTATCTCAAATTCGATCAGCTTGGCGATCTATTTGGCCCTCTTACCATTAATGTCAAGCTGAGTTAGGACATCCTTCACAGAAGCTGAAGGGACATAGGCTATAACCTTTCCATGCAGGATATAAATTCAGAATGATTTTAATGATTTAATCAGAGCATAGTCCTGTTTCTCTATGGGATCGTACTTCAGTTCAGCATCCCTCAATGTTTTGCTGAAGAAAGCAATCGGATGATTGAGCCCCTCTTCATCTTTTTGTAGCAAGACCGCTGCCACTGTATCGCAGGAGGCGAAAGAGAAAATGTAGAACTCCTTGGTGTAATCTGGGATGACTAGAGTAGGGGCCTCCATGATGGCCTATTTGATGGCTTCGAAAGAATGTCTCTCCTGTTCCGTCAATTTGATTTCAACTCCCTTTTTCAACATGGAGGTTATATGCTTTACCAGCTCAGAAAAATTCGGAATGAATCTCTTGACGAAATTTATCTTACCAAGGAAAGATTGGATATCCTTTTTCGACCTTGGTATAGATAACTTCTTAATCGCTTCGACTCAAACTGGATCAATCCTTACTCCCTGTGTTGAAACTATGTGGCCCAGGAGCTTCCCTTCCCCAAGACCAAATTGTGACTTCTTAGTATTCAAAGAAATTCCAAATTGTCTGCATTTCAGCAAGACCTCTCTGAGGTGCTGGAAATGTTCCTCGTGACTATTTGAGTATACTGTGATATCATCGATGTATATGAGGACAAACTTATCCTTAATCCCCACAAATGCGATATCCATGGCCCTCTAAAAAGTGGCCCCGGCATTCATCAATCCAAACGGCATCTTGGCGTACATGAAGGTACCCCAGGGAGTGGTAAAGGTTGTCTTCTCCTGATCATCGAGGTGCACAAAAATTTGATTATAGCCCAAGAAGCCATCTAGAAAAGACATGATCCTAGCTCCTGACACTCTCCGCAGTAAGTGCTCCATCTTGGGCAGAGGGTAGTTATCTTTTTGGGAGCCCTTGTTTAGGTTCCTGAAATCGACACATAACCTAACTTCACCATTCTTCTTCCTTACTATCACCAAATTTGCAACCCATTTAGAATACCTCAGCAGGATTATGATCTTAGCATCAAGGAGATATTTTATTTCCCTCTCGATCATAGGTAGCAGGAGAGGGATGATAGGCCTTAGCTTCTGTTTAAAAGGGGTGATGCCCTTTTCCAATGGAATTCTATGTTGAATGGTGTCTTCATCATAAGTTTTCAGGTCACTGTATTCCCAAGCTAGGACATCTGCAAAATTATTTACCAGGTTGCAGTAATCTAACTACTGATCAGCTGTCACATCCGTGGACAGATTTATGAATTTAGGGTGATCTTGGCTGCCTATGTTTTTTTCATGGACAGCTGGGTCTTTTTCCTCATTCACAGGTCTAAGGGGGATGTCATTATGGTCAAAAAGTCTTTCGAGAGGTACTAGGCCCCTAGGTATGTGATTTCCTGGCAATTGGACAATTTCATGTTGGCCTATTTTCCCTTTCAATTTAGATTTCTGAGTTTATTCTATATTCAAGTTCTCTTGGTCAATGTGCATATCAGAAAATTCGTCAACAACCTAGAGGAACCTACTGAGCTCATCATCATTCTCAAAAACTTTCCAAACTTTGACATTGTCAGGTAGGGATGGCCTGTACCTAACTTGGATATCATAATTCAATTTGGGAGGCACGGAAGGAATGGATGTGCTAGCAGAGATAGTAAGGGAATCAATCAGGTGGTTCATGGCTCGCGGGATATAAGAAATCTCAAAAAACATGAAGGAATCTCGAAGTTTCCATACCTCATCTCTGTATGACTTCAGCCTGACGTTCTTTGCTTGATAATTTCCGTTTACTTGCTGTATGATGATCTCCACATCCCCAAAAAATTTCAGTCACATGATTCCCATTTCTTTGGTAGCCTTGACCCCCAACAACAAAGCCTCGTTCTTTGCTATATTATTTGTGGTTTTGAATTCCAGTTTATAAGACAAATGGGTGACATCCTTCATAGGAGAGATCAAGACTACACTTGCACCTGCTGAGGCCTGGGTACTGGAACCATCAAAAAACATGCTCCATACTGTAGTGGTTACTTCCTCAGGTGGCTGGCCAGTGGGCTTGGTGAGATGCAAAGGGGTTTGTTGTTCATCATCTATTTGTAGGATGCATGCCCCAAAATCTGTTTCTACTGTGTAGATGGGATGGTTTACAGAATCCTTCTCATTGCTGATGACATAACCCAACTGGTGTTCCCTATAGAACCTCTTAGTTTCCCCTCCAAACATAGGAATGGTAGCATAAGTCAAATCCAACTGTAGGGTACCCCCTAGCCGTTTACTCCAAGACCAGGACAAAAGGATACCAAACTTCGGTGGGATGTCAGAAACCACTACATCCATTGCCATACTTTTTGAAGGCAGCTGAGTCAGGTTTATGACAAGATCCTTTATGAGTCCCAGGCATATAAATTTTCTTGAATCAAAAGAGAAGAGATCATGGTAGGGTTTTGTGATGCTAAGCCCAAGTTCGTCCATCACAGCTTTAGGCATGGGGTTGTGAGAGGCTCCTGAGTCGAGTAAGCAATTGTGAAGAATTTTGTCATGGATGTTTAAGGATATATAAAAGGTGGGCAGGACCCATCCTGTTCTTCAACCATGGGACCTAGGGTTACTGTAGGCTTATCGTCTTGTAAATTCACAAAGTCAGCATCTACAGGTGCTTTTGGTTGGAGGGATTTCAGTATAGATGACTTGAAAGAATCGTTTTTCATTAGCTTGATTAGTGGAAAAGGGATTTTTATTTTCTGAATCTCAATTTTCATATTGAAGGAGTAGGGAAACTTGTTAGGGATTCTTGTCTCTTGGACTGGAGCTGTAAGTTGACTAGGATCTGAGGCAACTAGCTAGGATGGCCTTTGTTGCTGTTTTGCAAGAGTGATAACATGTTTTGCAGGAGCCGTAGGCTGCTATTTTGACAGAGTGACAGATTGTTTTGCAGGAGCAGCAGGATGCTTCGTGGGGGCGGGAGTCTTCTTCCCAGGAGCAAGGGTTAAAGGTTTCTTAGCAACAGTCCTGGACCTCAAATCATAGCTCCTTTGATCATCAGCCTGATATAGTGATTCCTCGATGATTTGTTCATTCATGAGGGCTTTCTCATAATCAGATTGTGTCAGGAAGGAGAGGTCAACCTTATCCTACATGCAGTTGACATTGTCTTCTCCTTCAACTTCTCCCTGAATGAGTTCCTATTCTTCTTCTAATACTGCATACTAGAAAGGGGCTCTGATCCTTTGTTCTTCAGTAGGATTCCTATCTCTCTGGAGGGTCGAAACCTATGGGCCATTTCTTCTATAAGGGGGGGCATTGGTGTTCCTGGGAACAAACTCATTCGGTCCTTTACTTCTTGTAGATGGTTGGCCTTGCAATTTCAGCTTAGACATTTCAGAGGTCAGGCTGTCTAGCATTTTAGCCATTTTTTCCAGGTTAGTTCCTAACGAGGAGGAGGAATCTGGGGTCTGCCTTTCCTTTTCGATTTTCCCTATGAGGATCTTAGATGCAACCATGTTTGAATCAAATTCAAGTGCAGCATCTTGCATGAGCAGTAAAGAGGCAGCTCTTCTTTCTCAAAGATGAAGACAAAAATCAGGGTCAAAAGCATTGGCGTAAGTGATCCTGGTAGAGGTATCCATAGGTTTGATTTCAGCAGGGATTTTGCTAAACATTTTATTAAACCTCTTCGTGAAAGCTGGCATAGACTCGCCACTTTCTCTCTTCAAATTATCAATGTCTGTGAGATAATAAAGGTGGTCTCTTCTTTCCCTCCAATGTTTCAAAAACAATTCATCCAGGGCCTCAATGTCATCTATTGATCTAGCGGGTAGTTCTTTAAACCACTGTCTTGCTTGACCATCCAAACTTTGCACAAACACCCTAGTCCATACATCTTCATGCTCGATATTGATATTCTTAGCATAGATATAAAATTCCTCCAAGTGCTCCTCGGCTGTAAAATCCCCCTCCCCAGTGAATTTAGGCATATATTTTTGGTAATCTTCGGTAGGCATAGTAGAAAGGGGATTAGGCAAATTTAGAGGGGCATACCTAGCAAGGAGGATCTTCTCCATTTTGGTCAGAGGGATAGCCATGGTGGGTGTGGGTACTAAAGCGATGGCAGAAAGTAATTTGGCTGTGGACGGTGGCTGAGGAGGTATAGGCAATGATGAAAGTGGAGGTTTTTTTTCAATGGAGTCACAAAAAATGGGGGTGAAACAGATTGATGGCTGTTCTAGGCAATTGGTTTTCTTATTGGACTATGCAAGTAAAGACGACAGCCTTTGTTCATGCTAGTCTAAAAGGTCCTGAAATATGTTTTCAATGGCAAGTACGTTGGTGTAAACAAAGGGGTATTTCTCTTCTGGTTCAGTCAGTGAGGGCTGCGGGTAGGAGGAACAACCTTCTTCTTTGATGGATTCTAAGATTTCTTTTCCTAGGTCATCTCAGGTAGCAGAATCAGGGCTAGGGACTTGGGCACAAAACGGATGAGGATACTTGGGCCTATAAATATTCTACTCTACTTATAGTTTCTTGTGAACCAACTACTTCAGAAAATGGAGACTCAAAAAGAGTTTCATCTGATGAGACCAAAGAAATACCTCTGGTGAGGCCTGATGTAGTTTTCCTTGTGGATCTGGAAATCTGTCTCTGCGTAGCCCTTCCTCTCCTTATAATATGTTCAGGATCTAAAACAGGCGTCACTAGTGGTCTTTGAGGATTTGATCTGGTACTTGGTCTTCTCAAAGCCACTTCGTTCCAATGGAGTCACCAGATAGATGATTACAACCGAAATAGTGCCCAGGCTTTGTCTATCATCAAAGCTGGAATTGTGTCGTCTCCCAGGGAAGCTGTTGCTTCAATAATCTTTCCCTGGCAATGGTACCAAAATGTTATCACTCCATGAAGCTCTCCTAGGTTGCATTTCAGAGATTCTTGGTAACTTAAACTTATCTTAAATGATGGGGTTTGTTTGGATCAAATTGGATGACTGAGATCAAACTCACACACTCAAAACACACATAGGGATGCTCAAGGAGACAAGGCTTTGACTATTTCTATTCAGAGGGTTGCTAAAAGGTTAATGGGAGTGAATCTTTATCATGTCAACAGACTCATACACATAAATTTGTATATAAATGGCTAATCAAAACAAAATAAATAACATGTATGTTCATTTCTCAAATGCCAAAACAGGATAACAACTATCTAGCATAGACAAGTGAGCATACAGGAAATAAACCATCCACTGTAAATACAGAAACATAAGAAAGAGAAATCTGAAAGCAAATAGTAAAAGAAGCTTATATTATCTAAGAAGTCACTGATGTCTGAAAATACAAATATCAATCAGTCTCTCCAGAATCGAACCTTTGTTCTACATGAGTTATGGGCTTTATAGCCATTACAAAGTTTTTCAGATCCCAAAGATGGATCGAATATGCTAAGAAAAACAACTAAAATAGTTAATGAAAGTGTGATAGCGTATTATGATTAAAATAACTGATTCCTGCTAATACACCTACAGTTGATAGCTGAACGAGCCTCTGGGGGTTGGACGACGAGTTTGAAACTGTTGTCTACAAAAAACCTATAGGCATCCTTTTCTAAAAATAGACAAAAATATTCGACCATTCATGGGCCAGTGCTTCCTCCATGGTGTGTGCTCCTGCACAGGTGACAACCATAACCAGTTTTTTTTTTTTTTTTTTGGTTGACTGGGTAGGAAAACAAAAATAGGAACTACTTCAGTAAGGGAAAAGTTGGATTTGGGAAAAAATCAGAAGGATAATTGGGGTTTGACTAGGTTTTGGACACTGTTGGATCGACAGGGAAGCAAAAATGAGGATTTCAGAAGCGGGGTGAAAGAATAGGAAAATTTGGCAGAGGGGAACAAAGAAGCAGAATTCAGAAAGGAATTCTGTCGGAAAATTTGAAGGTGATTGGGTGAAATTTGAGGAAGTTATGGCAAACCCTAAAAATAGGTAAATGTGATATTTCGGGCTGTAGGAAGGGGAATTGAGGATAGGGTCCTCAGGAATGAAATATGCAGAATGGAATGACAGGGGTTCCCTGAAAATTTCAAGGGAAACAGAGGTAAAACAAGGGAGATATGGAGGAAAAACTGTTTTTTTTTTTTTTTTCCAGACTGGAGCGGCTACGGCTCGGATTTTTTTTTTTTTTAAACAAACTGGAGTGGCTACGGCTCAGAAGGAATCTGGAACAACGCCGAACGGCTGGATCTGGAACGACTTGCAAAATGGATCTGAAACGGCGCAGCAGTGATCGACAATAGTTCAGCTGAAAGTAGATATGGACCCCAGGTATGTGCGGCTTCCTAACAGTTCAGGGTTTTCACTCGGCCACCAATGCTGTCTGACGGCTTGCGTATTGGGGCAGTACCCCTCACTCCATGGCTCAGGTAAAACTGATAACCGCTTTGCCACAAACGACAGCTCTTGGTTTACCTCACGGGTGGGAACTAGTCAATCAGGTAGGGGTCGTTGCCCTTTTCGCTGGCAGGTCCTCTCAATGGGCCAGCTACTTCGGGGTTCTTGTGGTACTCCTCACAATGAGTTTTAGGGCTTATGCCCAAGTACTTTCCACAGTTAAGCGGATAGGGATTATTCCCAAATCTGAACCAGCAACAGAAAACTTTGGGCAGAAATTCCACCCAATGTTCAAAAACTAGATCTATATTGCCCAGAATCGCTATTATAGTATGTTTCCGGAACTGGAACAACCACTCTGCTTCTACCCATGAAAGCGGAATAGAAATCGGGGCACTCGGTCAAAAGATTTTCTTTCCGCAATTTCCGCAGTCGTCACCGAAATTCTGAAAAATTGTTGATTTTAAATCCGCGATATTTCCACTTTTAGAACTCCAAATGAGATGATTTTTTTTTTGAAACTGCGTATTTTGGAAAGAGGAATTCAGATATGTAATCCGTTTCTTCTGATTTTGTGCAAAACGTTTTAGAAATTGATCTAAAAGTTGCCACCATAAAAAAGAAAAAAAAATTCCCACTTGTGCCAAGGAAAGTGCTCTGATACCAGATGTGATGAACCTGCAATAATTAATTAATGCAAATATACAAGATATCAGAAATAACAGAACCGAATCACTTTTATATTGATCACGGGCCACTTCGAGGGGGCAACCTCCTTTGAGCAAGCTCAATACAATTAACTTCACGGTGCCTTCAATGACCTCAACACACACTTATATACTAAGTCTATGCCCAATACTATGAGTCAAAACCATGGGACATATAATACTACAGGATGACTTACAAAGCATATGCGTCCAATACTATGGGTCAATACTATGGGCTAATATAAACTACGGATCAACAAATACTACGGGACGACTTACAAAGCATATGCGTCCAACAACAATATACTAACATAGTAAAGAGAAGGGTTGACATAGGTTCCTAACACGAACCAACATCAGCTGTGCAGAAAACCAAGTATCTGAATAGATTGGATGAACCTGCAATAATTAATTAATGCAAATACACAAGATATCAGAAATAACAGAACAGAATCACTTTTATATTGATCACGGGCCACTTCGAGGGGGCAACCTCGTTTGAGCAAGCTCAATACAATTAAGTTCATGGTGTCTTCAATGACCTCAACACACACTTATATACCAAGTCTATGCCCAATACTATGAGTCAAAACCATGGGACATATAATACTACAGGACGACTTACAAAGCATATGCGTTCAATACTATGGGTCAATACTATGGGCTAATATAAACTACGGATCAACAAATACTACGGGATGACTTACAAAGCATATGCGTCCAACAACAATATACTAACATAGTAAAGAGAAGGGTTGACATAGGTTCCTAACATCCCCTCTCCCTTAGAAAAAGCTTTGTCCTCAAAGCTTTGGTTGGAGAAATTGCTGCAGAATCTGAAGGAGTGGTTCCCCGGTAGCATCCTCGGTTTGCATTTCGGGCCACTGACGCCTTTGGAGTGTCAAGGAGGATTGCTTGGAAGGCTGTAGATGAAGAAGAACCCTGTCAGCTGCGTGGAAAATGCGCTCAGAACGGTGCTGATCGGCTTGTTGTTTCCGGCGAATTCTGGCCATGTGAAGATTGTCCTGCAAAATGAGAAGAATCTGATCGCGGTTTCGAAGAACCGAGTCAATTTCCTGAACTAGGGAGCTGCTAAGGGTGTATGGAAGAAGAACTGGCGGTGTTTGTCCATAGACTACTTCATATGGTGTCCTTTGAGATGTGGTATTGTACCACCAGAGTGCTGCTAGGAAATCCATAGAAATAGTTGGCCAAAGCTGTGTAGGGATGGGCAAGGGTTTGATCAATCCCGAAAGTAGTGTCGATTCCCCCTTGTTGACTTGGAAAGTATCAACGTTAGCCACCATCTGTTGAATTGTCATTTTTAGTCCTGGCCAAAAGAAGTTACATTGTTCCTGGTCATACATTTTGCAGAACCCAGAATGCCCTGTTGATGAAGAAGCATGGAGTTCATAGAAGAGATAGCCCTGTTGAACATATTGCAACCAATTTGGAACAAGCAGAGAAAGAGCTGTAAGAGAAACTGGGTCATCAATTGTGCGAGAAGGAGCATCTTCCACCATATTGTCCTTACCTTTCTTGTAAGTGATCACATAGGGATAACCCATGAGTTGGATAACCCATTGCAGGTGTGTTGGGGAGGAGACCCATTGTTCCAGAAAAATTTTCAGACTCGGGAGATCAATCTTGATGCATAAATAATTGCCTAATAGGTATGGCTGCCACTTCTGTACTGCATGCAAAATAGCCATCATTTCCTGCTGAGAGGTAGATGTGGCTACATTCCTACTGGAAAGGTCTCTTGAAGGCAGCAAGCTCATTGGTTCAACAAAGATACCTGCATATCTATCCAAGGGAGTAGTGGAGACTGTTGATGGGTGCATCTGAATGGAATTAAGCTGAGCGATGACACCATGTGAATTCTTCTTAAGGATTTTTTCCAGGCGATGTGAACTAATGATGCAGAGAGACCCTGGTTGTAAGCCCCTAAATTTGTGTTGTGCCCCATTGACTTTAAACTGCATTCAAAGTTCAGCAAAATCCCATAAGATGGGGCCAAGTGTGCATAACCATTGAACGCCCAAAACCACATCACATCCGCCTAAGGGCAAGGCAAACATGTTAGAGCGTAGGTTATAATCTTCCATAGAGATACGCACATTGTGACACTCCCCCTTGCAAGGTAAGGTGCCCCCATTGGCAACCATGACTTCAAAGTTGGAGCAAGGATGGACAAAACAATCAGCCTGTTTGGCAATTCGAGGGTCAATGAAGTTATGAGTGCTACCAGAATCAATGAGTATGGTAAGAGGGAGCTTCTTGAAGTATCCCCTAACCCGCATTGTTTGTGGGGTGGTGACACCAGTTACAGCATGGAGAGAGATCTCAGGTGGGTCGTCCTGAGATGGGGTGTCAACAGACGGGTGTTGCATGTCGACTGGATCATCTACTGTATATGTAGCTTCTTCACCAAGTTCTAAGGCAGGCGGAGAATCCACATCCAAGAGATAGAGCTTTTGTTGAACACATCTATGTCCCCGAGTGAATTTCTCATCAGAATTATAGCAAAGCCCTTTTTCTCGGCGTGCCTGCATTTCTATTTCAGACAAATGCTTGATAGGAGTTGGTTGAGGAGTAGGCGTGATGGGAGGTCGTTGGGAACCCATATTTCTGAAGGGAACAAAGGTGGGTTTGGAGCATTGTTGAGCTGCGATCTTGTCCTCGGCCAACTTAGCCAACCCTAGGACTTCCATCATTGTGTTGGGACAAAACATTTTGACCTCTGAGTGGATTTCATCCTTGAGACCACTGATAAAACAACTCCTATAGAATTCATCAGACAATCCTTTTGTGTGATTGGCTAGTTTCTCAAATTCCATATGATACTCTTTCACTGTGCCAGTTTGGTGAAGTTTAGTGAGTGCTCCTGTGAAGTTGTCAAAAGCACTAGGACCAAATCGTGGCAAAATGAGTTGGCAAAAATCTGTCCAATTTGGCTCGGGATGAGCTTTGATGTACCAACGGTACCATTGAAGGGATTCCTGTTCCAAATGAAAGGATGCAAGTGGAACTTTCTGAACATCAAAAGTATTATGCAGACTGAAATATTGTTCTGCTCGGTATATCCATCCAGTCGGATCAGTACCATTGAAGCGAGGAAAATCAAGCTTCGGCCCACGAAAATTGCTAGAAGCAGAGAACCCAGTGGCTGCAAAAGATTCTGGCTGTCTGGTATTGTTCATGGCTGAATGCTGCAGATGGAGGCTAAGAAATTTTTCATCCAGATCTTGGAGTTTGGTTTGGATGGATGCCAGTGCTTCCTCCATGGTGTGTGCTCCTGCACAGGTGACAACCATAACCAGGTTTTTTTTTTGTTTTTTTTTTTTGTTGACTGGGTAGGAAAACAAAAACAGGAACTACTTCAGTAAGGGAAAAGTTGGATTTGGGAAAAAATCAGAAGGATAATTGGGGTTTGACTAGGTTTTGGACACTGTTGGATAGACAGGGAAGCAAAAATAAGGATTTCAAAAGCGGGGTGAAAGAATGGGAAAATTTGGCAGAGAGGAACAAAGAAGCAGAATTCAGAAAGGAACTCTATGGTAAAATTTGAAGGTGATTGGGTGAAATCTGAGGAAGTTATGGCAAACCCTAAATATAGGCAAATGTGAGATTTCGGTCTATAGGAAAGGGAATTGAGGATAGGGTCCTCAAGAATGAAATATGCAGAATGGAATGACAGGGGTTCCCTGAAAATTTCAAGGGAAACAGAGGTAAAACAAGGGAGATATGGAGGAAAAACTGAATTTTGTTTTTTTTTTGTTTTTTTTGTTTTTTGTTTTTTTTTGTTTTTTTTTACAGACTGGAGCGGCTACGGCTCAGAAGGAATCTGGAACAACGCTGAACGGCTGGATCTGGAACGACTTGCAAAATGGATCTGAAACGGCGCAGCAGTGATCGACAATAGTTCAGCTGAAAGTAAATATGGACCCCAGGTATGTGCGGCTTCCTAACAGTTTAGGGTTTTCACTCGGCCACCAATGCTGTCTGACGGCTTGCGTATTGAGGCAGTACCCCTCACTCCATGGCTCAGGTAAAACTGATAACCGCTTTGCCACAAACGACAGCTCTTGGTTTACCTCACGGGTGGGAACTAGTCAATCAGGTAGGGGTCGTTGCCCTTTTCGCTGGCAGGTCCTCTCAATGGGCCAGCTACTTCGGGGTTCTTGTGGTACTCCTCACAATGAGTTTTAGGGCTTATGCCCAAGTACTTTCCACAGTTAAGCGGATAGGGATTATTCCCAAATCTGAACCAGCAACAGAAAAATTTGGGCAGAAATTCCACCCAATGTTCAAAAACTAGATCTATATTGCCCAGAATCGCTATTATAGTATGTTTCCGGAACTGGAACAACCACTCTGCTTCTACCCATGAAAGCGGAATAGAAATCTGGGCACTCGGTCAAAAGATTTTCTTTCCGCAATTTCCGCAGTCGTCACCGAAATTCTGAAAAATTGTTGATTTTAAATCCGCGATATTTCCACTTTTAGAACTCCAAATGAGATGATTTTTTTTTTGAAACTGCGTATTTTGGAAAGAGGAATTCAGATATGTAATCCGTTTCTTCTGATTTTGTGCAAAACGTTTTAGAAATTGATCTAAAAGTTGCCACCCAAAAAAAGAAAAAAAAATTCCCACTTGTGCCAAGGAAAGTGCTCTGATACCAGATGTGATGAACCTGCAATAATTAATTAATGCAAATATACAAGATATCAGAAATAACAGAACCGAATCACTTTTATATTGATCACGGGCCACTTCGAGGGGGCAACCTCCTTTGAGCAAGCTCAATACAATTAACTTCACGGTGCCTTCAATGACCTCAACACACACTTATATACTAAGTCTATGCCCAATACTATGAGTCAAAACCATGGGACATATAATACTACAGGACGACTTACAAAGCATATGTGTCCAATACTATGGGTCAATACTATGGGCTAATATAAACTACAGATCAACAAATACTACATGACGACTTACAAAGCATATGCGTCCAACAACAATATACTAACATAGTAAAGAGAAGGGTTGACATAGGTTCCTAACACGTATTGATGAGAACCCTGTAGCTTTTTACATAAATTATAGTAGCCGACATTCTTGAAAAATTGGCATACCTCGGGGTGTGCCTCTAGGTAGCAGATGTCGCTCAATTCCTTTCTCGGGACCGCTCCTCCTCCTTTCTTCATCGGTAACCTGCTCGTTGGCACCTGCTGCTCAAATCGGGACTAAGGGAGAGATGGGGAAAAAGGGAGAAAAAGAGCTCAATCGACATGGTGAGGGCAAAAACAGAAAGATGGTGTGGCTTTTCGGGAGCTGACTCTGAGGGTATGAAAAGGTGTATAATCATGAGGGCGTAATGATGGCTACTGTGGCATGATTGTACCTAGGGAACGAATTTTTAGAAATGTTTTTATGTGGATGGAAAACGAGGTTCGTCTGGTTAGAGTTATGGTGATGGCATCCGACCTTCCCTCGGGGTAAATCGCATTTTTGCTGAAATGGCCCTTTCGGCGACTAAGCCATGATGGGCTCCATGAATTATGACCAAAAACCCCTGATTTGATGTGTCCATCGATCGATGCCAACTTCCTTTTTGGCAGCCAGTAATCCGCCCTTAATCCCGTTTGCCATCGGAAAATGATCTTAACCAGTGCTTTTTTCTTTCGGTGGCTATCGACAACCCAACCTTTGGATGTTAAGCTATAGAAAGTATCTTCCTTTTTAGTGGCTAATGAACACCTTTTTGTTTTCCCAAACCTCTGAAACAGCCTCACAGATTGTGAAAATGAGTTTTTCTTTTCAGCAGCTATGGAAGGTCCCAAACTTGCACTGCGAACTGCGGAAAATATTTACCTTTTGATGGCTAATGAACACCATCGTGTTTTCCCAAGCCACCGAAAATTGCCCCACTACTCACGCCATAATTTTTCCCTTTCGGTAGCTGGAACTTATTTCCTGTCACACAATAAGCTGCCGAAAATAGGGTTTCTGGTAGCTAATGAACCATTGCCAAGCCCACCTAAGCTACCGAAACCTGAAATCTTCCTTTTGAAGGACAGCTAGCTTTAAAGAGTTATTTCAGACTTCGTTACCTTCTTCAACCTATCATACCGAAACTTAGACACAAGGGAAAAAACAAAAATTAAGGAATTCCTATCACCTAGACACCATGACTAGTCTATGTTTATTGAGGAGATAACACCTTCCTCAACCTTGTAGTAAAGTTTAGAATCCGCTTTACTCTTGGTAAAGCCCAAACTGGTTAGGAATCTCTCTATCCTTCCATACCATGTCCTGGGTGCTTTCTTTAAGGCATACAAGGCTTTCTTTAACTTACACGGATATGACTCCCTATCATGTGTCTCAAATCTGAGTGGTTGCTCCACATACACTTCCTCTTCGACTACACCATTCAATAAAGTTGTCTTGCCATACATATGGTGTATATTCCACTTCATTACTGTAGCCAGAGCAAGTATTGTTCTGATGGAAGTGTATTTGGATACATGTGCAAAAGTCTCTTCATAATCTATCCCTTCTTTCTGGGAGAATCCACAACCCACAAACCTTGCCTTGTATTTCTCTATGCTACCATATGTAGCATGCTTGATCATGTAGATCCACTTGGAAGTCACAACAGACTTCCCTTCTGGTCTTGGGACCACATCCCAAACATCATGATCGATAGGTATTCCTCGATCATGGCATCCTTCCATTACTGCATCCCTGATCCTGGGAACTTCAAATTCTTCAATATCTTCACTAGGTATTTTTATTGAACTTCGTCACTGGAACAAATGTCATTGTCCTTCTTTTGTAGGTGATTGTACATGATCTTTCCTACAAGTCAAATTCAATTGCATGATTAGAAACATCACATAGTTTTTAGAGAAAAATATTACACATAAGGACATATATCATACAGTCATGCAATTATCTTTAGCCAATGCTTCAATACAACATTCATCCATATCCCATATTCATACGGTAACTTTCTAGATGCCTTCCATCTCTACCAAGACATTGTTAAGAGTGTGCACTACTCCAACATGTCAGCAAAAAGGTTTCATTCCAGATAAGTAGCAATGGAATGTTGTACATCACCATAGGCCACTTACCCATTACTTGCATATTAGTAGTATCTTGTTCATTAATGCAACTTTTCTAAAATGCATAATATACATCCTAAATCTAGGAACATAAGTATGTACATGATTGAACAACATCATTTAAGTAATCATATATACAGGAAATAAAAATTCAAATACTTATCTTTGTTTGGTTGTTGGGTGGACTCCCTCTCAATCTTTGCTTCCTTGCAAGAACTACTGGAGTGTTCTCCCTCTTGATCTTCACTTCCTTGCAGGAACTACTGGAGTGTGCTCCCTCTTGATCTCCACTTCCTCGATTATCTGTCTTTGAATTTATATCCATCCTGGACCACTATGCATGCTTAAGTGTGCACTAGTGTCATCATTGTGTCATCCTTAAGATCTCATACATAATCATACATTCATTAGTATAATCTCAATACTAACAAAACATTATGATTCTAAATAATCTTAGACATGTATGCTCATGATTATTTCATATATAGGTAATTTATCACAAGAGTTAGTATTCAAGGTTCCTGTTAGCACCCAAAAAGTGCTCACCATCTCATCTCCCTCACTACATGACTCATTTGTCGATTTTTCCCACCATATTTTGCCTCCAAAACCTCAAAAAACCATTAAATGGCCACCAAAAGGCCAAAAACCCCCTTTACCCCCTCCAAATAATTAAATTTCCTCAAAAAATAGCAAAAACCCTCTGAAAAGGCCCTAAATTCCCAAAAATCAAGTAAAAGGGAATAAAAAATATAAAAAAAGAGAAAAATAGGGAAAATTGAAGCAAAAACCCTAAAACAACTGACCTAAACCATATGGTGCCAAAAACCATGGGTCAACACTCCACCACTAAAAAACCTAAAAATAGGTGATGGAGGCTCCTCATTTCATATCCACAGTCTATTCTATCCTCACTCTGCGAAAATCACTCGTGAAACCTAAGCTCACCACTTGAGCTAGTTTTCCCATTTGAGTGCCCATTTTGTCCCACCATCCAAGTACCTTGGAGAAGGAGAAGGAACCCATTGGAGCAAGGAAGCATCCCTCCTGGACTATTGCAAGAGCTCCACCATCCTCCACATTTGAGGTAAATGTAATTTTTGTCATACCCTAATACAAGAGAAAAATTTCCATTATATTATCATTGTCTTTTTATTTCTATTGATGCACATGTTAGCTTAGATTTTGTACTGTTTTACTATTAGGAACCCATGTCAACCCTTCTATTTACTTTGTTAGTATATTGTTGTTGGACGCAAATTCTTTGTAAGTCATCCCGTAGTATTTGTTGATCCATAGTTTGTATTATTGTTGTTGGATGCATATGCTTTGTAAGTCATCCCGTAGTAATTGTTTATCCATATTTTGTATTGGCCCATAGTTTGTATTGACACATGGTATTAACCCATGGTATTGGCGCCTAAACTTAGTATATAAGTTCGTGTTGAGACCAATGAAGGTACAGTGAATTTATTTGTATTGAGCTTGCTCAAAGGAGGTTTCCCCATCGAAGTGGCTTGCGATCAATATAAAAGTGATTCTGAGTTCTGTTATTTCTGCTATTTCGTGTGTTTTCATTAATTAATTATTGTAGGTTCTTCACATCTGGTATCAGAGCACTTTCTTGGGCTCGTTGGTGAATTTCTGCCAATTTTTTTTTTGCATCTATTGCAAGTTCAGATCTGGGAATAATCCCTATCCACTTAATTGTGGGAAGTACTTGGGCATAAGCCCTAAAAATCATTGTGAGGAGTACCACAGAAACCCCAAAGTAGCTAGTCCATTGAGAGGACCTATCAGTGAAAAGGGAAACGACCCCTACCTGATTGATTAGTTCCCACCCATGAGGTAAACCAAGAGCAGTCGTTTGTGGCAAAGCGGTTATCAGTTTTACCTGAGCCATGGAGTGAGGGGTACTGCCTCAATACGCAAGCCATTAGAAAACATTGGTGGCTGAGTGAAACCCCTGAACTGTTAGGAAGCCGAACATACCTGGGGTCCATATCTATTTTCAGCTAAACTATTGCCGATCACTTCAGCACCATTTCAGATCCATTCCAAGCTATTCCAGATCCAGCCATTTCAGTTCTATTCTGAAATTCGTTTCAGATCCAACCATTTCAGATCTATTCTGAAAGCCGTTTCAGATCCAATTGTTCAGATCCCTTTGTCACTGTTACAGATCCATTTCTGAAGTTTTTTTTTTTGTTTTTTCGCCATATCTCCCTTGTTTTAACTCTGTTTCCCTTGAAACTTTTCAGACACCCCTGCAATCCCATTCTTCATATTTCATTCCTAACGAACCTATCCCAAATTCTACATCCCAAAGCCAGAAATCTCACATTTGTCTATTTTTAGGGTTTGTCATAACTTCTTCAATTTTCACCCACTCACCTCCAAATTTTGCCACCATGTTCATTCCCTTTTTCTACTTCTTTGTCCCTCTTTGATAAATTTTCTCATTCTTTCACCCTGCTTCTGAAATCCCCATTTTTTGTTTCCCTATCCATCAGAAAGTGTCCAGAACCTAGTCAAACCCTAATTACCCATCTGATTTTTTCCCAAATCCAAATTTCCCTTTACTAAATAGGATTTTGTTTGTGTTTTTCTATCCATTCCCCCCCCCCCCTAAAAAAAAAACTCCTAGTTATGGTTGTCACCCAAGCAAGAGAAAAAACCACGGAGGAAGCACTTGCAGCCATCCAAACCAAACTCCAAGATTTGAATGAAAAATTTCTCAGCCTCCATCTTCAACATTCATCCATGCATAATAACCGATAGCAAGAATCAGAATCTACAGCCAATGGGTTCTCTTCTTCTAGCAATTTCCGTGGTCCGAAGCTTGAATTTCCTCGCTTTAATGGTATTGATCCGACTGGATGGATCTATTGTGAAGAACATTATTTTAGTCTGCACAATACTTTTGATGTCCAAAAAGTTCCACTTGCATCCTTTCATTTGGAATAAGAAGCCCTTCAATGGTGTCGTTGGTACATCAAGGTTCATGATGAGCCAAAATGGATAGATTTTTGCCAACTCCTTTTGCAACGATTTGGTCCTAGTACTTTTGATGACTTCACCGGAGCACTCACTAAACTTCATCAAATTGGCACTGTGAGAGAGTATCAAACAGAATTTGAGAAACTAGCCAATCACACAAAAGGATTGTCTAATGAATTCTACAGGAGTTGTTTTATCAGTGGTTTTAAAAATTAAATCCGGTTAGAGATTAAAATGTTCAGTCCCAACATAATGATAGAAGTCTTAAGGTTGGCTAAGTTGGTAGAAGACAAGATTGTAGCCCAACAATGTTCCAAACCCACTTTTGTTCCCTTTCGAAATATGGGTTCTCAACGACCTCCCATCCCACCAGCTCCTCAACCAACTCCTACCAAGCATTTGTCTGAAACAGAGATGCAAGCACGTAGAGAAAAAGGGCTTTGTTATAATTGTGATGAGAAATTCAGTTGGGGTCATATATGTGTTCGACAAAAGCTCTATCTCTTGGATATGGTTTCTCCGCCTACCTCTAAAATTGGTGAAGAAGCTCCAGATACAATGGATGATCAGGTCAACATTCAGTAGTCAGCTATTGACCCCCCATCTCAGGTTAAACAACCAGAGATATCTCTCCATGCTTTATCCGGTGTCACCACCCCCCAAAGAATGCGGGTCAAGGGTTACTTCAAGAAGCTTCCTCTTACAATACTCATTGATTCTGGTAGCACTCATAACTTCATTGACCCTCGGATCGCTAAACAGGCTGATTGTTTTGTCCATCCTTGCTCCAACTTTGAAGTTATGGTTGCCAATGGGGGCACCTTACCTTGCAAGGGGAAGTGTCACAATGTGCATATCTCTCTAGAAGATTATAACCTATGCTCTGACATGTTTTCCTTGTCCCTGGGCAGATGTGATGTGGTTTTGGGCATTCAATGGTTACACACACTTGGCCCCATCTTATGGGATTTTGCTGAACTTTGGATGCAGTTTTCAGTCAGTGGGAAACAACACAAATTTAAGGGCTTACAACAAGGGTCTCTCCACATCATTAGTTCACATTGCCTGGAAAAGATCCTTAAGACGAATTCACATGGTGTCATCGCTCAAATCCATTCCATTCAAATGCACCCATCAATAGTCTCCCCTACTTCCTTGGATAGATATGCAGGTGTCTTTGTTGAACCAGTGGGCTTGTCACCTTCAAGAGACATTTTCGGTAAGAATTTAGCCACATCGACATCTCAGCAGGACATTATGGCTAATTTGCATGCAGTACAGAAGTGGCAGCCATCCCTACTAGGAAATTATTTATGCATCAAGAATTATCTCCAGAGTCTGGAACATTTTTTGGACTAACAGGTCTCCTCACCAGCACACCGGAAATGGGTTATCCAACTCATGGGTTCTAACTATGCGATCACTTACAAGAAGGGTAATGATAATATGGTGGCAGATGCTCCTTCTCGCCAATTTGATGACCGATTTTCTCTTACATCTATTTCTCTACTTGTTCCAAATTGGTTGCAATCTATTCAACAAGGTTATCTCTTCTATGAACTCCATGCTTCTTCATCGACAAGGAACTCTGGGTTCCTCAAAACCTATGATTGGGAACAATGTAACTTCTTTTGGCAGGGACTGAAAATGAAAATTCACCAAATGGTGGTTGAGTGTGATACTTTCCAGGTCAACTAGGGTGATATGACACTCCTTTCGGTACTGCTCGAACCCTTGCCCATCCCTACACAGATGTGGACAACTATTTCTATGGATTTCCTAGAAGCACTCCAGTGGTACAATACCACATTTAAAAGGACACCATATGAAGCATTTTATGGATATGCACTGCTAGTTCTTCTTCCATACACGCTCAACATCTCCCCAGTTCAGGAAATTGACTCAGTTCTTTGAAACTACGATCAGATTCCTCTCATTCTGCAGGACAATCTTCACATGGAAAGAATTCGATTGAAACAACAAGCCGATCAACACCATTCTGATCGCACTTTTCACGCAGCTGGTATGGTCCTTCTTCATCTACGGCCTTCCAAGTAATCCTCCCTGAAACTCAAAAGGTGTCAGTGGACAGGAATGCAACCTCAGGATGCTACAGGGAACCACTCCTTCAGATTCTGCATCAATTTCCATATCTAAAGCTTTGAGGACAAAGCTTTTTCTAAGGGAGAGGGGATGTTAGGAACCCATGTCAACCCTTCTATTTAGTTTGTTAGTATATTGTTGTTGGACGCATATGCTTTGTAAGTCGTCCCGTAGTATTTGTTGATCCATGGTTTGTATTATTGTTGTTGGACGCATATGCTTTGTAAGTCATCCCGTAGTAATTGTTGATCCATATTTTGTATTGGCCCATGATTTGTATTGACACATGGTATTGACCCATGGTATTGGCACCTGGACTTAGTATATAAGTTTGTGTTGAGACCAATGAAGGTACTGTGAAGTTAGTTGTATTGAGCTTGCTCAAAGGAGGTTGCCCCCTCGAAGTGGCTTGCGATCAATATAAAAGTGATTCTGAGTTCTGTTATTTCTGCTATTTCGTGTGTTTTCATTAATTAATTATTGCAGGTTCTTCATAACTGCTACTAAGGTGACCATTGTCCATAGTAGGTGCTCATTTGCACAAGCTAGGGCGAAAACCCTAGCTATAGTTTTGGCAAATCCACTATTGGCCTTTGAATTTTTGGTTAAAATTTTTAAAAGTTTTTTATTTTCTGCAAGTATTTTTCTGTTTTCCTATTCGGCTGGGGCTTTGGGAAGCTGGGTTTTCTGCTGCAAAGCGCGGTTCTGTTACTCGTATCCACAGCCCAAACCACGCGTTCCCAACCCTAATCCATGGCCTCAGCCGCAACTCCCTACATTTTTCCTGCGGCCCCACCGTAGTTAACTGCCTCCTGATCGTGATCCAGATCATAGTCATTTGGCTTCATCCTGCGGCCTAGAACTCATTCCCCTGTCTGTATTTTTCGACCTAGCCCATCGAAACCCCTTTGCATCTTGCGGCCCCAAATGCGTTTCCCTGTTTGTTTTCTGCGCACCCGACCCATCGAAACCCCTTTGCTTCCCACGGCCCCAAATGTGTTTCCCCGTTTTTTTTCTTTGACCTACTTTGTCGAAAACCCTTTGCTTCCCACGGCCCTGAACGCGTTTCCCCATTTTTTTTCTGCGATCCAGCCCCCTGAAACCTGTTTGCTTCCTACGCCCCCCTGCAGTGTTGATGTATATGTATCTTCGGAATGTATTTCACCCATGTATTTCATATATGTATTGTGTACTCCTATAGAGATGGTATTATTCCTCTATATGGAAGTGTTTGTATTCCTATAGTGATTTTATTATTCCTCTATACGGAAGTGTTGTCATTTATATTGTAAGTGTCGTAACTTATACTTGATGGGTTATTAGACCGCCTTGTTGGGGTTGGCCCTATATAAGTCATGTGGGTCGAAGGGTTATTAGACCACACTATTGGGGGTTGGCCATGTGGGTCAAAGGGTTATTAGACCACCAAGTGTGGGGTCGGCCTGGATTAAGTTAACCATGGGTTAAGCTAGACATGTAGGCCCCATTCATTTATTGGGTAGGATAGGACAGGTATAAATAGAGATCGATATATCTCTATTTGATCACTCATTCACACACTTCTCTCATTCAAAAAGTTGTGCACTTGTGAGGAGGAAGCTATGATTCTAGGAGAAGACTATCTCTTGTATTTTGGTTGTATCATTGCTCTATCTATCTCTGAGAAAGTTATTGGGGTTTTTCACCTTTATGGTTTTCCCCAAGTAAACTCTGTGTCTCTTGTGTGCTTGTATTATTGTGTCCATGATTGATATGCTCTAGATTTGGTGTACATGTTGTTCTCTTAGTTAAGATTCTAGATCAGATTGAAGTAAATTCTGAAAATTTAACATGGTATCAGAGCTAGCCTGAAAGAAGGCATGGTATGGCATGTATGACACTTGTTGCACTTGCGATGCTAGGGCTTGATATAGAAAAAACCAGTCATCGTAGTACATTCGCTATAAATCCATTTTGGTGAAGTTTTCGTATCTGAAACTTTTATAGGTCGAAGAACAGATCCTCATGTACCTTGTATCCAAAGGACAACTTCTAATTCATTGCACTTTGTGATTTATGATCTATACAATATAGGATTTCTGCCACTTCCAAATCTCAGTCATAAACAGGTGACCTTGGAAAAAAGGTCATAACTTGGGCTAGGAAGCTCCAAATTAAATTTCATAAAAAGTGACAGGTATTTCATGGATTGTACTTTCTCAGGTAACATTTTTAGAGTCCGAAACTGAACCAGTGACACGTGGCACACTGTACAAGTTTGCTCTCTTGTTTTATCCCATAAACAGGTCAAGTTGCGACACTTGGCATAACTCTCTCTCAGAGAATCCATTTGAGGTTAGACCTATGGGGTTGGAAAGATGACAGGTTGGGCTATGTAAAGAAAAGTGTTTAGAACCTGTGGATCAAAAAGTTCAGATTTACACCAGAAACAATCAGGTACATATTTCTATCAAAACAGAATTATTTTTTAGCACCTTCATTCATGGCTTACGGAATCTAGGGTTTCGGAGAAAGTTGGAATTTTTGTAATCAGAGACTACGGCTGAATGATTCTCATCAAAATATAAATTTAGAGACCAAGATCAGAATTTTTGGTTGGGCAGAAGAATGGGCTTGATCAGACCCTAGTTCGAGACTTTGATCGGAAAAGTGAAAAATTAGGGCTTCTGCAAAAATGGGAATTTTTTGAAATCTGTGACCACGGCTGGAAGCTCCTAAGAAAAATAGAAGCTTAGAGCTTTGGATCAAACCTTTTGATTGGGAATAAGAGTGGGATTCATCAAACCCTAGTTCGGGGTCACGTCGAGTGAATCCAGAAGCTTCAAAGGAAAAATTGAGGAGTGAAACTTTGCAGTTTTCCAATTATGAGTATACCAGCTTGATCACTCATCAAGGCGCATATTTCTATCCTTTCAGAAGTTTGAAATTCAAAGTTTGAATTTTTAGGGTTTCTTTGACAAACCATAATCTAGCTCCAGATCCAGTTCCTGCAAATCAAGTGGATTGGGTTAATCCTAGAAGAGAATGGATTCGTCACCTGCATAAGTGAAGAAGTTTCTGTTTTAGAGGGAGATGAGGCTAAGGCCTTACATAAGAAGATTACAAGCAATATCAAAAGGTATGACTTACTAGTATGTTTTTAATTCTGTTCATGGTTAAGTTTATGATATATTTGTCTTCATATCATTACGGTTAGTACAAGCTTGATTAATTACTAGACTTGTCATATCACCTTAATAAAATTACAAATACATGATAGAAGATATTCATTGATTAAGGTTTTAACACTTATGATTGTACTAATGCATTGTGATGTTGTATGAGGTTTATGTTGTTCGCCAACATGAAAGGTACATCGAGAAAGACAAATCATGTTCTAGTTCAAGAACATATGACCATGGTGACATGAAGACAAAGGTTCATCCATTTCCATGGATCACATAGAATATCTACTTACGAGGTATGTATAACTTGGTTAACCTATGAGATATGCAGGTTACTAGCATAAGTCACTGAAGAGAAGAAGAAGACATCATGTGGGTATGTTAAACAATAACCAAATAACATATTAATCCACGTATGTTTTTCCTATATCAAGTTAGAATCCTACCTTGTGTAAAGTATACAAGGCATGATTGATAATGATTATTCATAGGTTTGAATAATCATGGGTGTATGCATATTATGTTTCTTACCTTAATTGATGATATGACTAACCAGAAGAGTCATGAAAGTATAGGTCTGAGTAATCACGGGTTTATGCATATTATGTCTCTTACCTTAATTGATGATATGACTAACGAGAAGAGTCATGAAAGTATAGGTTTGAGTAATCACACGTTTATGTCTCTTATCTTGATTGATGATTTAAGTAACTAGAAGAGTCCTATGATCAAATAAGAATATGCATGAGTAAAAGAAGACTTCCCTGAAACCTTGAATAGTAATGTTTATTATCTGTGTTTGAAATGATCATGACTATACATGTTTAAGATTATTGTGTTTTGATAGTATTAAGTTTATACTAATGAATGTGTGATTATGTATGAGATCTAGAGGATAACACAATGATGATACTAATAAGCATGCATAGTGATGGATATAAGTTCAAGGACAGGTAATCTAGGAAGCAAAGATCAAGAGGGAGTGAACTCTAGTAGTTTTTCCAAGGATGCAGATATTCAGAGGGAGTTGACCACTTCTCACAATCCACATCAGAATGGAGTTGCAGAAAAGAGGCAAAGACTGAGAGGGAGTCAACCCAACAAACAAACAATGATAAGTATTTGAATTATCATTCCTTCCATATTTTATTGTTTAAATAATACTGTTCAATAATGTATATACTCATGTTCCTAGAATTAGGTTTTGTATTATGCATATTAGAATAGTTGCATTGATGAACATTATACTACTACTATATGTGGGTAAGTGGCCTATGGCACTGTGCAAAATTCCATTGCTACTTATCGAGAATGAAACCTCTTTGTTGACATTTTGGGAGTTGTGCACACTCTTAACAATGTTCTCGTAGAGATTGGAAGACATCTAGAAAGTTACGGGATATGGATAAATGTTGTATTGAAGCATTGGCTAAGATAATTGCATGACTGTATGACATATTTCTTTATGTGTAAGAATTTGTTCTGAAAACTATGAGATGTTTTCTAATCATGCAATTTAACTTGTTGTGTAGGAAAGATCGTATACCATCACCTACAAAAGAAGGACTACAACATTTGTTCAGCAACAAAGTTATCTATTGAAAATATTGAAGATATTGAAGTTCCTAGGATCTGGGAAGAATGCCATGATCGAGGAGTACCAGTTGATCATGAAGATGTTTGGGATGTAGTCCCAAGACCTGAATGAAAGTCTGTAGTGAATTCCAAGAGGATCTACAAGATCAAGCATGCTGCAGGTGGTAGCATAGAGACTTTTTCTCTTGTAGCCAGATACACTTCCATTAGATCCGTACTTTCTCTGGCTGCAGTGATGAAAGGGAAGATACACCAGATGGATTTCAAGACAGCTTTCTTGAATGGTGTAGTTGAATAAGAAGTGTATGTGGAGCAGCCACCTGGTTCTGAGACACATAACAGAGAGTCATATATGTGCAGAACTTGGTATGGTAGGATAGACAGCTTTCTATCAAGTTTTGGGCTTTACCAAGAGTAAAGCGGATTCCAACCTTTACTACAAGGTTGAGGAAGGGAATCCTGTGATTCTACTCCTGTATGTGGATGACTTATTTGTAAAAGGAGATGATAGATTAATTACAGATACTAAGAGGAAGCTTGATGCCGATTTCAATATGAAAGACTTGGGAATGATGCACTATTTCCTAGGTATGGAGGTGTGGTAGAGTATAGATGTGATCTTCCTTAGACAAGGGAAGTATACTGTAGATATCCTGAAGAGGTTCGGGATGATGGATTGTAAGGCCATGGCCACACCTATGGCATCGAATCTGAAGCTTCTTTCTGATGCTTCATCTAAGCCAGTTGATGTCTCTATGTATCGTCAGATGATTGGGTCCTTGATGTACCTGACGAATACGAGACCAAATATTTGCTTTGCGGTGAACACATTGAGCCAGTTCCTGACGGTTCCGAGGAGTGTTCACTTGGTTGCTGTAAAGCATATTCTGAGGTACCTGAAGGGTACAATTGATTATGGGCTCAAGTATGAAGTGAATCATAAGTTTAACCTGCAAGGTTATGTTGATTCAGATTGGGTAGGCAGTGCTAGAGATAGGAAGAGCACATCTGGGTGCTACTTCAATATGGGATCAAGTGTGATCTCTTGGTTTAACAGGAAGCAGTCTTGCGTAGCACTAAGTAAAGCTGAAGAAGAGTATGTTGTAGCCTATTCAGCTAGTTGTGAGGCAGTATGGATTCAGAAGCTATTGTCTGAGTTATTTGATCTCTCGTTGGATGCTACTGGTATCTTCTGTGATAACCAGAGTTGTGTGAACCTGTCTGAGAACCCAGTGTTTCACGACAGGTCGAAACACATAGAGATCAAATATCACTATATCAGGGATATGGTGCAGAGAGGAGCAATGAAGCTCCTGTATGTTGCGACAGATGAGTAGATTGCAGATGTGTTGATGAAGCCACTAGCCAGAGTAAAGTTTGAGTACTTTAGAGAGAGGCTTGGTGTTCTTCGGATCGACGACACTTCGAGGAAGAAGTGATGGAGACATTTGCTGTAGCCATTCCTAGCATGGTGGAAGGGGGATCCTTCACATGGCTGAGGATGTAAGCATTGGATGATGAGCATCAGGATGATGTTCTACTTTCTACGCTATATGATCAGTTAGATCATTTATGTATGTACACATCATTTTGGATGCTGGATATGATCAGTTGGATCATTTATGTATGTATGCATCATGTTGGATGTTGGATATGATCAGTTGGGTCATTTATGTATGTATGCATCATGTTGGATGCTTGGACCACGTATCTGTATATGTATCAGGTATGATCAGGTAGATCATGTATGTTGATGGATACATTGTGTGGATCATGTATCTATGTATCAGGTGGATACACTATGTATGGTGATATGTATCAGGTAGATACTTGGTATTCATCAGGTGGATGCATTGTATGATTAGGATGATCGTGGATGACGAGCTTCTGCAGATGACATGCATCATGACAATGCAGTGATGATGATCAGGATGATCATGTGTACATCAGGATGATGTATGGTGAGTATCAGGATGATACTTTATGGTCGTGGATCAAGTTGTGCAGATGAGCATGTTTGGGAGATCCTATAGGTCAGAGTTGTGTACCCATAACAGACTGGGATGCTCTTTTGAGACATTACTCTGGGAGGACATGTAATTTGTGCCCTAAGAGATCTTCAGGTCGGAGTTATGTACCCGTAACATCCTGAGATTCTCTTGCGAGGTTTTGTCCTATGGCATGTAATTTGCTCCTTGGAGATCTGGATAGGATGAAAAAGGCCTCAGATGCTTTATCCAAGTTTTGCCATGACCACATGTAATTTGCTCCTGGGAGATCTGGACGGGATGAAAAAATCCTCAGATGCTTCAGCCGGGTTTTGTGATGGACCACATTTAATGTGCTCCTGGGAGATCTGACAGGTAGAGCTGTGTGCTCATAACAACCTCAGATGCTTCACCCAGGTTTTGTGGTGAGATCACATTTAATGTGCTCCTGGGGAGATTCGACAGGTAGAGTTGTGTGCTTGTAATAGCCTGGGATGCTTTAGCCAGGTTTTGTGATGGGTCACATGTACTGTGCTCTTGGGAGATCCGATAGGTAGAGTTGTGTGCTCTTAACAGCCTGGGATGCTACCGCCATGTTTTGTGACACACATAATAAGTCCTGAGGATTCCACAATATGGCCAGTGATGATGAAGACCTGCAGGTGGTGGGCCTACATCTAGTATGAAAAAAGAATGGCTCTGTAGAACTTCCTATGACGAGTAGATTCAGATATTGGTTGAGATAGTAGCAACAGTGATGATGATGATGACGATGCATCGATGATGATGATCCCAAGAAGAAGACTTGTACTAGCATATATGTGTCGAGAAATACCTTCCTAGTTAAGAGGGAGTGTTCATGTATATGTAACTTCGGAATGTATTTCACCCATGTATTTCATATATGTATTTTGTACTCCTATAGAGATGGTATTATTCCTCTATACATAAGTGTTTGTATTCATATAGAGATGTTATTATTCCTCTATACGGAAGTGTCGTCATTTATATTGTAAGTGTCGTAACTTATACCTGATGGGTTATTAGACCACCTTGTTGGGGTCGGCCCTGTATAATTCATGTGGGTCGAAGGGTTATTAGACCACCGTATTGGGGGTCAGCCATGTGGGTCAAAGGGTTATTAGACCACCAAGTGTGGGGTCGGCCCAGATTACGTTAACCATGGGTTAAGCTAGACATGTAGGCCCCATTAGTTTATTGGGCAGGATAAGACAAGTATAAATAAAGATCGGGATATCTCTATTTGATCACTCATTCAAACACTTCTCTCATTCGAAAAGTGGCGCACTTGTGAGGAGGAATCTCTGCTGCTAGGAGAAGACTATTTCTTGTATTATGGTTATATCATTGCTCTATCTATCTGTGAGGAAGTTATTGGGGTTTTTCACCTTTATAGTTTTTCCCAAGTAAACTCTGTGTCTCTTGTGTGCTTGCATTATTGTGTCCATGATTGATATGCTGTAGATTTGGTGTACATGTTGTTCTCTCAGTTAAGATCCTAGATCAGATTGAAGTAAATTCTGAAAATTTAACATGTAGCTTTAGCTCCCATCGGCCCACGCTCCTCCAACATTTTTGCTCACCCTCGGAAGCGAATAGAGTCTGCACACTCGTGGTTCAGACCGCGCGTTGCAAAACCCTAACTGCACTCCCGACCGCACAAGCCTAACCTATAGCCACGCTTCGGCCACAAAGCCGAGTCCCATACTCGTGGTTTAGACTGCAAGTATCATCCCAACAGTCGCACCCCAGACCAAGCCTTTCAGTCATAAAGCCGCGATTTGTTTTCTGCATTTTCCCTCTTTTAGCCCAGAATTCTTCTGCAACATTTTCTACACCTACACAGGCACCTGTCCTATCTGCAGCCATAGTTATCTACAGCTTTTTTTTGTAGTTTTCTTTCTGTTCCATTTACAGAATTTTTATAAAAATATTTTTAGCATTTACATTGGAAAAAGAAAATTTTGCATTGCAAGTTAAATTTCTGCATCATTATTGGTTAAAAATTTTCCCACACGTGGCACTTTTGTTGGGTTGAACACGTCACACGCACACACTCTATCACCTAATTCAAGTGAGCCTTAAAAAAACTACTTAAGTCAACCAACATTCTAACCCCACTTGGGGAACACATAAGAATATTGTAGTTAGGTAGGACAGGGGGGATAGGCATCCAAATAACACCCCTCAGTCGCTTACACTTGAGACATAGTGGTTGTCCTTTAGGGTACCAAAATTCTCTAGTAATTTTTTTCATGGTCCCGACCATTTTATCATAGGGCCTTTCCCTTAGTAGGGTTGAAGTGGCAAGACTAGTTCCGGATGCTCGAGTGGAATACCGCAATCCATTCAGTCACCAAAGGATACCTACTCGTTGGTCCACGTGTGGTGATTCCTTTTAGGCCCACACAGTGATAGGACTGGAGCTGCAGATTCACGTTTTCTGGATGTGTCATGAACGGGGTATCTTAGTTTCCTTTCTTCTAGGATTGTCTTACCCGGTGTCCCTCTCGGTAGGGGGATACCCTTAGCCAATTGGTTCTACTATCCATATTTTCTGACTTGGATTTCATCACCTTGCAGAGGATATGTATTGTTGAATCAAAATACTATTTAGTTAGGTGTTTGCATGCTCCCTTACCTCCCTTTGGTCTAGCGAGTCCACCAATTTTATTTTTTAGGAAACCTCCTGCTTGTTGGTATTCTGACCATTTTTCTGACACTCTGCTTATTGTAGCAAAACTCTTACAGTAAGCGTTTTGAGCCGGTTGTTGGCCTAAGTGCCATATTTTTTGCACTCTCCTTATGCACACTCAGTTGCATTAGGGTTTTTTAGTTGTTTTCCACTTGCCACCACCCCCGGATACTTGACATCATTTGTCACCATTGAGTCCCTGAGACACTCTCGGTGCCGCTAGGGTGAGCCCCCGCATCACGGTTCAGTTGACATCACCCGTCACAGATGTAGAGCTACATCACTTAAAACAACTCATCATAGACCTAGAGCTTTGTCACTTGACTCTACTCATCGACGACATAGAGCTTCGTCCCCTGACTCTGATGCCCCTTATTTCACATCTGATTCCGAGGCAAAGTCGAAAAACCCCACTTACACAGCACCAACCAGCCCCATGGATGGCATGAACTCCAACCCTTTCTTTGTAGGGACCATCGATGGAACATCCACAACAACCCCAGCTACCACATTAGCCACAACCACACATACGTTGGGTATGCCTTCGATGGGGACCACACCCACCATTCTTGTCACTATGCCAATTCCAGTAGCTAGCATACCCAACCCACACCCATCGACGAATCACGCCACGCTTAGTGGAGTAGGACCCTCCCATACCACCTCCACTCCTCCTTTTGGAGGTAACATTCCCATCACAAACCCAGCTGCTACAATTGGGGGCATCGGCCCCACCATGCCTACTACCACTAGCATGTCACATCCTTCTACTATTTTCCATTCATGGCTAGTCTCAACCTTCCTAAACTAGCCAGATTGACCAACGCTAGTCGACCACCTCCTGGTGTGGCCACTCCTTCCTCATCCACCCATCCACCCCCTCTTACCAACCACACTGGGGGCAGAGGACCACAACCTTACACCGCTCTTCCCGCGCCCAAAACAGTTAAAACTCCTCCACAGTTTCGAGCTCCTCCCAAATGCTCTTTGTGTGACAAGTTAGGCCATGCTACCCATCAATGTCTGTAATTACCCGTACTACAGGAACACATGCAGATGCTTGACGATGACCTCAACATTCTGGTTGTCCAACTCGAACTTACCCCTAAGCCTCGTGATAAATCACTCCATACCAATCACCCCTGTGCAATATGCGGTATTTACAGCCACTACTCACATCACTTCCCTGATCTCTCGGATTACAAAGCTGCCCTTTACGAAATGAATAACATCGACCTTGAGACATCTCCTCCCACCATTGAAGAGATCCACCCCCCCGAATCTCTACCAACAGGAGAAATCAATACCATTTATATGATCTCTACTACTAGTGATCCCTCGTCAACTGATTTGACGACCAAAAGTTTCCGCAATGATGAAGAAATTCTTGAGGCTCTCACCACACCTGATTACCCCTAGGATTAAATGCACCATTGCTCATGTTTCCTCCCGAAGGAGCCCTCCTCCACCATAGCTACCCAATTCTTTGTTGAGTCCAAATATTTCATCCCAACCAAGGTTGACTAGTTTAAAGAGCCCATTCTCGCTCTTGATGCCTTCGAGGAAGGGAACATGGCCAACATCTCACCCACAATCCATATCGATATTTCTACCCCCGCCAGTGCTCCCGAGCTCATTGCATTGGGAGCCTCCTGCATCGAGTACAAGATCGGAGAGTACAAAAAACTTTTTCAGGAGTTCCGCGATGTCTTTGCCTGGTCCTACACTAAAATTCCTAGTCTTGACCCCAATATCATAGATCAACACATTGACACTTGGCCGGATGTGTGCCTCCTGTTCACCAAAAACAATTCCCCATTCACCCATCAAAGCTCCCCGCCGTCAAAGCCGAAATTGAGAAGCTTCGCACAGCGGGTTTCATTTATCCCATCGCATATATCACTTGGGTTTCTAACCCCGTCCCCATTAATAAAAAACAAGGCACCATCCGGGTATGTACTGACTTCCGCAATTTAAACCAAGCATGTCCCAAAGACAACTTCCCCACGCAATTTATTGACCAACTCATCAATGCATGTGCGGGGCATGAAGTCCTATCCTTCAAGGACGGGTTCTCTAGGTATAACCAGATTCAGATCCGTAAGGAAGATCAATACAAGACTGCCTTCACCACCCCATGGGGCACCTTTGCCTATCGTGTCATGCCTTTTGGCCTTAAAAATGCCGGTGTCACCTTCTAGTGGGCCATGACCTATTGCTTTCATGACATGGTTCATATCCTATTCGTCTATCTTGACGATCTCACAGCATGCTCCAAGAAGCAATCCAACCACCTAAACAACCTTTGGCAAGTTTTTTCTGTGTTGTCGCAAGTATCAAATCCGCTTGAACCCACTCAAGTGTGTCTTTTGCGTTCCGACAGGCCGGTTGTTAGGTTTCATTGTTTCCCACAAAGGAATCGCTGTCAACCCCCTAAAAGTTCCTTCCACCATCACGCACGCTCCAACAGCTATAGAGCTTAAAAGGGAAATCGAATTTCCTCTGCCGCTTCGTTCCCGACTATGCCACCACCATTCCTAGTTTCTTAGACTTGATTCATACCCATATAACTTTTGTTTGGGATGACCAGGCACAAGCTTCTTTCGAATCCCTTAAAAAATCTCTCACGCGGGCTCCATTGATCTCCCCTCCAGATTTCTCTAAGGACTTCATCCTTTACATTTCGGCATCCGATTATGCCATTTCTAGGGTCCTTGTTCAAGAAGACTCTGCCCGCCAGGAGCATGTCATTTATTATGTAACCCAAACCTTGTATGGACCACCACTCTATTACCCATATGAGGAAAGGCTGGCTCTTGCCATCATCTTTTCCGTACAGAAATTGTGACATTACATTCTCCTAAGTCATACTACAGTTGTCGCCAACTACAACCCCATGGTCTACCTCTTGAACCGTCTCCTTCTACAAGGCCATGTTGCTAAATGGGTAATTATCCTACAAGAATATGACCTGAATTTCACAACCCCCAAGAGTACTAAATCCTTTGCGCTTTCCCAACACATAACCGACCTACCATCCCTTTTACCATCACCGCCAATCACTACTAAGTTACGTGATGGCCATTTGTTTATCATCTCATCAGATGACCCGTGGTACAGTGACATTTTGCTTCACCTTCGCATGCAGAAGTTTCAACCCGATATCGATCATGATGGACGCCGCCATATCCTTCACCATGCCGCCCGGTACCTCCTCTTGGGCGATGTCCTCTACCGGCACAGTGTTGACATTATCCTCCGTCAATGTCTCCCACGAGATGAAGTAGAACAAGTTCTCAACGACTTTCATAGTGGCGCCTGCGGTGGACATTTTTCTGGGATGGCCATAGCTCAGAAGGTAATCTGCGCCGGATACTTCTAGCCCACACTGTTCATCGATTGTATCACAGCGATCAAGCATTGCTGCAATTTCCAGCTCTTTGCCCCTAAGGCCCTGACACCACCCACCCAACTCCACCCAGTTGTCACCATTGGCCCTTTTTGAAAATGGGCCATTGACTTCATGGAGTGTAATCCCTCATTCACCAACGGCCATAAGTACATCGTTGCCGTCGTTGACTACTTCACCAAATGGGCTGAAGCCATTCCTACCTTCAACTGTAAAGCCGACACTGCTGCCCATTTCTTTTTCAACCATGTCATTGCATGATTCGGAGTCCCTAAATAGATTGTCTCAAATCATGGCTCACATTTTGAAGACGCCATTTGGCGCGAGTTGTCAACTCTCCTTAAATTCAAACATCAGTATGCCTCTACTTATTACCCCCAAGGGAACGGCCAAGTTGAGGCCATTAACAAAATTTTGAAAACAATCCTCCAACGCATTGTTGACCTACATAAGTCCAATTGGCATCACATGCTTTTCCCCGCATTATGGGCTTACCGCACATCAACTAAGACTACCATGGATTTTACCTCTTTTCACTTAGTCCACGGTGTTGAATCTATCCTCCCCATCGAATGTCAGATCCCTTCCCTACACATTGCCATTGAACTTCTTCCAGATACCTCACCACTTGAACAACATCTGCTATTATTAGAACAAGCTGACGAGGACCGTCTTGCCTCCCTCCAAACCATTGAGGCCACCAAGAGCCACTCCAAAGATGGTTATGACAAACATGTCCACCCATGAGCCTTCCGTGAAGGAGATCTATTACTCGTTTATGACCAAGTTCACGACAAGACAGGTAAAAGGAAGTTTCAATCCGTGTGGCAAGGCCCATACATAGTACACACTTGCCTTGGACATGGGGCATATATCCTAACCGATTCAGAAGGCCACCCCTTGCGCAACCCCCATAATGGGTTGTATCTCAAACGTTTTTACCCTTAACATTATTTCGGATCCACTAGTCCATGTTGTACAGTTTGATTTCTTTCATTATTTTCCACTTTTTTCTACAACCTTACATTTGTCATTTTCTTGCATGATCATAGATGGACCATCTCCCACCTTATTATGTTGGCTGGAGCAATTCTATAGCCTCCCAACCTGGCCTCTGTAGCCTGGGTCTTATATTCCCCTTCACACGAGTTGGTTCACCTTGATGGAATGCATAGGTGCTGCTACCAATAACCAAGCTGAATACGATGTCGTGACTAGTCTCTTGACTCCTGCCCTTCATATGGGTATACGTCACCTTCATGTGTTCCTTGACTCCCAACTTCTTATCTCCCAGCTTAACAACTGCTACCAGGTACGTGATCCTTGCCTCTTCAGAAAGTTCTTGCACACAAAACAACTTAGCCGACAATTTGAATCCATCACATTCACCCATGTCCCAAGAGATCAAAACAATGTCGTAGATCAAATGGCTAACAACATCCTAGACTGGCATATCAATCACACTATGTAAACCATTCACCATGCATCATTATAAAAACATGTAAATGTATTAAAAAATGACACCAAAATACTAAAAAGACTGGATCTACAATAGGGCATCCACGTGCCTACTACAACACATCATTTGCATCAACGTGCAATAATCAACACAAGAAATAAACATGCATCCACGTGCATACAAAAATAATCACCACAAAATGCATCCATGTGCATATATATATATATATATATATATCATCGTCATACAAATGTCATAAGTTCCCCAGCACTCAGCTATACAAAAAATATACATCAAGGAGCCCCAACAACATCCTCGTCATAAATACATGTCGTATATACAAAAAAATCCTGAATGCCCATGTGCATCAGGGGCAGTCCCCAGAACTCCCTAACGATAGTCATATCCCCCGTATGAATCCTCATCACTCCCTGCCGCAGCTGCCTCTGCTGCAGACTCATCCTCTCTTCGCTCCTCCTCCGGATCCTCCTCTGGATCCTCCTCATCCCCTTGCGGTCTCGAGCCCTCCTCTCCTCGGCCAGCACCGCCACCCGCATCAGAATCTATTGCCAGTCTCGTGGAGCATCGTAGCAAGCCTCAATCACCCATTGATCCATCTCCCGCCACCCCTCGACAGCAATCCCCTCTAGTAGATCATTTAGGGTAACCCGCAAAGACTCGAAAGTCCCATCAGCATCCCGTATTAGTACCTCGCCCAATTCCGGCAAGTCTGGCACTACTATGCAACCCTGATGGTCCCTGTACCCCTGCGATGGCTTCGGTCCCACATCTGCATCGAACCAAATAAAAAATAGTTAGAATCATCATATATCTCCAGCAATAGATCTAACAGAAAACCAACAATAATAAAAGCTGGCTACACACCATCTGGACCCCAAACCTGCCCAAGTGGTCGTGGCGCCTCTGGATCTTCCTGATAGTTCATCTCACAGTACGGGTAGTCATCAAAAACCACTGGCATCTGCAACCACTGCATATAGAGCTCCCCCGTAAAGTACCTCCCTACCTCCCCACCACCTTGCCGGCACATCATCTAACCCCACCGCACCATCCTTGGCTCCCTCATCCCCCCATCCTAGATCGACACACATGGTCGTAACATCGGAAGCTGCTCCATGAAGAAAGCGCACAAGAACAACCCATAACAGAACTCCCCTACTGATACCTTCACCTTTCTCAGCTCTCGTTGAACACAGGTAAGGAACATCTGGCCCCAAGCAAAGAAGGTACCCTGTATCACCCGCTCTACTAGCTGCATCTGTCCCCCCGACACTCGATGGGGCACCTGTGACCCTAGTACTCGAACCACACATGCCGCGATAGCTCAGATCGACAGCTCCTGGAAGTCGCAGACCAGAAGTGCATTCTTATGCACCTCTACCATAGGGAAGCAGTACCGGTCCAGCATATCCTCCATATCCACGTACACGGACTCCATGGCTGGGTATCCGCCACCCTACCCAAACAGTGCAGACCCGTCAGAAAATAAACATCCGTCAAGGTCAGATCTAGTCTCTCCCCCTGCACCGTGAAAGCCTCCATCCCAGGCTCCCAGAATCCCACCAACCTGTTCAGTAACAAATCTGCTTAATGCATCATCGACACCCATGAGAACTTCAGCAGCCCGCACAACCCCAAAGTCTCTCGGACGTGTCGATCATGCCATATGTACTCCATGAGATCGTCGAGCATCTCTTGCTCTTGCCATCGTAGTCTCGGCATCCTGTCAATCACACAATCAAAACTGATTAGAACCTCCTCAAATAACTTATCATTCCCCCCAAAACAATATCCCAACAAACTCCACAATCTCGTTCCATATAGCGGCTGTGAGGCTCACCACCGCGACCCAAGATCATGGTTGTGGGGGCCATAGTCGCGATCCCAAATCATGGTTGTCAGAGTTATATACGCAATCCTAGACTATGGCTGTGGGGGCCACAGTGGCGAACATGGATCGCGGTTATTAAGGCCACAGTCACGATCTCGGACTGCGGCTGTGGGGGCCACTGCCATGATCTCAGATTGCTTCCATCGCCTAGGAACCCGCGGTCTATGCCCCTCGTGACCGGTACCACCCCCCTGAGGTCCCACTACCCGCCCGAATTGAGATAAAATTAAAAGGTACAAGCTCAGTGAAATACCTACAACTCACGGAAATGAAATCGACCGGTCATATCTCCCACAAATGCCATATCTCCCACAAATGCCAAATCCGCTGTGGCTCACTACACTCTCCTATCAAAGTCAACCGTACAAATGACACATGGCACTATGGGTCCACTTACTATTTATAGACAGTTGACCATTTCTTGATTTGGCCATTCCGGATCCATACGGAATACGTTTTCCAATCTGTTTATACCACTAGAATCAGCACGACAAGGCCCTTATCATGGTCAAGTCAGTTTCTCATTTTTCTTGAACCCTTTTTTGGGAATATTTTTCAGGCACCCCTCGTCCCCTCAGTTTATGTGCCATATTAGTTGTCATCCCTTTTTTAGACATTCTTTATATCGTTGAATTCAGTTTTTCCACGCTCGTGATGATGCTTAAGATCATTTCTCACACACCATATTGACCGCCATCACTTTACAAGCATATCCATGAGCCCTCCACTCCATTCATACTGCAACTATTTCATTATTTTGCAACTATTCATTATTCCGCAAGGAGGCACCACCAGTGTTCCCCCCCCAACCCTCATTCTTTGTTCTTATCTATGTCCTTTAATTGAACACTCCTTCCTTGCATGGCCATTCCTTTTGTTTGGTATAATTTTATCCATTTTTCAGGCCAGACACGTCCTTTACAAAAAAGGCACTTAGGGAGTTTCAGTTAAGCTCTTTTCTGACTCCTAAAACAATGAAAAGATCGCCGAGAAATCTTGCTTCCTCATGCTCGTTAAAGTACTTGAAAGGGCGTCTATCTGGTATAAGTTTAACCCTTTTCCAGACCTGGTAGACTAATTACGAAAAATGAATACTCTAGTCACACCGGCTAGAAGAGTTCTTCATTGCATCCTTTTATGCTTTTTCGGGCCTTAGAGACTAACACACAAAAAAGACCCCCATGGAGTCTTCTTATTGCTTTTAAACTCTCTAAAAATGAAAGCAACCACGAGCATGCACCGTCCTAGGTTCGTACAAATCCACATGACGGTACTGTTCTATTATTTCAGAGTCTTCTTATCGCTTTCAGACTCCTTAAAATTGAAATCAATCACGAGCATGAACTGTCCCAGCTCATATAAATCCACATGACAATACCATTTTGAGCACACTTCTATCCCTTCTTCCAGCTCCTTAAACCATGAAGAAGACCCACTGGTGTCTCTTGGCGCCATGATCGATCATCTTGGTAGCACCCCAAAAATGGTCACCTTTGTTCAAAGTATTCTGCATTATACCACCCTCAGACTCTCCTGCCATCCTACACCACATTGAGTATCCTTCATTGTAGTCACAATCCCTGGTCCCTTGAAAGCTATGATCCTCTTCCCCCAGTCAGTTTCATATGCTTCCCGATCATCCCTGCCATCATACTCTAAACAAAGGAAGTTTGAGTCCCTCCACCCAACAACCCATGTTTACTACCCTCACAGTATGTCAATTACACATGCAGTCCTCTCACATCTTGTTTTTCCACCTCGTGCTCCTATCAAGGAAACATCATTGCCTTGCTAGTTACATGTCTCCCTCTGTTGACCTCATCCCATTGATTCCAGAGGATAGACCCAGAGGTCCCTGCACCTTACACTCATCACCATCTATGGTGAGTGCCTACGGACCATTTTGAGCGGAGTCATCAGTGCGTCTCTGAATGGTTGCTTCTCACGTGCTCGACTTCAACACCTTGATCACACCATTCAGATTCGTGCAGGGTATACATCCCTTAAGTTATTGGTCGAAGAGCCCGGACTCCCCCCGACTCTAGCACATTGGTGAGTCACTTTGGAACACCCAGTTATATGTTCCCATGGATATCCGGGTTGCGTTGGCGATAGTATTCAGAAGCCATCCACTTATATAATTCTTTGAGTACCCAGTTCAACTATAGTGTAGTGTACCATTAAGGTTATGACTCTCCGTCATTGTCTCCACCCCACTATTGGATATCTTTAGATCCAACAACTCATTAAGTTCCTTTGGTACCACACTCAGCAACACTATCCCAGTTCTTCAGCCTCGATATTGTCCAACCAGGAGTATGTCCCAGATTTGTGTCCCCTCTGGACCATTATGATGTATACAACAGGTTTTCATGTATTGTTCAGATTCCCCTTTTTTGAGATTTATTTTTATTTATATATCTTGATACGAGCATGGGAATGCCCACCTCATCCATATATTCAGATTCTTCTTCATTCATTATTGAGGTCATGTATTTTCAGTTTTTACAGTTTGTACGGGACCGTTGTTCCGAGCTCTAATTCATTTCTTCTCTTCTCCACACCCCAGGAAAACCATGATGGACCTATGATGTCTATCGGTAATACGATGAGCTCCTGCCCTCACACATCAGGGGGCAATCTGTTAACATCCAAAAAGTGCTCACCATCTCATCTCCCTCACTACATGACTCATTTGTCTATTTTTCCCACCATCTTTTGCCTCCAAAACCTCAAAAAACCATTAAATGGCCACCAAAAGACCAAAAAACCCCCTTTCCCCCCTCCAAATAATTAAATTTCCACAAAAAATAGCAAAAACCCTCTAAAAAGGCCCTAAATTCCCAAAAATCAAGTAAAAGGGAATAAAAAATATAAAAAAAGAGGAAAAAAGAGGGAAAAATGAAGCAAAAACCCTAAAACAACTGACCTAAACCATATGGTGCCAAAAACCATGGGTCAGCACTCCACCACTAAAAAACCTATAAATAGGTGATAGAGGCTCCTCATATCATATCCACAATCTATCATATCCAACGTCTACCAAAATCACTCGTGAAACCTAAGCTCACCACTTGAGCTAGTTTTCCCATTTGAGTGCCCATTTTGGCCCACCATCCAAGTAGCTTGGAGAAAGAAAAGGAACCCATTGGAGCATGGAAGCATCCCTCCTAGACTACTGCAAGAGCTCCACCAACCTCCACATTTGAGGTAAATGTAATTTTTGTCATACCCTAATACAAGAGAAAATTTTCCATTATATTATCATTGTCTTTTTATTTCTGTTGATGCACATGTTAGCTTAGATTTTGTACTATTTTACTGTTTATTGAACTGCTACTAAGGAGACCATTATCCTTAGTAGTTTCTCATTTGTACAAGCTAGGGCGAAAACCCTAGCTATAGTTCCAGGGAGTAGTTTTATGCATATCTTATATGACCATAAGACTCTTCTAGTTTGTCATATCATTAATCAAACTAAGAAGCATAATATGCATAAACCCATGATTACTCAAACTTATAACTTCATGAATAATCGTTATCAATCATACAAAAGTATACTTATATGAGACCCTAACACAAGGTAGGATTCTAACTTGATATAGGAAAAACATACCTGGATTATCATGTTTGCGAGTTATGTCTAACATACTCAAACAATGTCTTCTTTGTTCTCTTCAATGATTTAGAGACCTTGTGCTAGTAACCTGCATATCTCATAAGTTAAGCATTGTAGAACCAAATTATACATACCTTGTAAGTGGAGCTTCTATGTGATTACTGGCTATGGATGAGTCTTTGTATTCATGTCACCATGGGCATATGTTCTTGATCTAGAACTTGATTTGTCTTTCTTGATGTACCTTTCATGTTAGAAGACAACATCATCATCCTAATACAACACCATAGTGCATTAGTACAATCATAAGTGTCATAAACCTAATCATTGAATGTCTTCTATCATTCACATGCATTCATAATTTTACTAAGGTGATAATACAAGTCTAAAATTAATCAAGATTGTACTAACCTCAATAATATGAAGACAAACATATCATAAACTTAATCATGAACATATTTCAAAACATACCTATATCTCCTCAAGTCATAGTTGTCGAGATTGCTTGTAGTCTTTTCTGTAAGGCCTTAGCCTCATATCTTTCTAGAACTGGAACTTCTTCACTTATGTAGGTATCCAATTCATTCTCTTCTAGGATTAACCCAATCCTATACACTTTGATTTGCTGAAACTGGATCTGGAGCTTGATAGGGTTTGACAAAGAAACCCTAAAATACAAACTTGGAATTTCAAACTTCTGTCTAAATAGGGAGATGTAATTGACTGAGGTGAGCAGGCTGGTGTCCTCAGATTTTGAAAACTCCAAAAATTGACCCTCCAAAAATGACCTACAAATTTCAGGTCTGCCAATTCTGGTTTTCTAGTTTTCTAGTCCAAAACTCGAACTAGGGTTTGATAGAACCCGGGGTTCTACCCAACCAAAAAATTCGATTTTGTTAAGGAGAGAAATCCTGTGCTGGAGCACTCCAAAATTCCACTTCTGTCAAAAGCCCTAATTTCCTGCATTAGTAACAAACCAAAAATGAAGGTGCTCAAAATCCAATTCTGTTTTGACAGAAATAGATGCCATATTGTTTCTGATGCATGTCTAAAATTTCAGATCCTCAAGGTCTGACACTTTAGACTGTTGTATATTGACCTGTCATCTTTCCAACCCCATAGATCTGAGCTCAAATGGATTCTCCATTAGAGAGATATGCCAAGTGTTTCAACATGACCTATTTATGGGATGAAACCGAATATCACACTTGTACAGAGTGCCACGTGTCACTGTTTCAACGTCAGCCTCTGAAACTCGAACTTGTGAAACTATAGTCTATTCCCTAACTGCCACTTTTCATGGAATTCTATTTGGAGCTTCATAGCCTGAGATATGACCTTTGTGCCTAGGTCACCTATTTAGGGATGCATTATGGAAGAGGAAGAAACCCTTAATTTTACGAATCATATCTCACAAAGTACAATGAATCTGAGTCTGATCTTCAGACACAAGGTACACGAACATTTCATCTTCAGTCTATAAAAGTTTCATATCCTGAACCTTCTCCAAAACGGATTTATAACGAAAGTGCTACGATGACTAGTTTTTACTATACCAAGCCCTAGCTTCCAACTTGTCGCAAGTGCAGCAAGTGTCGTAAATGCCATACAATTCCTTCCTTCAGGCTAGCTCTGATACCATGTTATTTTTTCATCATTTAATTCAATATGATCTAGGATGTTAACTAAGAGAACAACATGTAAATCACATCAAACACAAGAGACAAGAGACACAAAGCATTTCACCGGGGAAAACCAAGAAGGTGAAAAACCCTGCAACTTCCTCAGAGATAGAATAAGCACCAATACAAATATCACCAAGATGAAACCCAAAAATATAGATGTCTTCAGAAGCTACTCCTCCTCCACTTGTGTGCACTCCTCCTCTCTCTCACTAATGCGAAGTGAGTGAGTGTGTGAATGGATAAATAAGGAGGTGTTGCTCTCTATTCACTTTGCCTTTACTTGCCTTTTACTCTAACTAGGCCGACCTCCCTTAGGAGAGTCTAACAACCCATTACCACTTGTCACTAGTTCGACCCCACTAGGGTGGCCTAATAACCCTTTAACTCATATAGGGCTGAACCCACCAAGGTGGTCTAATAACTCATCAAGTATAAGTTACGACACTTACAATGTAACTTGCGACACTTGCAAATACAAATGACGACACTTCCAATCAGAGGAATAATACATCTCTGTTGGGGATACAATAAAGTACAAATGTAATACATACAATATACAAGTGAATATCTTCCGAAGTTACAAATACATCAACAAAAGGAAGACATTGTAATACGACTGTGTAATGTATTGTAGCATTGTAAAGATCTCTGTGATTGTGTAAGAGAGACTGAGAGAGAGTGGAGTGGAAGTTGCAGCGAATGTGTTGCAGGTTGTATTCCTTCATTTGTTGGATGGTATAATAATAAGGACTGGAAAATTCTGTGTGGATGTAGTCCATTTTGGATGAACCCCGTAATATTGGTGTCTCTCTTGTAATGTGTTTTATGTGATTTATATTTGCATCTTGTTTATTGTTATTGCTTTGCGATCCTATTTTTTCTTACGTGCAATTGAAGCTGGAAAGAATTACATGGAACCTTGCTAAACATCAAGAGAACACCGAGGACAGTGTTATTCCAAGGGGGAGGGGATTGCAATATCCCGATTTTAACCCCATTGTATTTAACATATAAATGATGCAACATCATTATAAAAATCATGGTGAGGATCTCAAGGCCAAGGCCCCACCATCGATTTAGTGTAAAACAATTGATGCATGCGGATTGTGTGCTAGATTGGCATGATGGAAATCATAAATATGATGTAAACATGTATTTTAATAAAATACCCACAACTAGCTATGCAATGCAACAATTGTATGGGGGAATTATTTTTAAAAGGAATTGGGAGGGAAATATTCAAACCTTTGAAGCCAATAATTCGAAGCCAAGTGTCAATGAGAGAACCCATGAACTTTCAACTACCCATGTTGAATTTTGTACCCAATAATTTATTTCTTCCAAGAGTTGGTTGAAGTGGTTATTATTTTGGTAAATCGAGAGGTATGGCTGTCCAATTTCATGTATGGGAAATCCACCATTTTTAAAAATTGGGTTTGGATTCCTTGGTAAGAAAACACCCATGAATTTTCTCCCCAAGCCATTATTCATCAACTAGTTTGGATCCTCACGAGTTTTGGGCATGCTAGGCATTTTTCTCAACTTTTTTCCCTGTGTTTCCTTCATTCTCATCCAGGAGAAGGGCGTTTTTGTGATATAGAACAATGGGAAGAAGAGAAATCCTATTTGGGGGTCCATAGAGGTCGTGTTTGGCCCTTGAAGGGTCATATACTTGTGGGAAAATCATTTTCTTCCCTGTGGTTATTTTTCCATCCCAAAATTCATTTTTTTGTGGTGCCACGATTTGGGGAAAACCCCATGGACACCATGTTTGGTGAATACCATAGTTAAATACATTTTCCTATGCCCAACATATTTGATTTCTCTATGTGGGAACGAATGTTGTGGATCAAGTTATGGGTATCCATTGCTTTGGCTTGTTCTTGAGTGTTCCGATTCCTTATGCAAATAATTCCCAACTCGGGGGTGGCAGCTGTGTTGAGAGATTGATGAATACAACTCGCCTATGGTTGGGTGAAATGTTGTAGTAGCATAGCTATTTTCCCAGGACATATTCTCAACCATGATTAGTATTCTCTATGTGTATTGAATTCTACAATGTTTTTAATTATTGGTTGTTCTAATTATGTTGATGAATGCATGTGAAATGTGTGTGGATATAGATTTTATTTCCGCTATGTTAATTTGAATTATACATCTTCACACATGTGTTTTTTATTTGTATGAATTCGATGATGGGGTTGAGTTTTTGTAAAATCCCGGAATTTTGGTGTCATGTTCCCTTCCTTGATCTAGATGGATGGCAACGAACGTGGCATACCTCAGTTTGAAGGTCGGACAGAAAAATAGTCTCCAAATTAGGGTTTTAAAAGGTGTGTTATTTTCAAATTAGAATAACTTCTGACTAGAAGATCTAATGTAGGTGATTCAAAATCCATTGAAAAAAGGAAACACATTATTATATGTTGGGAAGATCATATATATTATACAATGTTTATATTATGATCAATATATTGAAGTTGAAGTTGATTTTTTGGGTTAGACCTCAGTTAAGAAAAATGACAATGCATGTACCTACATTTAGTGAGATGACTATAAATATGAAATCAAGCCTATGGAATTGTTGTGAAAGATAAAGGAAGTTGGCATGAGTACTTTTGGAGTAGGTTATTTTTTACAAGGTGAAGATTATAAGTGGTGGAAGAGTTTTGATGAAGACACTATATTATAATCCAAGTGAAAAGAATCTAAAAAAAAAGTTGTTAGATAAATCGATCAGAGATATTAAATTGGAGGAGATGCATAAAATTGAATATGAACTGAAAGAAGCAAAAGAGGAACTCGAGAAAAAAGGTGAAGAGTTGTCTAAGATACAATTAATTAAGGAATCACTCACTATGGAGGTGCATAAATAAAAGCAAGAAAATAATAGAAAAGAGATGTGGGAAAAGAGTGAGTCAAGGGAATAATTGAAAAAGAAGGATTAAGAAACATGCATATTATGAAGCCATAATAAAAAAACTACTTGACAAGGTCAAGAGGTTGAAAGAAGAAAAGAAGCATGGCCAAAATAAAGGAAAAACAAGATTTTTGGATGAAGAGACTACCAAAACACTTGAAGATGAAATTTTCAAGAAGGTTGAAGAAGCTTTAAATATAGATGAGTAAAAATTAGAAGTACAATATAGAATTGAAGAAGGACATAAGAAATTGATGGATCGCATCACAATGTATATTAAAAAAGGATAAGGAAGACAAGATTCTCGAAGGACACTAGAAAATAATTGAAGAAATTGAGATCCAACTAGAAGACGTACATGTCAAATAAGAGGGTACTATATCAAAGGCAAGAGTAATCAAAGACCAAACATAGAGGATGGATGATGCCATTATCTCTAAAACTAATATTGGTGATATGATATGAGTATGTAGAAGGAATGCAAACTATAAGATGTGAGACCATATCAACATCCTCATTACCCAAAAAGTTCCAATAAATACAATAATATCTACAATGGAACTATCAAGCAAGAAGATGAAATAATTGACAATATTCATGGAATAGGGCATTAGAAAACTATTATTCAATAAGTAATAAAAGACAAAAAACTACAACAAATTGGAGAACTTCTAATTACAACACATGGAATCAAAATTATGCAACATCCATGTATCAAGGATTGAGACAAAAAATAATTGAATTTGGATGGATGGATCATCATCAATGGAAACAAGAAAGTAGGAATATAAGGAAATCATATTACTTGGTTTAATTGCATGTAAAGCCATTAACTCCAAAGATTTGAGGACAAATATTTTTGAATGAGGGTCCTATGATATGATACAAAGGGGGTATATATGGGGTTAAATGTATATAATATGACCTAAAGGGGCCATATATGGTGATAAATGTATATGTAATAGGGTTGGTGTAATGAAGGGCCATCATGTCACTAGTGGAAAAGTCAAAAGTTAGACAAAACATTTCGACCGTTTGCAAAAAGATTTCGTTTCACATACTGTCGGCATTACAATGAAACGCCCAATTTTTTGTCTAAATTGCCACATTGGTATTTCAAATTTTCCAAGGTTCGTTGGAATTGCGACAAAAATTGTGCTTTTCATCGCAATTCCGACGGAATGTGAAACGATGAAATTTAGCAAACCGTCGAAACTTTTCTTTGGACTTTTGAATTTTTCCACTAGTGTGTGCAATGAGTGGATTTGTATATATGAAGGTAATGGAGTGGTTTCAAACATTTGGCTATGGCATTACTCACACACTTTCAATTACCAATTTGGTATGAAACTGGGATAAAGTTACCAACATCATCCATACAAGACACTTCCACCCACATGTCTAATCACATCCATGAATAAAGAAGGATAATATGTATGATCAAAGATCATATCCCTAATGCTTTCCCAGTAGATTGGTTTTTTAAATCTATGTTTCCCTATAGCCAAGGACATGGCCCTTTTATGGGGTCATGACATATGAACAAGCCATTTTTAGATACCAATAGTTAGACTAGCCTTTTATTCCTATTGTCGGTTATTTATGACATTTTTCCAAATGCATTAAGGGATGAAATGGATCCAACCAGTACAAGGCCAATACCACATGCTAATGGCATGTTTGGTTATTTTGACCAGGTTAAAAAAACCCGAATTTCTAGTTTAATAGGACAATATTCCATACACACTAATATGGTGGATACTATTTAGAATAATTTGCATGCCATGGGTCCTTCAAAAACTATTGATATCCTCTCTATTCTTCCTTTTGATAAGAAAGGGAACCAATAGGATGGATGCAAAAGGAAGGGTAAAAATAAAGGGCAAGGATCAGGTAATAATTCAAACACAAATAACAATGTTGATGCATGTAGCTGGGGTTTTCACACCAGCTCGTGCTAAAGAGAATCTACTAAGGGTTCAGCAACCCTTAGTAGCAGTTCAAAATAATGAGTAAAAACTAGATATTAAAAGAGTGACATGTACAAGTGATAACATAAAAATAAATCTAACTACTGCAGAAAAGTAAAGAATCAAAAGGAACCCATGAATGTAAATAATATTTTTGTATTAAATGGCAAACAAGGGTTTGCAATGGTATTTACCTCAAATAGTGAGGTTGTTGGAGTCCTTGCAGCTGTATGAAGAGTAGTGCACTGGATCTCCAAAGTTCCTAGCTCTTCTCCAAATGCTCAAGAGGTGGCCAAGACTCAACTGAATGGGGAACATAAGCTCAAGGTGATAGGCTCAAGTTCAACAAGAATTTCAGCAACATAAGGTTATGAAGAGTCATTATGGATGTGAAATGGGGGGCCTCCATCACATTTTATAGTGATTTTGGGTGGTGGAGTATTAAACCATGGTTTTGGGAAACCAATAGTATTGGCTAATGGTATTAGGTTTTGTCCTCTTTTTTGAATTTATTTTTCACTTTTTTCCCCTTTTTCTTTTATTTTGGGGATTTTGGACCCTTTTTTGTGGGTTTTGACCTTTTTTGAAGAAATTTCATTAATTGAAGAGGGAAATAATTTTTTTTTTCCTTTTTGGTTACCATTTGAGGATTTTTTGGGGTTTTGGAGGCGAAAAATGTAGGAAAAATGGACAAATGGGTTATGTGACTAGGGATATGAGCTAGTGAACAATTTTTGGGTGTTAACAGATTGCCCCGTGATGTGTGAGGGAAGGAGCTCATCGTATGGCCAATAGACATCATAGCTTCTGTCATTTTCCATGGGTATGAGCATTGTGATGGAGGAGAGTAGAAACTAGGTGGAGACCTGAACACATGTTCCATACAAACTACAAAGGTTACAACTGAAAATACATGACCTCAATAATGGATGAGGAATAATATCAAATATATGGACGAGGTGGGAATACCCATGCTCATATCAAGATATACAAATAATAATGAGGTCTAGAGGGGACCTGAACAATACATATAGAACTATTGTGTACATCATAATGGTCCAAAAGGGACACAAATCTAGGACATACTCATGGTCCAACCATGACTGGTCTGGATAACTAGTACATGGAAACAATGGCATCTATACTGAATGCAGTACCACAATAATTGATGCTTTATTGGATCTGAAGGTGTCCAACAACTGTATTGACTCAATGATTGAGAGTCAGAATCTCAAAGGTACACTGAACTGCATCTGAATTGGATACTCTAGGAATCATATGACTGGATGGCTTCCGAACACTATCGCCAACGCAGTCCAAATATCCATGGGAACATATAACAGGGGGGTTCTAAATTGACTCACCAATTTGCTAGAGTCAGGGGAAATATGGGGTCCTTGACCAATAACTAAAGGGACCAATACCCTATACAAATCTCAACGGTGCGATGATGGAGTTGGAGTCAAGCACGTTAGAAACAACCATTCTAAGAGGCACTAAGGACTCCTCTCAGATGATCTATAAGCACTCACCACTGATGGAGATGATTCCAAGGTACAAGGGCCTATGGGTCTATCCTTTGGAATAAATGTCCTGGCGTTGACAGAGGGATACTTGCAACTACCAAGGAAATGATGCTTCCTTGATAGGAGCACGAGGTGTACAACCAAGAGGTGATAGTTCTGAATCTGAGACTGATATACTGTGGGGGGGATAGGGTTCGCAGAGTGGGGGGACTCAAACTTCCTTTGTTCAGCATCTGATGAAAAGGCTGATATGGAAGCATATGAAACTAACTTCAGGGAAAGGGATCATATCTTAATGGAGCAGGGATTGTGACTGCAATGGGGGAGACTCACGGGGGGAACTGATGAATGATATCAAGAGACTCTAAGGGAGACACATCACAGAATACTATGAACAAAGGCGACCATACTAGGAGTGTTTCCATGATGTAGGGACTAGATATGATATGTCTTGGCACCAGTTGGGCCTTATTCATGTTTTAAGGAGTTGAAAGAAGGGATAGAAGTGTGCTCAAAATGGTACTGTCATAGGTGCTTTCAATTTTAAGGAGTTTGAAAGTGATAAGAAGACTCTGAAATGGTGGAAAGATACCGTCCTATGGATTTATATGATCCCAGGATAGTGAATTCTCATGGTTGCTTTCAATTTTAGAGAGTATGGAAGCAATAGAAGACTCCAAGGGGGTTCTTTTTCATGTGTTAGTCTCCAAGGCCCAAAAAAGCATAAAAGTATGCAATGAAGAACTCTTCTAGCTGGTGTGACTAGAGTATTCCCTTTTTGTAAGTAGTATACCAGGTCTGGAAAAGGGTTAAAATTATACCAGATAGATGCCCTTTCAGGTACTTTAGCGAGCATGAAAGGAAGCAAGATTTCTCGGTGATCTTTTCATTGTTTAAGAAGTTAGAAAAGAGCTTAATGGAAACTCACTAAGTGCATTTTTCGTAAAGGAATTTCTCATCCCAAAAAATGGATAAAATTATATCGAACAAATATAATAGCTAGGCAAGGAGGACGTGTTCAATCAAGGGACAAGTATGTTAACCAAGAACAAAAGCGAGGGGGGAACACTGATGGGGCCTCCTTGCAGGTTGATGAATGGTGGAAAAATAATGCAATGACTGTAGTATGGATGGAGTGGAGGGCTCATGGATAGGCCATGATAGACAAAATGGAAAAAAATGACTACAGCCTATGTGGCATGCAAATCGAGGCACCGATGGGCATGGAAAAAATTATCGAATTTTTTTTCAGTGAGAGCGATAAATGATCTCAAGAATAATCATGGGCACAAAAATATGAATCCGGTGGTGCAAACGATGCGAGAAACAGAGGTCATATGGCTCTGGAATGGTGAAAACAAGAATGTGGAAAAAATGGCTATAAATAAAGGTGATCCCACCAAACCAAGGATGTGGTGTGGGTATAACTGATGATCTACAGGGGCGGAATACCAGATGTATAAAATCAAATCAAATATACAAGTGATACGTGACCTCGAAAATGGTTGAGATCGCGCATATGAAAAATGTCAGCAGGGTTAATGACCTCCCCCCGTGCTATGTGCATGGGGTTTGTGATTGTGGATCACATATTTGTTGAGTTGAGAAATGGGATCATTCACATGCTGAGATAGATGTGATAGGGAAGGTTCAAAATGATTGAGCATGCCCCATATCCTAAGGTCAAGGTAATCTGTTATGCCCCCTAACTCAGAGGTGTCAATGTGGTGCGGATGGGGTCTTAAAGAGGGATCAACAGGGCATCGAGCAACTACTGGCGAGGGGGTGTACCATGAGGTTGTCGACCATGGTGGCATACTGAAGTTATGATATGATGATGGGGTATTCCCCTTGCGGGGTGGATTCCTGTTAACACCCAAAAAGTGCTCACTAGCTCATTTCCCGATTCACATGACCCATTTGTCCACTTTTTCCACCATTTTGTCCACTTTTTCCACAAAAACCCATATTTTTTCCCTCAAAATATGTAATTTTCCTCAAAAAATACAAAAAACCCTAAAAAGGGGTATAAAATTCCCAAAAATCAATTTAAAGGGAATAAAAATATAAAATATATTCAAAAAAGGAAAAAGAGGGAAAAAGAGACCTAAACCATTTTGGTCAATACCATTGGTTTTCTCAAACCATAATGGTATTCCCCATCACGAAAAAACTATAAAAAGGTGATAGGGGCTCCTCACTATTCATTCCATATTCATCCTATCCTTATGCTGCCAAATTCACTCTTGATAACCCTTGCCTCACTTTTGAGTTTGAAGATCCCTATTAGAGCATTGGAGAAGAAGAGACCATTGGAACATTTGAGCATCTCAACCTTGTAGTTACCTCGACTCAACCATCCTCACCATTGAGGTAATATGATTCGTGTAAAGCTATTTTTTCATTAATAAAGAATTTGTTTTACATAGAGATCTGAGTTCTTTACCATTTACTTTCAAGTTTTTACATGCACATGCTAGATCTACTTTTTATATTCAGTTATTGTCTTGCACATCTTAAATCAAAATTTGTTTTTAACTTAGTTTTTTATTATTTCGATTGAGACTGCTACTACAAGTTAGTAGGTGCTCACAAGCACATGCTTGGGTGAAAACACAAGCAACAATTCCCCCAGTAATTCCAACGAGAATGACGATGATGATGAGTAGGCAATTTTTTGGGCCTGCCCCCATGTTGTGGACATGTGGTTTCCTCATTTATTTGAAAAGGTTGAATAGGTGGGTCAGAGGGATCAGTTGAATGGGATGACAAGATAGAGGGGTTGCCAGTGTAAACCATGTAAATGGTGTTAACCTCAGCCGATGAGGAGGATTCGGGTGGGTGAATCTCATCGATGGTAGTAATGGATGATTCTAAGGAGGATTGACTCATTTCATGGAGAACTAGTCGATACTCAAGTAAGTCAGGACAATGATGGGAATAGTGTATGTAGATCCTGCATATGGCATGGGATTGGTTGGTGCGCAATGATTTATTGCGTGGTTTAGGGGTGGTATCTAGCTCGACAACTGGAATATTGGGGTCATTGTCCAATGTTTTCATGTGTTCTTGACGGTTTGGAAAGTGTGGAAAATTATGGGTAGCATGGCCCAAATCATCGCATAAGAGCACTTAGGGGTTGCACGAACTGGAGGGGAAGGTTTCACGGGTTTCGTCACCTGTGGGGAGTATAAGTTCGCAGGCCTTTGACCTCAACATTATTAGGTGGTGGAGGGGCATGGTTAGAGGAAGATGTTTCCGCTACACCGGGAGGTGGATGAGAGGCTGTGGTGATTGGTTGGACTATTTGAAGGATGAATTATGGTGTTGGAGTGGGATTAGGAGCAAGCAGATACCACATGGTAAGTCCTAATGTTAACCCATGGAGATTCATTGTGTCCATGACGGGCACACTTTCTACTACAGATGGTGGGAATAAGAATGAGATTGTATGAATTGGTGTGGCTCCAACGTAGCTGGGTACCAATGGCGGTTGAGGCAACAGTGGTGGTTGTGGGTTAGGTACCGACTGATTTGAGTAAATAGTGCACAAGTCAAAAATATCAACGGTCGTTAAAGGAGGTGGTAATGAACGAAAAGTGGAGACCATTGGAGTCTCTAAATAAAGTCCAGGGCTGACGGTGGAAACCAAAGAGATGGGTGCACCAAAAATAGGTTCTTCAACCATGGGGAGAACATTCTCAGGTGTAGCGGGAGCATTCAGGTCATAGTAAGTAACTTGGTTGATGTTAACAACCCATCCCTCATGGGGAAACATCATTATGCGGAACACCAATGAAGCAACAACCTTCATGGTGTACATGTAACTCAATCCTAGAAGCAATTGGTAGTCAACTTGGGCATTGACAACTTCTATGTCAATCAAGACAATTTTTCTTGCTAATTGGACTGGGACATTGGCCAGGAGGCCTTGTGGTTGGGATGAACGACCATGATAATATCGTAAAGCAGTCAAGGATGGCTGTAGGGTAAGGGATCTGAGCTTTTGCCACACGAATGTAGACATAACGCATGTAGAGGCACCCTCATCGATGATGCCTCGATGGATAACAATATTTCATACAGAAATAAAAACTTGAAATGCTAATGTGGAAGGCATGTGTGGTACAGATTGGTCTAAATCGAATGTCATCATCCGTGAGTCGGAAGGGTCTATTGCACCTATGGTAGACAATAGTGTTTTGTGCTATACTGGGCAGATCTTCAATACTTCTAGGGATTACATAGAAGTAGCTGTGAAAATCCTCACAGTAGATCTACAAGATGATGTATACCTCACAAGAGTAATTATGATTAAGCAGGAAAATAGAAGAAGAGTGGTCAATGCAGTATAATGAGCAACAGAATAATAATACAGTAGAACTCGGATAGAAACAAAAATACTTCACACACACTAATTAATTAATCACAATAGGGACAAATAAATAGTACAATGCATGAGGATTCGAATTCCTAAGGTGGCAATTCGAATTAGCCTTCATGGAGTGATCAAAAGATCACTAGAGTGTCATTGGAGCACAACTAGTACTCTATCTCATCATCAGTGGAGTCATCAATGCGCAAGTAACTATCAACCATCAGTCAAATTGAGTCTAATTGAGTGCGGTAGGTGTAACTGAATGTAATTGGAACATGGAGACACTAACTGAATGAAGGAGGCTCAGTGGAGGGCACATGAGGAGCTAACTGGAGTCAGAATGGGCAGTCAAGTCTCACTGGAGATCCATCGGACTGATACAGTCAGTTGAGAGTCAGTCAAGCCTAAAATCAAGGATAGAACTGAAGATAACTAAAGATAACTGAATGGTAGGTAAGGAAGGGTGCCTTTCTCATGCAGTAGGTGAAAGGAGGGCGTACCATGCTCTAGGAGGGCTAAAACTGAGTGGAAGGAAGCTCCGGGGGCTAGCTAACTAAGGGCTAGGTGTTAGGACTGATGACTGGGATGCATGCAAATGCATGCAAACCCTAAAAGTGCATGCATGCCTGAAAATGCAAATAATGAAAATGCTGCTAGGACTAGGATGGAGTATAGGAATATCCTAATAGTAGGGGACTAGGCTCATTCATCCATGATATTATCATTGGGGACAACAAGAGCATTGGGATTGCTATTAATTTGGTGCAGAGGAAAACAAGGATTTTTGGGGGGCCCTTCGAATGGTGCTAGCGGTATGCGTAACGACTAGCCTGTGGGAAGAGTGTTAGTAGCCTTGTCCGCAGGAATGGTGTCTGTAGTGGAACCATATTGGTTATGGCATGTTTGAAGGTTGACATCAATAGAAGACATCATTAAAAGGTGATGGGTACCTGATTCAATGGGTTGACTATCAAGAGCAGTGTAAGTAACTTGATGTTGTTGTGCTGGGGCACGTTGAGGTGGAGCCAAAGGTTGGGCGGATACTACCCCTTGTGTGGGTAGGTGATTTTGCAACACCATGGGTTGTGCATTGGGTTGTGGTGTGTTTGGTGGTACCGGAGGTGCAATATGTCCCTAGCATTGGGCGTCATCATTCCAAAGTTGGCGAGCTCAATCAAAATGGGGACAATTATGTGTGTAATGGCCATATACCCCGCAAATAGAACATGGGTGGTTTGTGCGTAGGTTGGGGTTCTTACCTTGTTGAGGTGGTTGATTAGGATTTTGGTTAGCTGGGGCAGCACCATTATTATCAGGAGGATTCGGTGCTGGAATGCCTCTATATGGAGGTTCGTTGTTTCCACGGTTACGACCGCATCCTTGAATCTATTGTCCTTGTTGGTTCCATTGAGCGGGTTGGTTTTGCTATTGGTTTTATTGAGCATAGACTTCCCCTTGGGTAACAAGGGGGTTCTATGGTTGAGCAGGTGCTGGGGCAGGATGTTGTGGATAATATGCAGGTGTGGGTGTCGCTGGGGGATGGTAGTAGACAGGTGATGCAGCAGGAGGGGCTTACGTCGGTGGGGTATGTCCATAACAAAGTGTTTGACAAGAAGGTCCATGTATATGGGGGGATTAGGCCGAGGGAGCATACAAATATGTTTCTCCTGAATGGGTTGTGGCGCGTGAAAGGTCGGGACCACACATGGTGTAATTAGGTGTAGGATTATAATCCGGGGGGTTTTCGGGAGGCATATGGGTGTAAGGATGGCTACGAGGTGTAACGTGTCCAATAATTCCGTCAACAGCATGAGATGCCCCTAACGTGTCTTTCCAGGAGGAGGAGTTGTGGGGAGCATCAGGTAAAATGGAGTAGACATATCCCAACTATGCACAAATGAGGTCAAATTATGCGGCTTTGAGAATGGCTTCTTCTTTGGTTTGGGGCCATTTGGATGCCACATCCTTGGCGATAACTGATATGAGAGATTTCAAGAACCAATCTAAGAAGATGCGGTCATCTAGCTTGATCTTGCACAAAATACGACGTCTATGCCACTCATGAATATGGTCAGTGATATGGGTAGCCATGTTTTGTCTGCAAGACAACATAATCTCAACACCAACATTGTAATGGACTGGTAACTGAAAGAACTGTAGGAAATTCAAAGTAAGAGATGAAAAGGTGGAGTGGGTCCCATGTAGTTGTTCAATATACCACTTACCTATAGAGCCAGTAAGTGTCTGTTGTAAAAGGCAGAGGCAGATCGAGTCATCCACTATGTTGTTGGAGGAACACCATAAGTGGAAGGACATGATATGGTTTTGTGTGTCCTCACCACCCTTTCCTTCGAACTTTGGGATTTCCAAAAGGAGTTTGGTAGGCATGGGAGGCCACATGGGGAAATGTCGAATCATATTGTTGGTTAATCAAGCCAAATCAGGGAGGTTGAGATTGGCCATGAATGGAAAACTAGTAGAAGTATGTGACATAGTGGTAATGACCTGTGTGCTAGCCATGCCAACAATCATTGGGCCACCTCCACCAAGGGGTAGAGCGACGGTGTGAGTCGTAGCAGGGATCGAGTAGGAAGGTTCATTTCTCCCAAGTGTACTACTTGTGACCAAAGGGATAGCAGTCAGAATAGATCTAATACCGATGGGTATGGAAGTAGTGAATGAAATTCTAGGTGCAGTTCCAGTGGATGGTATAGTAGGGATGGATGCTTAAATGGTAGTTGGACTAGTGGTGGAATCACTACCGAGAATACCGCTGGTAAAGGGGTTGGGATTCACGCCGGCCATGGGGCTATACGGAGCGGTGTAGGTGGGTAACTATGACTCAAAATCAGAGGTAAAATAAGGGGCATCGAGATAAATATCCGATGATGAATCTGTGTGTCTATGACGGGTGGTATCAAGTGGACCGTAATACAGGGACTGGCCCCGTAGGCGATGAGAGTGTCTCGGTGAATCAATGGTGATAGGTGTAACAGTGCTAAAGGATCTGTGGGATAAAAATGATAAAAAATACAAATTAAACCGTGTGTGAAAAAGGAGAGCTCTCAAAAAGGGGGACGCTCAGGCCGATAACAAGCTCAAAAAAACTTGTTGAAACAACGTGCTACAACAAGTGGAGCGACAATAAAATGGTCAGAATACCAAGCAACACTCCTAAAAAATAAAAAGGGTAGACTCACTAACCAAATGGGGGTATGGGAGAAATCAAACACCTATCTAAAGGATATGAAAGCTCACACAAATCGTATCCCCTACAGGGTGATGAAATCTGCAAACAGGCAGTATGAAATGGAGAACCAAATGCATAAGGATATCCCTCTACCGAGAGGAACTCCAGGTAAACTAGTCCTAGAAGAATGGAAATTAAGATACCTCATTCATGAAACGTCTGGAATGGTGCCCGTAGCTTCATTTCTTTGTTCGTCGTACGCCTGGTATGGGATCCAACATGCACTCGAGAACAACGAGTTGGTTTCCTTCAGTAAAGAATGGAGTGTGGTGTTCCACTCAGACTTTCGGAACCAATCTTTCTACTTTCCCTCCTAAGGGAGAGGCCGTCTAACAAATCGGTGTTAACCATACCAATAAATCATAGGGTATTTTGGATCCCTAAAAGACAACAACTATGTCTCAAATGTAAATGACAAATGGGGTGTTATTTGGATGCCTATCCCCAATGTCCTACCTAGATACAATGTTCTTTTTGTGTTCCCCAAGTGGGATTAAAGTTGGTTGATTTAAGTAGATTTTAGGTCTGACTTGGATTATGGTGACCGAGTGTGTGCACAAGTGGTGTGTACCCAAGATTGTCAAGCTGAAAAAATAACTAAAAATTTGAAATGAAAAGAATTAACTCCTATGTAAAATAAATGAACTTGTTGAAATGTAATGCAAAGTAAAATATTTTAAATGCTACAGCAAGTAAATAACACAAAAGTATAGCTAGCAAAAATGGATGCAAGCAATCAGATGGTTGTTAGTGCAAGACAAAGTGGGAAAAAATCGCTGCCAAGTGCAGCTGTGAGGCAACAACTCACACTGTAGGTGCGGCAAACTGCAGAAAAATAACGGTGGGAGAGACTGACAAGAACAGGAAACAGGGCGCGGGTTTTTGGGAAACATTCACACTAAATGGTGTGGGTTTTGAGGAAAAAACATGCTAAAGAGTGGGTTTAAGGGCGGAAAGTGCATTAAGGGTGCAGATTTTGGGCTGGAAAGCGTGCTAAAGCATGCTATCTGGCTGAAAAGTGCACCATGAGCGCGATTTTCAAGCTGAAAAGTGTGCTAAAGCGCCGGTTTCGGGCTGAAAGTCGAGCGAATAAGCGTAGGTTTCAATCGGATAGTCGCGATCCATGATGCGGAAAAACGTTTCTGAAGTCGCGGGTCGAGCCATAGAAATGGAATTTTTGAAGATTGTTGCAAAGGAAAGCACCAGATCTTCAAGTATGAGGTTCAAGGCTAGACCAGAGCTGTAAAATGCAAGCAAAATAACAAGTACAAAACTAAAAATAAACCAAAGATTCTATGGGAATCGACGTAGTGGAGTCGCCAAAACTATAGATGGGGTTTTCACACCAGCTTGTACTAAAGAGAACCTACAAAGGATTCAAGAACCCTTAGTAGCAGTTCAAAATAATGAGTAAAAAATAGATATTAAAAGAGTGACATGTGCAAGTGATAACATAAAAATAAATCTAACTACTGTAGAAAAGTAAAGAATCAAAAGGAACCCATGAATGTAATTGATATTTTTTGTATTAATGGGAAAACAAGGGTTTGCAATGGTATTTACCTCAAATGGTGAGGTTGTTGGAGTCCTTGCAGTTATATGAAGAGTAGCGCACCAGATCTCCAGAGCTCCTGGCTCTTCTCCTAATTCCCTAGAGGTGGCCAAGACTCAACTGAATGGGGAACAAAAGCTCAAGGTGATAGGCTCAAGTTCAACAGGAATTTTGGCAGCAAAAGGTTATGAAGAGTGATTATGGATGTTAAATGGGGGGTCTCCATCACCTTTTATAATGATTTTGGGTGGTGGAGTATTGACCCATGGTTTTGGGAAACCAATAGTATTGGCTAATGTTATTAGGGTTTTTCCTCTTTTTTTAATTTATTTTTGACTTTTTAACCCCTTTTCTTTTATTTTGGGGATTTTGGACCCTTTGTTGTGGATTTTGACCTTTTTTGAAGGAATTTCATTAATTGAAGAGGGAAATAATTATTTTTTTCCCTTTTGGTTACCATTTGAGGTTTTTTGGGGGTTTTGGAGGCCAAAAATGTAGGAAAAGTGGACAAATAGGTTATGTGACTAGGGAGATGAGATAGTGAACAATTTTTGGGTGTTAATAGTGGGGGCGAAGAAGGAGAAGGAAAAAGTGAAATTACCGTGCAATATTTTCTAGGAAGATAACCTCACTCACCAATTCTCCAAAATGGAGGAATCACAACACTTGTTGGAACATCAATCCATGATTCAACAAACTACTATAAGAACAAATCATTTTCCTCCTCATTACCAACAAATCATTATTAGGGTTCCTAATAAATCGACGCTCCTGCAAGGGTGAAATCAGGGTTTCCCTTCATAAGCAGTCAACACATCAAATGCAAATGTCTACATGTGTGAACAATAGATTAATATACAGACAAGGGAACACAACTATGATTCTTTGGAATATGAGCCCAAGGATAAATAAGTATCTACATCGCAACTATCACCTTCTCTTCATATAGATAAATTAGTGATTGTTTCAATGCCACACTCTCCCAAGGGTGCTTTATGAATATATGCACATAATCCTAATTTGATGGATCCCAAAAATTATAGCATTGTTGAGGATCTATCTGAGGCACAATGTGGCATGTTTTCCTAGATATTCTTCAAAGTTTCACTACATAAAGAAAGGATTTATTGTCAGCAATAGGTGGTTTGGACCAATATAATACACAATTGATTACCTTTTGATATGGACACTCATAATCGATGCCTCCCTCATCACATTGTGTTTCAAATTCAAGTCTCATCACATGGCACCCACATCTTTTCTACAGTAGTTGACGAAGGAGCTTCAACCTATGTTATGTCTCTTTCAAGTTGGAGGGAATTAGGTTCTCTTGAGATAGTTCCATATCTAGTCAAGCTGACATATTTCAATGTAGATATTTCAAACATCATGGAATCATACCATCATTCCCCCTTAAGTTAGGAGGAAAAATAGTCTTGGTATAGGTTGATGTTCCGACACTCCATTAGATTACAACCTTTTGCTGGGCCATAGCTGGACATATGCAATGACATTAATGGTTTCATCAATATTTGGATTGATTTTCTTCCCTCATTAGGGAAAAATTGTCTCCATTGTTTAGTTGTCATTACATTGTCTTGATATAGCTACCCCATTGGGATCAAACCTCTTGATGGTGGATAATTCCATAAAGGATTGCACAAATATTGGTGTTGTGATGTATCTTCCCCCTATGGGAGCCTTTAATATCCCTCTAACAATTTCATTTATTGACCCCACCATATCATAGGAGAATTATGTGGACCCATATCCCATGCATTTAATTGCGATTAAAAATCCTATACATTCATGCTCATCTTCTTGGGACTTAGTTCTAGTAGTTGACCAAGTGATTTATCCAACGGAAGAGTTAGATATTGTTCTCCCCTCATTGGTCTAGATCAATGTTATGCCATATTTTATTCTTGTAATGATGTTATTCCTTCAAATGAATCTCTCCCATAGGATATGGTTTATTTTGACATTCCTTTGGATATTTCTATTATTTCCAAATATCAACTCCCTAGATTGGACCCATTTGTAACCAAATCCATTCCTAATTTCCCTTGTAGATTTTTAGTTTTACCTTTCCTTTTCCCTCCATACTGCTAGTTTTGTTTATGGTCATAAGACTAAATAGAGAGGACATTAGAGGTTTGAGAAGGACCCATTACATGTGCATTATTCTGAATGGAATCCATCATATTAGTGTGTAAGGACATTTGTCCCATTTGACTATCCATATAGCTTACTACAATATTATCTATAAAAAAATTCACATGATCGTCCTACAGTCATATCCTTGTCTTTCTTGGTTTATTTTTTCATTGATGCATTAGGAAAAATGTCGTAAAGAACCCTAGACTGCAAAAAACTAGGTCTAGTTGTTAGGATCTAACAATGGCCTATTCTTCCATCATGACCTTGAAAATGGCCATGTCCTTGGTTGTATAGGTAAATAGGGACTTAACAAACCAATGTAATAGTGAGATATCATTCTCCATTCAAGGATGTGATCGGAAATCTAAATGACAATGTCTTGTATAATGATGTCAACAACTCTATCCCAAATTCGTATTGGGCTAGTAACTAAAAGTGTGTGAATATTTCATACCATATGAAATCACTATAAGAAGAGATTCATAGCTCTGTATAACATTTGGTGGTAGTTCTCTTCAAGGTGTGCTAAAAGAGTAACAACTTATTAGAATTGTCAATCAATGTGTTTGAAGAACATAAGATATGGAAATTCATCACATGGTTTGGAAGATATTCTCCATATTTCCCTTCGATGTTAGGAGTGTATGAGGGAAATTCAATTGGGATTGTAGTCCAATTGTGGCATTATGCTACACTAGGTCATTAGTGAGCTTCATCAAATCAGGAAGATTTAACATGGTGAGAAATGATAATTGGACTTGGGAAAATGGATTGAATAATCTTAATAACCAAATTTTCTCACCTACTTTGTCATCAACTTCATCATCATTAAGCATCATAATCAACATTATACACACCATTTTCCATCCCATTTCATCCATTTGACCTATGCAAATGACCAAATGGCCAAACAACTAAAATTCAAACTCAACAATTGACCATGACCTAAGGGTCACACCTTTTCCTTCGAAAGGCACAACCCAAATCGTACATATTGCCTTAAAAAACTATGACCTAGTCTGAAAAGTGCAATTTTGGTTATAATTTATCATTTTGCAATTTTGCAAGGGAAGTAGTGGTTAAATGTGGACACATACATTGTCATTGTTGAAATTAATAATTGATCTAACTTCAAAAACCCTAACCTCTCCACTAAGAAATCAAGGGAATGGAGAGCATGCACATTGGATATAGATCCCATTTTTTGAACACCCTTGTGCCTATAAAAGAATCCCTCATGGTCACCATTTCATAGATCCATTTTCATATATCCAAAACACATCGACATGTTGCCATATTTCCATTATAAAATAGAGAGAAACCATATCCTTCTTTCTACTTTCACCATAAGGGGAATCCTCAACTCACACTTGGCTAGAGATTGGGACTACAAGGAAACGAACGAACCTTCCCTTGGATTAGCTGCAGAGATCCATTATACACAAAATAAAGTACCAAGGTTTGTGTTTTGTCATTTAAATTATTTGTGTAATAAAGATTGCATTCTACATGAAGTACTTTCTTTCAATCGCTAGTTTCTTGATATTTGATTGCATGCATGTTTAAGGGTGTTTATCTTTAGTTTAATTTAGATCTATTTATTTTTCCTTTTCTAATCTACTACAAATTAATGCACAACCCCTTGATAGGTTATTTTTTCACTCATGTGTGAGAAATCACACACCACAAATGAGTTTTGAGGTTGGCCCATCACATGATAATTCATTTGAGTGCCGCCCACAATGAGGAAAAAAACCACTCATAAAATTTTTCGTTCCCTCAACATGAGCACTTCCACTGTATTATACTTGTTATAGTACTATAATCCCACAAATGAATCTCTCCCCATCCCCTTGATTCAGCGTTTTCGTATAAGAACTTATAAGAGATTGGAGATAGGATTCATGGAATGTGAACTAGGTGGATACAAGTCATAGATAGGCTTGATGGTATGTGAACTACGAAACTACAATCATGCACAAGTTCCATGCTGAACTATGAGCATTTTCCAACTCAATATGAACTTTCTTATTAATTATGAAATTATTCTTATTTCATAATTATGAAATCATGACAAAAAAAATATTTCCTTGTGGGATAATTATGATATTTTTACTCTATTATGTAATTTCAACCACATAACATCTAATAACATCCTTACAAGGCCTGTGGTGGAAAATACAAGTATAAGAATATGCTATATGGGGAATAAGTTGAAAAAAACTAAGATACCGGTGGTTCTAAAATTGATACGCCCATGTATGTATAGAAACTACACCTTCCCTCACTGAGCTCATTGAATCTCCAACAACTTAGGCAAAGCCATAATACTTTCAAGGAAACCAAAGGTTGCTCACTTCTATTTGTGAATGAAACCAATATTTGAATTACTTCCAAATTATCGTGGTCAGGTGTTGCCTTTGGTGATGTAACTTACTACTATGAAGGTAGAGACTATTTTTGTGGCATCAATGGTAGTAAACCTAGATGAATGCCAAAATATCCATGAATTTCATAATCAATAGGTGAGATATTTCTATCCTTACCTAAAGATTTGGTTTTCAATACTTTTTCATAAACCATAAGAAAACCAAGTCTAGCATGGGGTTTTGAATGCTTTTGTGTGTGTGTGTGTCGTGGAAGATTATCTGAAAGCTTCAAAATATGTGTTATGTGTTAAAAAACATCGACAACAATAGCATGAACATCATGGTAACACTAAGACACGGCCATTCCTAAATCGACCTAAAACCAAAAAAAAAAAAATCTTGATAAAAGAAAATATTAAACAAATAATGCTAAAGACAATGCACTTACACATATTTAATAGTGATAGTTTGGAAAATCTCAACAAATTCATAACTTGAAACATCATAAAGAACTTGTTAAATCAGGCCCATACAATGTAAAATAGGAAGAAAACCCATTTAATTGATGAAAATAAAGCATCAACCAGAATGACCAAATACAACTCGGTCAAAAGTTAAGTTAATAACTTAGTTTACAGGATTAAAAATACATTGAATTGTGTATAATATCATCGAAAAAATCGTAAGTCGATTACTAGAGTCCCTAGAGTATGACAATGGGAATAATACAAAAATCCATTAAACTTTTAGAGTATTATAGAGTCCCTACGGTATCACAAACTTAAACTTTTATACTATTATAGTGGTTTTTTTTCGAGAGAGAACTGTACGGGTTACACCATCCAAATTTTGGATATTATTTTATTTTAGAAGATTTAATTATAATTTAGGATTAGTTAAGCACATGTATTAAATATAGATTATAATTTAAACTATTTATATAGAATTAATATTTTAATATTTTTGAATATATTTGTTTGTTTGATTTAGAATATTTAATTACAATTTAGGATTAGTTAGATTTATATATAAATTTTATTATTTAAATATTTTTGAAAACATATTTTATATTTTATAAAAAAAAAATTAAAATTACGTTTTTTTTACACTTTTATAAATTTAAAATTGATAAAACAATATAAAAAAACAAAAATACCATATTTATAAACATTTAAATAACCACACTTACTTTTTAATAATTTCCATTTTTATAGTAAATTTGAAATTGGTAAAGATTATAATAAAATTAAATAGCATGCATATATTATTTGTAAATATTGAGATTACAACATTAAATGTGCATTGAATTGAGTGCAGATTAGGTGGTTGGGAGGAATGTTGTTATCCTCCTCACCCGGGTTCAAATCTTGCTTTGTAACACTTGATCCTTGGGAGCCGACTTTCTATATAATGATTGTAAATCTGGCCATACCTTAATTCTTTCAGAATAGCAAATATTAGCATTTTCTGAGAAAAAAAAAAACATTAAATATGCAATCTTGAAAATAATGGAAACATGTATTTCAATGTATCGTTGCATAGTTACAAGATTTTTAATGAAACAAAAAAGAGAGTGTGTTCTTATATAGTGCATGGTTGGTTTTTAATGAAACACAAAGGACATTTCGTTTTTAATGAAAAATGTACATGATGTTCTTACATGGACAAGAACATATTAGTAGTGATTTGCCACACCTTAAATAATCATATAAATTGTTTCGTGGGTGAGGACAAATGGTACACGTCCTTTTTCTCATAAATGAAACCTACCTTATAAAAATATTTACTTTCAAAATGGTGTGAATTATGAAGATCCTTTTTTCCAAAGAAAAAAAATCATAAAGATCATAGTGTATTATAAAAACAAATCATATTTTACATAGCCATAAGTCTTTCATACATATTAAGATAGTGGAATTCAATATCTATCAATCTTCTTCAAGAGTAAGATCAAATATAAGTAGGATCAAATATCAGCTTCACAACCTATGTTTGAAACAAAATTATCATTTAAATCGAGCTAGCAGTTAAAAGACAAAAAACTATCACGATAGAGAGTCATACAAAAATGTATGTAATATCAATGGCCATAGATAATAAAAAAATGTCCTTTAAGGATGATTTTGGGATTTTGGATAGATCAGGAAGATTACTTAAATGAAAAAATGTTCTTTGAAGATTATTATGGGATTTTGGATAGATTATTATGAAGACTACTTAAACTACATAAATAATTTTGTCCCTTAAGAATCTATGAAATTAAAGCAATTCTTTTATTACTTTCTGTCTTTTTTTTTTGCTGCAACGACTTTAGTAATCGGTTTATTCTTTTTAACTAAACAATTGGTAACTCGAGACATTATAAACTAAGTTGTATATTCTACATTTTATTTTCACCAATTAAATGTGTGAAATCGTTATCTTCTCCAATCAAACGTTTTGAAGTCTTATTTTTAAAATTAAGGCTTATTGTTCAAGACTACATGGTCCAAAAATGACTATTATGTTATCTTAATAGCTCAAAAAATTTCATTTCTTATATTCCTTATTAGCAATAGAAATTTATTCTAAATTGATTTATTGCACCGAGTGAAACGAGGTGCTCTACAACCCAGTATGGGGGAGATGTTGTAATGTGTGTGATGTAACGTTTGTTACTAAAAAAATAATTAAAAAATTCATGTCCACTCATAAAATAAAAAATTATGGAAAGTATTTAAAAAAAATCCATGTTGGTTCATGAAATAAAATATTATAAAAAGTAATTAAAAAATAGATGTTCGTTTATAAAATAAAAACTTAAAACTTAAACTCGGATCTATCAATAAAGAGAGATCGAATTTCTTGAGTTTATATTTTAAAAAGAAATACACCTCAAGAAATTGGATCCCTCTCGATGCTTGATAGATATGGAGTTAAGATGGATCTATGCTAGTTGATATATTTTTCTAAATACATTTCTTATATGCTTTAGAACCTTTTGAAGATAGATGTATTTCAACACTATTCCAACTATTTCCCTTTTAAACAAAAAAAACATTAAAAATTTTGTTGTATGCATCCCTTCCTTCGCTATATAATGTTACCTTTTTATGCCAAAGGGGTTATGACTTATTACAACGTTTACATATAATTTTTCCTAAAAATAACTACTAAAAATGTAAACAATAACTATTAAAAATGCAAAGTGGATCTTATTCAATTTTTATAACATTTGGGTGTATTCCAACAGTATTCCCTTTTAAACAAAGAAACATTAAAAAAATTGTTGTATTTGTTGTATGCATCCCTTCCTTTGTTATATAGTGTTACCTTCTCATGCCAAAGGGGTTGTGGCTTATTACAACGTTTACATATAATTTTTCCTGAGAATAACTACTAAAAATGTAAAGGGGATCGTATTCAATTTTTATAACAACTACTAAAAATGTAAAGTGGATCTTATTCAATTTTTATAACAAATGTTAGATGCATCAAATAATGTTTTTTGGTTTTACTTTGGAAGAGATGTTTTCACGTAAGTATGTTTATCTAATTTTGAAAATATAATAATTATAAATAATAATAACATATATTTGTGTATTATATATATATAGATATATAAAAATAAAAGAAAAATATTTTATATGTATATACAGTAAACAAAACTACTCTATAGAAAGAAAGATACAAAATTATATTTAAAAATGGTAATTATATAAAAATATTGTTACAATGCAAATATATGTATTCTGATAATAACCAAAATTGTATTATTACATATCCATATTTCCATAAGTTTTGAGTGCCTAATTCTATAGATTTAAATGATATTACAATCATCTTATATTGATCTTAAATGATTAAAAAAATACACCTCAAGGAATTTGATCCCTCTTAACACTTTAGATATATTAGGTTTAAGACATATCTAAGTTGGTGTTTAAGTTTTCGCATCACAACCAATCAATTTTAGTAGGATCATACCAGGAATTAGTAGTATCTTTAGGATTTCCGAGTCATTCAATATCCCATAATGGAAAACTAAATTATTTGACTCACCAACTTGTCAATGAGGATCACCCATCACTAAATCAAGGAGCTTCATTATTTCGATAGTAGAAGGACTATGGTACTTATACATAATGTGTAGAATAGTGAGTTCTTGTATATTTTCCTCCTTCATTCATTTGATGTATTTTATCACCAGGGCCAGAAATTTTTATCATTGTTTACCTAATCACATTAATATATTTAATATTAACCAAATTTTGTTTGTAATTACACTATGAGGAAAAACATATTTAGTTGAGTATTTTGTAGAGGTTTTTAATGATATGAGATCGAAACAAAATATTAAAAAAATAATACATTGAAACCTCTACTATTGGTAGTGCACATTTTAACATATTTTGATTATAAATCAAAATATTGGGTAGATGAAGCTTCTACTAGAGATTTTTCCTTGGTGTTCTTATATTGATAGTGCTTATCATTGTGCTTATAATGATAATGTGCACCTATACACCATCGGGATATAATACACACCAATGCACCAATATTCATACCCATTAGGGATTTCAAATATCTACACTAAGAATTAATGCGTTAAACACATTCTTGAAGCCTTGCTGCACAATTTAGAAATTGAAAGCATCAGGGTGATTATATCAGCAATATACACCAACATTCTATAGATTTTAAGTTGATGATAATCATTCATCACTAAAATTACCATCATTGCTTGCTTGCCTCATTTATTCATCACTTGCACGGGATGTACGTGCGTTATTTGGAATTTTTTTCTTATTGGGTTGATTTTGAAAGTGTGCCTCTTCATGTTACATCTACAAGAATATAAATAAAGTGTAATGGGTATATCAATTAAATCTATAGTATAATATACATCATTGCATCAATTTAAAATCATACCATAACACCAAGTGCTTCAATAAAATAATACACATTCTTTCCAAACCATTTTTCATTCCATCTTTCAAAACATATATTTTTGGCTCGAATAAGAGATTGTCATATTCATCATCGTCATTATCCTCATCCTCAATGTCCTTCGCGTCCTCCTCCTCCTACTCCTCCTTCTCATCATCATCATCATCATCATCATCATCATCCTCATCATCACCACCATCTTCATCTTCATCAACATCATTGTCATCATCCTCATCCCCATCCTCATCCTCACCATAATCATAATTATCATTTTTATCATCATCATCATCATTGGCATCATTTCCTTCTTCATTATCATCATTTCCTTTGTCATCATCACCATCATCATTGTCATCACTCTAGTGGTTTCCATCATTATCATCATCATCATTATCATTTCTATTGTGGTTTTCATTGTCATCCCCGTCATCCTCCTCCTCCTCCTCATCATCACCAACACCACCACCACCATCATCATCGCCATCATCATCATCGTCGTCGTCGTCGTTTTCGTCATCGTATTTTTCATTTCCATCATCATCATTGTCGTCATTATCATCATCATATTCATCATCATCACCACCACCACCACCATCATCATCATCATCATCATCATCATCGTCATCATCATCATCATCATTGACATTGTTAATTCCATCATCATTTTATGGCCATAATCGTTATCATCATCTTCATCATCTTCTTCATCGTCATCATTATACTAATCATCATCATCATCATTGACATCGTCATTATACTAATCATCATCATCATCATTGACGTCATCATCGTCATTGTCATTGTCATCATTTTTGTCATCGTCATCGTTGTCATCATTTCCGTCGTCATCCTTATTGTCATCATTGTCATCATCATCATCATTATGATCATCATCATAATCATCGTCCCCGATGCCTCGTAGTAGTTATTTCCGTCATCATCATCATCATCATCATCATCATGAATCATCTTTGACATTGTTAATTCCATCGCCATCTTATGGCCATAATCATTATCATCATTACCATCATCCAAATCGTCATCTTCATCATCATCTTTATCCTCATCCTCCTCCTCCTCCTCCTCATCATTGTCATCATCATCATCATCGTTGTCATTTCCATCGTCATACTCATTGTCATCATCATCACCATCATCACTGTTATCATCATCATCATCATATTTTTCATTGTCATCATTATCATTGTTGTCATCATCATAATCACCATAATCATCATCATTAGCATCATCATCATCATTATCGTCATCATCATCATCATCATTGACATTGTTAATTCCATCATCATCATATGGCCATAATCATTATCATCATCTTGATCGTGATCTTCATCATCATCTTCATAATCATCGTCATTTTCAGCATCATCGTCATCATCATCGTCATCATTTCCATCATCATCCTCATCATCATCATCGTCGTCGTCATCGTCGTCATCGTCATCGTCATCGTCATCGTCATTGTCATCATCGTCATCATTGTCGTTGTCGTCACTATTGTCATTTTCATCGTTGTTGTCATCATCATCACCATCATTATTGTCGTTGTTTTCATCATCATCGTCATCGTCGTCATCATCATCGTCATAGTTATCATTGTCTTCATGATCATCATGGTCGACATTTCCATCATCTCTATCATCATCCTTATTATCATCTTCATCTTCATCTTTATCATTGCCATTATCATCCTCCTACTCCTCTACCTCCTCCTCATCATCATGGTTCCCTTGTTCTTATCTATAGCTTCTTAGAGAAATATTAATATTTATAAAGTAGAAATTGAACTTACCTTCCTTACATGACTATCTTTTCCTTTGAACTACCAATTCAAAAGTTTTTTTGTAAGCTCGTGCCCACGGAGTTTTGAACTGTTAACCTAACATTAGGAGTGCCTTAATAGTACACCCATTCACTGTCTATTCTATGCCCCGTGGGTGCTAACTCAAAAGTTTGATGTCTATTCATGATTCAAATTATTTTAATTGTCAATAATTTTCACATCTTTAATTGAGAAATATCGACTTGACTTTACACCTCACAACAAAAATAACGTAAAAGTAAAAGTTGATGTTTGTTTATGTTGATCCATCCAATCATTAGTTCCTCAATATTTTGTCTAGAATAGATCAAACCTCACTCCTTATTTGTCATCAGTCCATCATCTTGTCCTTTCAATTTGGTATTGAAACTCCTACAGTTGACCTTTAGTTAAGCACTCTCTCTTTTAAGGTAATTTCCCATGCTTGTATTGGTGCAATTTATCCTTGTTATTTGCATTACGCTTCTCCACTTGTGATATTATTCCCTCAAGTTTCAAGCTCAATGTCCACCTTGTCAACTTCATTTTGGATCTATAAATATCTCCCCAAGTGGTATTGGAGAAGGATAATTTAATAAGGACACCGAACCATATAATATTAAAGTAGAACATACAAAATTAAGTGTGTTAGATGATTTATTTATCACTTGCACCTTGTCTAGTTCCAACTAGAATAACTCAACACAACTTCTAATGGATTCAAGAAATATTGATGCTTACCATTAGTTATCTTTATTGAGTGAAAGATAAACAATTTCCTTTACACATGAAACCTTAAGGTGGCTCTTGACCTTCAACCCATTATTGAAAATAGATACAATAATAGATTGGATTATCTCTTCCATTAAAAGTAGAATTTTGAGTTGAAGAATGTCAACATTGCCCTTACTCTTATGACAAAACTTGATTCTAACCTATAAAATGGATTTATGACTACTTTGAACCTTTATCATGGGTATAAACCAATAAAAAATGAATAGTTGAAGGTGTTATATATCTCTCTATATATGAGAGGAAACTTTGCAACTTTCATATACCGTGTCGTCTAGAAAATGAATTATTTATTTATATTGACATTCAAGTGAGAATACTTCTTAAAGTTATGCTCTAACTTTAGGTTATATTTATTTCTATGATGATGTCCCATGCTCAAAACTAAACATGCATGCTTTATATGTAAATGTAGTTGAACAAGCCTTCTTTAACTGTATTGCCATCTTAATATAAGAATAATTGGGGTTGTTATCAATGGTGGTCCCTATGCTAATGTGTTCATTGTGTTATGTTGCAAGATATCATGGTTAGATTCCTAGGGATGAATGAGGCGAGGTGTAACTTTAGGTTGAATTTCACATAATAGATAACCTTCATTAAAACATGTAATTAACAAAGAAAAATTTACCAACCAAAAATATTAAGAGGGAATATTTTCCCAATGCATATAATGAATAGATTGATAACCACTAATATAAAGTATTTTTTTGGTTCTACACATATTATTTCTTTCTCAACTAGTCATTATGAAGTGGGGGGTGTGGCTGTATTCATTAAACCCTTATTGGCCTCAACAATTATTCAGTGGGGAATGATCACACTCAATTACTAGTATTGGCACCGCTTACCCTAGATAATATATTCCATTCATTAAACCATCGAAAAGTTTTGAATGCATTCATCATTTTTTTAGGAACCCATGTCAACCCTTCTCTTTACTTTGTTAGTATATTGTTGTTGGACGCATATGCTTTGTAAGTCGTCCCATAGTATTATATGTTGATCCATAGTATTGGACGCATATGATTTGTAAGTCGTCCCGTAGTATTATATGTTCCATGGTATTGATCCATAGTATTGGTTCCTAGACTTAGTATATAAGTTTTTGTTGAGGCCAATGAAGACATCATGAAGTTATTTGTATTGAGATTCCTCAAAGGAGGTTTCCCCCTCGAAGTGGCCTGCGATCAATAAAAATATTCCATGATCTAATATATCATGCATTTTATCAATTAATTGTTGCAGGTTCCTCACATCTGGTATCAAAGCACTTTCTTGGGCTCGTTGGGTGAAATTTCTGCCAATTTTGTTTTTCGCATCTGTATTTGTTCCTATCAATTGCATGTTCGGATCTGGGAATAATCCCTATGCACTTAACTATGGGAAGTACTTGAGAATAATTCCTAACTCATTGTGAGAAGTACCACATGAACCCCGAAGTAGTTGGCCCATTGAGAGGACCTTCCAGTGAAAAGGGAAATGACCCCTACCTGATTGACTAGTTCCCACCCGTGAGGTAAACCAAGAGCTGTCGTTTGTGGAAAAGTGGTTATCAGTTTTACCTAAGCCATGGAGTGAGGGGTAGTTCCCCAATATGAAACCCGTAAGGAAACATTGGCGGCCAAGTGAATCCCCTGAACCATTAGGAATCCGAACATACCTAGGGTCCATATCTATTGGCAGCTGATAAATCGCAAATTACATCTGTCCAGAGCTCTCGCAGATCAATTCCAGTCGTTTCAGATCCATTCTAAAGGCCTTTTTAGATCCATTCTGAAATCCATTTTAGATCCATTTCGAGCCATTTTAGATCTATTCCAAAAGCTGTTTCAGATCCATTCTAAAAAAAAAAGAAAAAAGAGAGAGATTATATTAGTGTATTATATATATGTGTGTGTGAAAATAAAAGAGAAATATTTTATATGTATACACAGCACAAAAAAACTACTCTATAGCAAGAGAGATACAAAATTATACATAAATATGGTATTTATATAAAAATATTGTTACAATGCAAATATATGTATTTTGATAATAACAAAAATTGTATTATTACATATCCATATTTTCATAAGTTCTGAGTGCCTAATTCTATAGAGTTAAGTGATATTACAATCATCTTATATTCATCTTAAATGTTTAAAAAAATACACCTCAAGGAATTTGATCACTCTGAACACTTTAGATATAGGTTTAAGACATACCTAAGATGGTGTTTAAGTTTTCACATCACAACCAATAACTTTTAGTAGGATCATACCAAGAGTTAGTAGTACCTTTAGGATTTTCGAGTCATTCAATATCCCATAATGGAAAACTAAATTATTTGTCTCACCAACTTGTTAGTGAGGATCGCCCATCACTAAATCAAGGATCTTCATTATTTCGATAGTAGAAGGCCTATCGTAATTATACATAATGTCTAGAATAGTTATTTCTTGTATATTTTCCTCCTTGATTCATTTGATGTATTTTATCACTAGGTAGGGATAATTTTAAGGACTCATACTTATTTAAAAGTGTATAAACCTTCACAAATATTACCAATTCTTAAAATTTCAACTATAAAATATTATGCAATATTTTTCTAAAATTATTTCCATTTCTAAGGACTTTATATAGTTTATATAATAATTTGGCGATTTTTAGATTGGAAAAAGCTTGCCCCATCAAAATTGGGCGAAATAGGGCTTCAAAAAATGCAAATTGGCGAATATTTTTTTGGATAAAAACATGGAAAAATAGCCCAACTAAATTTCATCCCTAAAATTATCCTTGCACCAGGGTCAGAAATTTTTATCATTGTTTACATAATCACATTAATATATTTAATATTAACCAATTTTTGTTTGTAATTACACTATAAGGAAAAAAACATTTAGTTGAGTATTTTGTAGTGGTTTTTAATGATATGAGATCAGAAAAGAATATTAAAAAAAGAATCCATTGAAACCTCTACTATTGGTAGTGCACATTTTAACAGATTTTGATTATAACTAAAAATATTGGGTAGACGAAGCTTCTACTAGAGATTTTTTCTTGGTGTTCTTATATTGACAGTGCTTATCATTAATTATAATGTGCACCTATACACCATTGGGATATAATACACACCAATGCACCAATATTCATACCCATTAGGGATTTCAAATATTGATGCAAGAGCATCGGGGCCTAGGCAGATCAGTGGAAGTTAGTCGACATGAGGAAGTCCGACCAGAGGAAGTGCCAAAAACCACTGGTGCAGAAGAACAAATTGGATTTTCTAAGTCAATGAATCGAGTAGGAGCATTCAGGTATGTGACCGACAGATGCAGCGGAAGTCGATGTCGACAGGACGGTCGACAGACGACAGGTTGAGCGAAGCACCAATGGTTGACATCTGTCGAACAATGACTCTATAATACTCCATTTTTCCCTTGATGTATTTTTCTTTGATGGAACTAATGTGTATATACAGTATATGTATTTTCTCTAGTGTGGAGCTCAAGGCCAAGGCCCCACCACTAGATGTTTAAGTTTATTGCTTAGGAAATTTTTTGGACAGTTTGATTATTCATGGGATGATTAAGCCATGAATAAATGTAAATGATGTAATTACTACGAAATAAATAAAATAACCAAGAGCTGGCTAAGGAGGAAACTAATGAGAAGGGGCCATGTGTATCCACTAGGGAGAGGTAAGGGAGTTTGGGATTGGTTTCCCATATTGGCACGTGTCTAACTGAGAACTTGTTGGAACTCCCTGCTGACATTAATGCAGTTACAGTGGTTGGTTGAGAACCCTGATTGCTGAAGCCGATAGAGTATGGAGCATGTCTGCAATTTTGTATGGAAGGGCATGGCTCTAATCGCTTGTCCAAGAAAACACTCAATCGCCTGGGGATACTCGCTGAACCTGTTTGACTATCTGAGGGAATTATTTCTTCACGCACTCGCCATTCACGAGCCGTCGACCCTCACAGAGAATTCGTTCACGTATCTCCCATATACTCCGAACCCATCTAGGGGGGGAAACCAGAGGTTACTCATGCTTCCTGTGTGTTAGAAAAGGCCTGAGAGCTGATAGTCGTAACACTCTGTGTGTAAACCCCAGTTACAGCAACAGAGTGGTATTGGCAGAAAGATATTGCAGAGTGGTCGTGAGAAAACCCCAACCCTGGTAATGAATCAGTTGTTGAACTGTGGGAGAGAGTTGGGTTTCTTCATAAACCCAGTGAAGGCTATAGTCTCAAGGAACTATTGACTGGACCTTTCTATGCCCATCCTCGAATAGCACTAGAAGGGATGATTCCTTGAAGGACTGTGTAACAGTGAAGTAGGTCTTCCTTGTGTTGGATGTGGTAGGTATTGTGGGTTCCAGGTCAACTGAGTGCTGAGATTCCCACAACTCAATGGTTGAGCTCACTGCCTTAGCAACGCCTTCCTTTTTTTCCCTGAATGCTTGATAAACCATTGTAGGTTGGATTAGCATGGATAGGAGCCCTGGAATGCTTGATAAACCCAACTACATACTGGTTTAGTAAGTGAATGGAGCCTTGACTGTGAGAGAACCTGCTATCCCTCCTTAGTGGATGCACTTCCCAGCTCGAGGGTGATCTCTCAGCTGAAATAGTATAGGCTGGACAAAGATCTAAGGTTGAGTGGAACATTGCTCTCACTTAGCCAGTTGCTTCAGAATTGAAAGATAAGTATTTATGTTATAGTAAATGATAGTGTTTCATTGTTTTGTGATGAATCCTTGTGTATAATTATGGAACTGTGGAATGTATGTATATGAATGGGATTGACATGAAGTCATGTACAGGCCTAAGTAAGAGGTTGAGTTCACTGCTGTATGTATATCTTATATTGCATGAATTTAATTTTCCTTTTAATTCTCACATATGATACATGTGTGGATTAAACCTGTTTAACGCATTTATATCTAGTAATGAATGATAGTGTTTCATTGTTTGGATATGAATGTTACTGTATAATTGACCCTATGAAGGAGATGTATACTTACACCTGATCCCTGGGGAAGAAGGTAAGCCCTGGAAGTGGTTTCAGAAACCTCTCTGGTAAGATGGAAAGGAAGATCTTGGCAAGAAGAAGGTTGAAAGTGTTTAAGTGGAAATATGGACAGAACTTCAGAGAAGGAAATGGGAAGGTTAGATACCTCACCTGATCAAGGAACTCTACCATTGGATAGATCTCTCCAAGAGATTTCCAATCGTACTAACCTTGCCCCATTTGGATTTTGGAGGAAGGAGTTATGCCCCTTAGATGATTTGATGAAGTTGCCCTTACAGAGGCAGGGTTCTGCATGCATGGTTCCGCAATTGCGGGTTGCGAGATCGCCGAGTTCGAAAGTATGCGTTTCAGACTCCATAATTCCCCATCTGTAATTGCGGGATGCAGGTTGCAGAATCAGCTGTTGCGGGTTGCGGGATCATCAATTTCAAGATTACGTGTTTTGGGCTTCCACAATTATGCATCCACACTTGCAGGTTGCGATTTGCAGGACCCACTGTTGTGGGTTGCGGGTTGCGGGAGTGATCTCTTGCAGAATTTGGAATTCTGCTTTTCTGCATCCGCAATTGTGGATTACGGATTGCGAGATCCACTATTGCGGATTGAAGGTTGTGGGTTCGCAACTACGGGTTGTGGATGGTGGATCCGAACTCTCCTGACTGTGTGTATGGACACTCAGTCGATGTTTTGGGAGAAAAAAAAATGGATCACGGTCTTCAGTGGCCAGGTAGGTCTATGGGGAAGTGACAAATTGGTATCAGAGCTTCACTTGCAGCGCTGGGAGTTGTTTGGGCCAAACCGTGCATGAATCTTGGTCAAGAAATGCGCCCATGGCATGATTTTAATGAACTTATTTGATTGATTAATTGTTCAAATGAATAATTCCTGGTTTGAATGGATATGATAGAGCTTATTTGCATGCTTTTGATGTCTAATAGAATGTATCTGATATGCACAGAGATAGCAGCAGCTATAAGACGAATTGCATCGTAGGGAAACGCATAGAACGGTGTAAGAATGGTTACCCTGAATGATGCGCAGGACCCGTTCGGGCCAAAAGATGATGTACTGGGTGAGAATGTGCAAGAAGCACATACAAAAGCTGAGTCTGATGGAAGAAGGGAGTAAGTGATGCCCCCAAACTTGGCTGAGACTATGGTTAGCTTTAATGAGTGAATGAAGAAAGTGCTGGAAGAGCAACATCAACTCAATGCATCCATTTTGTAGAGTCTTACAGACTTGCAGCAAAGGATTAACGGTGGTTCTAAGCTGAGCCATGAGGGCTGAGAGGAGAAGAATGCAGAAAGTCATTCTAGAGGTCATTCCATGAGAAGAACTCCAAGCCCTGGAAGGGGTTCTGTGAGCTGAAAGAACAGGACACCCTCTCCTAAGTTTCCTTCTAGCAAGTCAGATGATTCTGAGGGTTGTCAAGGGAGCCCAAGACCCACTGCCAATAAGAGTAAGGATAGGAAGAAGCACTGAGGTATTCCACAGGGTGAATTTAGGAAGGCAAGGCTTCCCACTTTTGATGGTGAAAGTAAATAAGGTGAAGAAGTAGAGGCATGGTTTCTTGGGATGAAGAAGTACTTCAAAATGCATGAATATTCAGAGAATGAAAAGGCTAAGGTTTCTATCTACAAACTTAGTGGAAGAGCTTCTATTTGGTGGGATCACCTCATGCAAGTGAAAGGAATCAGTGATAGAAGAGTCAATTGGGGTAGATTCCAAAGATACTTTCAGGAGAAGTACATATCAGCTAGGTATTATGATAGCAAAAGAAAAGAGTTCAATGAAATCAGACTAGGACATAACACTATGGATGAGCATGTTCATAAGTTTCTGGAGTTGCTGAGGTATGTGGACTACATCAAGGATGAGAGAGTGAAGATTCAAGGCTTCCTTGGTAGTCTACCACAAAGCTACAGAGATAGGATAGAGTTTGTAAATCCACCAATATTGGATGAAGCTATCAGGATAGAAGAGCACTGCTATGAGCAGAATAAAGGTAAGGTAGAGGAACGACTACCATGGAAAGGTAAACCCAAGGGAAGGTTCGATCAGAAGAAAGTTGAGTCTAAAGCACCATTCAGAAATCAACCTAGGAGATTTCCAATAAGGCTAGCAAGCAAGAAGAGAATTCAATCTAGCTGTAGCAGCCCATAGAGTGCTAAAAGGGCCACTTCAAAGTTGGGGTTGTGGGGAGAACCACATGCTCATATATTTCCCAACTGCAAAGAATAATCCCAAGAGCTTGCACAATGTTAGAGCAACAACTATAGTAGGGGACATGGAAAGAGAAACACCTAGGATTTATGCAGCACTAGATGATCACCAAGCAGACCATCAATCAATAGGGGTGGAGGTTTGTTGGTGTTTATTATGTGTTAAATAATTCCAATATTTAAATTGTCAACCCGATGAGGGAACTTATGAGATGCAGTCACTATATGTGCAGGATTGAAGGATTAAACTATCCTAAGCTAGAAAATATATTAACATGCAATTATAGGATTAAACTACTTGCATGACTTTCAAAATTCAAAGAAAATAGAAAACTTAATACAGATGTTTAACTGAACTGTATTTGATTATGGAAACAAGTAGAAAACTTGATAAAGATATTTTGATTATGAAAACAAGTAGAAAACTTGATAAAGATATTTATTATTAATCCAAATCTTAAACCCTGAACATCTTCATTATTTGTATGAATGGAAACTAATCCTATGATAATTAGATGAAACTATCAAAAACTAAAACAACTTAAGAAATGGAATTATTAACTATCACTTGGAAGACAAACTATCTAGAAACAAGACTAATGAATTTTGAACAGTAACTAATTAGAAGATCAGAACTACAGATCTAAACTTTGGAAGAAGGTTGAGAAGAAAGTTTAAGAAGAAGGAGGAGAAAGGAGGAAATAATGATGAAGTTTAATTAAAAAGTCTAAACAACATAAAACAAGATTGAATTACATTTAAAACCATTAATTAGGGATAAGAAGAATGATGATTGAGAGGTAGAAGAAATTAGATTCTGAAGAAGGCCTAAAACAATACAGAAATCACACAGGTCTGAATGATGATCCGAACATCGGTATGAACGGCAGTCCGAATGACAGTCCGAATGGAGGAAAACGAGTTAAAGTGAGGAAAAGGAAGAATTTGAATGATTTAATTACCAGCTGGCTTTATGCAAGTGATCCTATCATGCACATGAAGCAATAGATGATTAAGTAGAGGCTAAACTAACAAGAAGCTAATTACTCTAATCATTATCTAAGAAGAATTATCTCTATGATATATTGGAGCAAAATGATGGAAGATAGAAGTCACCTACAGTGACAGAGGAAGGTTGACTAACTAGTGGAATTTAACCTACAGCTACAGAAAGAAGAAGAACTAACAGAGGGGATGAAGGGAGAGAAAAGAATGCTAACTATGGAGGAATTTGGAAGCAATATCTAATTATGATGGAAGAAGAATTGAAAGCAAAATACAAACTATTAAAGCTATTGGTCGACCATTTCCTAATTCAGAAGAAGGGAGATTATGTTAGCAGCAAAATACAATTCACAAGAAAAACATTAGTAGGACTAATTCTAACTATGAATTGAATTTAAAACATGAACTGATTAATTTATCTAGTTGTAGAAAAGACTAAAAATAACCAAGAAAGCTATGCTTGACCGGTCATACTAAATTCTGCAAACATAACAACAAAATATACATAACATAAAACATAAGTTTTATTTATATAAACAACATAAATAGTAACATAAGTACATAACATAACATGTGAATGTTATTTATATAAATAATGGAATACGAACAGTGATAACATGCACAACACAAAACAAAGATTTCATCTATGTAAGCAACAGAATATCGGTCATATTATAGGATATAAACATCATGTTATAAGAATAGATACAGAGATGAAATAAACAACACAAAACGAGTTATACACACAGACTGGAGACCTCTGATCGTTGAGGGGCCCGTCTCAGCAAGCATAGGTTGAGTTTTTAGTAATCAATCACCATGCATGCTACCATATTTTCATAAAAACCAGAAAAAAGATGTATATATTGAATTAGCAAAGTATTACAGCATTCCTGTGTCCATTTGCAGTCAGGGAAAGATCAATAAGATTGAATCCGTCTCAGTCATGTCAAAAAAATGAGACTTAACAACAAAAAACAAAGCTTGACAAGACTTAGTTCATATCAATCACAAAGACGTCTATTTATACATGATTACAATGGATGAGAGGGTTGACAGAATCGACCTCTCTAATAACAGAAGCATTTAAATGACTGTAACTGCTGCTTTAAGTGATGCATGCCAACACAGAGATCCGCTTCCTGCTTCCACGGGGTTGGTTCCTTCACGTAGTTGCTGCATCGTTGATCTAACTTGGACTTGGAATGAGCAATGTCTTGGCGAACTAATCGTGGGAGGACGGGATTCTTCCAGAACACAGGCGTGAATGAGTGTGAACAAGCGTGCGTGATCCCAGGCCAACAAGCAAGATAATCCGCATTTGGATTATTGACATGGGCATGGTGATACATTGGCAAGCTCAACAAACCTGGGGATGAATATTCTAGAGAAATAACTCTTTAACTATCAACACCACGTGGCTAATAGAACCCATGTGCCCTTTCGTTGCTTTAACGGCCTGAGGTAATCTAACTGTGGATTTCGGGGACTGAACGCGGGTCTGAACGATGAGCTGAACGACGAGCTGGATGCATTTGAGTTTTAATATGTATCCCAAACTCTGAACGAAAGGTGATTCGAAAAACGAAGCCTACAAATTAAAACATAAATACCAATTATGCCCAGAAAATGTCACTTTAACATAAATAAACCATAATATAACTAAATGTGAACAAAAATTGCATAGTAAGTAAATATGTGCATACCTGGACTGTTTGAAGGGCTGAAAGGTCTTAAAGAAAACAACTTACTATAGCAAAAATGATAGAAATAACGCCATTTTGAGTACATTGAATGATAAAAATGGTGACAAAAATGGACATCAACACTCCCCCAAACCGAAGATATGATAGGTCCCACTGAACAACGAGAAAAAGAAATAAGGAAGAAGTGGATGCGGCTGGATGGACTCGGAAAGGATGAGAGAAAGCAGAGTGATAGTGAGGATAAAGCAGGGATTAGTTTTAAAACAAGGTCCAATTAAATGTTTTGAAAAATCATGAGACAAAAATTTGGCACATTAAACGATCACGCCATTATTCAGAATTTTTGAAATGTGTACCATAATAAGATGTGTGTGTTAACAAATTCATATGGTTTGTGAAATATTCAACCATGTCCAAAGTAAACTTTGGACAGGTTAAAAGAAAATTTTCACCATAAGATTATAACATAGTGCATTAAAAATGATTGTTCACGTGTTCATTTTTTTTTGCATATAACTTAACGAAAAGTTAAAATCATATGATAACCAAATAATAATTCTAAAAATTGCAATAATGCATGATTAATCGATTCATTGGGTGACATCGAGATGAATTAAAGGAATGAGATCATGTGCAGAGATGACATTTGAGTAATCCTTGATATGGTTAGTTGATTAGATTTATCAATAGAATTTGAAAATTAAATATCTTAGAACACTTAATCATGATGTTATAAGCTATGGTTTTATTCGGATCATCATTCATTTGCTTCATTCGACCCTTCATACAGACCATTTGTCTATACAAGATGTGCTTGCTGGATCTGATTGCTGCTGCCAGCACACAAAATGATGATGTAAACCTGCTTTTATGAAATTTTTAGTCACTCTTCTTTGTTCAACATGGATCATAACACTTTTTATTATCATTCTGTTACTTGCATTGTCCCTGAAACAACAGATTATTGTATAAGAACTTTAATTGTATTATAAGTAAGCAGAAAAATAGAAGCAATTCTGAATCCTAGTAAACAGAGTAATCCATATCATGCAATTCTGAAAACATGCACAACCAAGGTCAATGAAGTAATCCATATCCAAAATTTGTTAGTCAACCATGGTGAAAATTGAAATAGAGTCAATGTTACTTAAATAAATTAAATTATACGCATCTAAGGTTCACTAAAATAAACATTGGTTAACAAAATTCTAACAATAGTTAGTCATGGTGCATTCCTTAACAAAACAAAGTCAACCACAGTTAACCAAAGTCTACCATAGTCAACCATGGTTCACTAAAATAACCACCCATGCTTAAATATGGTCAATTTTAGTCAACTAAATTCAGCTATGGAGATCATAGTCAACATAGTTAATGATAATCAAGTGTGGTATCGCATAATCAAACATGCACAACCAAGCTCATGGAAGTATTCCATTATCAATAGTGGTTAGTCATTGACGATGAAATAGAGTAATGTTACTTAAATAAAATGAACTATACATAACCAAGGTTCATAGAAATAAACCATGGTTTACTAAAGTGAAACAATAATCAACCATGGTGCATTTAAGTGAATCATTGTTATGAAAAGTTAACCATGCTCAAATTGTGTTCAACCATGGTTTACTATGGTGAAAATTGGTCAATGATCATTTGATACCCTTCGTCAACCATGATTAACAATGCTCAAACATGGTTAACCTTACCTAACAAAAGTCAACCAACCATTATCTGCATGGTTCTCTAAAATTTACCATGTTCAAATAATAGTTATGCATAGTTAACCATAGTTAGCCAAAGTCAACTTCAAAAACTATGGTTAATTCAACTATAAAATCAAGCCAGCATATTTACTTATTTGATTAGATTTATCTATATAAATAAAATTAACTAAACTCATATTTGTATTTGTATTATTCATATTTGTATTATTTATATATATAAATGACTTATTACTATATTGATTATTTAAATTTATTTATTTATACATTATTTATATATTTATATAATTTAATTTTTTTATTTAAAATTTTATTTATAAATAATTATTTTTATTTTTATACTAATAATAATAATTCACTACTCTTTCCCCGCTGGTTGAAAGTGGTTAATATAAGCTGATATATGGGCCCTCGCACGAAGTTGAGGGACCTTCTAAATGCAATGGGTAAATGCGAAATGCGTGAAAATTGTGTAAATTCACAACGCTCGCGCGTTATGTAAAACTAGGAATGGCGGGCTCTGAACCTGCCATGTCATTTAACATGTAGGATAGGATTACAAAATGTGCGAGTGTTATGGTGATACATAACGCACACGCGTTATGTATCACCATAACGCTCGCGCGTTTTGGTTAATATAACAAAAAAAAAACAGACGGAACAAGCCATAGAATGACGATTGTGGCTCGGATAGACAAACCATCAACTCCGTTGGATTCAAGACTTCGGGATAGTGCTAGGGGTGTCCCTCGCCGTCGGTCCCATGGCTAGCCAGTTGGTCGAGCCTTCTTGCACATCATCGATATATCGGTCCAAAATTTATGTGATTTTAAACAGAGAATCATGATCCAGGTGGATATCGGTGGTGGCCCACCTCTTCCAACTGGCTCAAAACAGTCTTCTGGCAATTTTGGTAAATTACTATTTTTAGCAGTTTTTCGGGTCCTGAACTTCCGGAGCCATTTTGAGGCCCTAAACGACATTTTTTGGTGATTTTGGGGACCAAATGGTTGCCAAAGACACACATCTAGGCCTAGTTGAAAGTTGTAAATCTCGGATAGACCTTTTCAACGGGCTACCGAGCGCCCCAAACGGAGATCGTATGCAAAAGTTATGACCCTGGGAAGTTGACTGTTCAACTAACCACCTTGGGGCCGCGAACTTTATGACGGTTCATCTTCTAGGGTTAGGTTTTTGGATGTTTGGGATTCTTTCCCTCATGCTTATGATAAATAGGCCCTTTCGACCTCTCTTTTTATTCATCTTGGAATGAATGAGCATAGCGGCCACATCTCTTCTCAGAGATAGCTACCACCATTCTAGCTATTGTATTTTACAGTCTGTTCTATTTCCGCTATTTAATAGAATATATGTTTACTGTATCACTTTGTTATTTAAAATATATCTTTGTATATGATTCTGTATATGCTATCTTTTGTTTCGTTCCCACATAAATCCGGATCAGTGGTATCAGAGCAGTCTGTTGTTTGATTGTTTCTCGGTGCATGTCCCCGACGAGGTCAGGATACAGAGAGTTGGGTCTCGAACTAGTTTCACTTGGGGAAGACGACTCGCGCTGCCCCAAACGGCCTCCCATGGCAGAAGAAAAGAGAGACGACGGAACAGTAGATCCTATCAAGTTGTTGCTCGAGGAAGCCCTCGCGCGACAAAGGAACGAGATGATGGATAATTTTGCCCAAATCGTTCAACGCATGCCAATAGCGGCAAATGCACCCTCAACGAGCAGCCATTTCGGAGATACGACTCCCTTCAAGGTACAAGTTAATTTTGATATCCCTTTATTTGAAGGCCAAATCGATATCGATGCCCTAGATAAATGGTTGAATCTACTAGAAGGGTATTTCTCTGTCCACCAATTTTCCGACAGGGAAAAGATCATCTTTGCGCTCCTTAAGGCCGTCCCCCATGTCAAAAATTGGTGGGAAACTTATTGTGAGCAAAACTCATCAGACGAGTCTGGATTGTTTAAATATTCCAATCCCACTTGAGCCTCTTTTATAGATGCCGTCAAGGAACAATATTACCCTGTTGGAAACTATGATGACCAGTACACAAAATGGACCATTCTGCATCAAGAGAGGGACCAAACGGTGTCGGGGTACACCAACAAATTTCATACCTTGTGCACAAAGCTAGATATCAAGGACTCCGAGCGGAACCTAGTACTGAAATATCGCAGTGGCCTACACCGGTAAATCCGAACAGAGATGGATTTCCTGGAAATCTCTTCACTCAGATCTGCCTATCGATACGCTGTCAAAATTGAGCAGAAATTCAGCAAAAGAACAAGCGTGACTTCGGACCTGCGCAGAAGCAGGGTAAGGGAAACTCTGGCTCGCAGAGCACAGGGAAAGAAAAGGTCAACCAGTCCCAACCACAGGCGAAGAAGGGTAAAGAAAAGACAAAGAAGTACACCGGGAAGTGGTGCGAGTTCCACAAAATCCCCTGGCACAACACTTATGAATGTCGCTCAAAACAGTCATTGGTGGCTGAGATCAAAGCTTCAGAATCAGATCCCAGTTCCGATTCTGACTCGGAACCTAATTTCACAGCCGCGTAAAAAGGGAAGCAGATCATTGATGCAGAACCCAGTGCCATTGTTGCCACCACACAGATTCAGCCAGAGGAGCCTGAAGAGTCGGAGGCAGAGGAGCGCCTTTTCCACTCACAGATGTGGGTGAAGGGAATTCCCCTACACTTTGTTGTGGACAGCGGCAGCCAGAAGAACCTGATCTCAGAAGAAGTCATCAAGAGATTGGAGCTACCAATAACGCCACACCCACAACCATACACCATTGGATGGCTAAGCCAAGGACGAAGGATCCGTGTCAGTCACCAATGTTGCCTACCATATGGCATCAAGCCCTTCAAAGATGAGGTATTGTGTGATGTGGCCCCACTTGAAGTATGTGATGTTCTTTTAGGACAACCATATATGTGGAAGCGTCATGCTGTATATGAATCACGACCTCGCAGTGTCATTGTCACTTTGGGAGGAAAACTCTATCGGATACCAGAGATAGTTGTACCTACCCCAGACGAGCAGGGAAGGAAGATAATCTCCCACACCGGGAAATTTTTCCTATTCGCAATTGCTACTAAAGGTGAACATCAGATCGCGGAGACATCCACAACCTCTGCAGATTATCCTTCTACTCAGCAGAAACAAGAAAAACACAAAGTTAGTGCAGCATCGCCTATTCGGGTACCTCTACAGTGCAAGGCCACGCATTCAAGGGGCCCCTCTAAAAAGAAACCATCCACACCGGTGCATACCAAGGATACCACACCAACCAAAACTGTTGAACAGCTCCAGCGCATCCATCAACAACAATTACAACCCTCTAAAGATGTCAAAGTAAGGCAACCTTTCCACTTCAGCAAATGTCGCACCAAGAGCTCAATTTGACGCACAGCTCGGCATATGATAAGGGATTTAACGCAATGGAGACCATTGCTTCCTAAGGAGGGAGGATTGATCCAGGTGGATATTGGTGGTGGCCCACCTCTTCCAACTAGCTCAAAATAGTCTTCTGGCAATTTTGGTAAATTACTATTTTTAGCAGTTTTTCGGGTCGTGAACTTCCGGAGCCATTTTGAGGCCCTAAACGACATTTTTTGGCGATTTGGGGACCAAAT